>CM076395.1:10769510-10869674 GCA_038363315.1 Mugilogobius chulae
TTCCGTCAGTCAATCACTCATAAGGACTGTATGCTGTGTTCACACCGGACAGTGTATTTGCGTCAAAGTTTGCGTGTAAAAGTGTAATTTGCGCCGAATATTTTTTAATCTGACGCCAGATAGGCGTCCAAAACGCCCCGATGCGCATCGAGGGTTGGGGAACAAAAAGACACTTTCAACGCCCCAACGCGGTTCTTTATGTTCCGCTTGTTTGTAAAAGTGTTTGTTTTGCTCTAGGACAGATGACTGAGAGAGAGAAGGAGAGAGAGAGAGGCTGCTGTAACTTTCTCTTTCCCCTCCAGACAGTTGTTTTGTGTCTCTGTCCTCCTCCAGTGTCTCGTCCTACAGCAGGTTTAAACATTTTGAATAGATCCATGTGAGGCTTTGTCAGTCTAGATCATGTTCATGTGGTTTGTTTTCCCGTGTCTCGACCAAGTCTTTGAAAAAAGCCTCCAAAGAAGCGACCTTTAGTTAAAAAAAGTTCATAACAGTGGTCCTTTCCTCTTGATGTGAGAGGAGAACAGCAGCATGTCACATGTCACAGGAGTGGAGTCTCCGATTGGCTGACGCCGACTTCAAATGCGTCTGAAGATGGATTTTCCCAACTCCTATGGTTGCTGCAGATTCGTGTGAATTTGCATCCGCTGCAGGTTTGAGCTTCTAATCCGCAAGACGCCGCGTTTTCAGAAGCCAAAACGCGCGTCAACGGATGGCCCAGACGCCAATACGCGCGGAAGATTCGCTTGAACGCTCCAGACGCGGGTTTACATTGACTTAACATTGAAAATGGACCACTGTTTACTCAAGTTTTTATGACTTTTTTTTTTTTTTAACTCTTGTTTTGGGGCTTTTTTCAAAGACTTGGTCGCTCGTTGCTCTGAAAACCTGGCGACACAAAACAAACAACATGGACCTGATCTGGACTGACAAAGCCTCACATGGATCTATTCCAAATGTTTAAACCTGCTGTAGGACGTGACACTGGAGGAGGACAGAGACAGCAAAACAACTGTCTGGAGGAGAAAGAGAAAGTTGCACAATCGGGCGTTAAAAGTGTCTTTTTGTCCCCAACGCCTCGACAGGCTTTGGGCTTTTGGACGGCTATTTGGGCTTCAGTTTTGAAAATGTTCTGTGTCAAAATACGCTTTAACGCTGTCCGGTGTGAACGCAGCATTAGAGCACTCAAAAGGTTAGATCCGGCTCTGGACAGACCTCCTGTATACTCACATAATTTTTCTCAAATCATAACGACAGATTCACTACGAAATACTCATGTTTTCTTCTGTTTTGTAGAACTTCTGCTGATTTCCGCTGCACTCGCCCCGGAGTGGAAGCCTCGAAGCCATGTCCCACAATCCCTCTCTCCTCCAGCTCCTCCTCCTCCACTAAACGACTTTATGCAACGACAGAGACACTGGACAGAGCCGCCGGTGTTTTTATTCTAACTCAGCGAATGTAAGAGCGACTCCTCCAAAGAACCACACACACACAAACTGTACATTTTTGTAGAAGAAATATTAACACTTATTTATAGTTTTGAAGAGAATAGCTCCTTTGTACGATACATGAAGACTTTCTAACGGAGGTACGTGTTTTATTTTGATTTTTTCAGATTAATATATTGTAGATCAGACGATTGAGAATAATATATGTATAATTTTATATTTATTGCTGCGTTTTCGACCGATACTTGACCCGAAAAGCACAGAATCACTTAGAGCGAAAGAGAAAATGCAGCTTGACAATCAAACGCTTTTCTTTGTGTATTTTATCCACACGTTTGGTTTATAATATGTTTTTTTTTTTGCTTTATTCTTATTTTAGCTCAAAGAAAATGTGTTTCAAACAAATCTGGTAACACTGTGTAATAACAGGACCTTATTTAGTCTTAATAAAGCATGAACAAACACTTAGCTCATGATAAGATAATAGTTCATAAGCTTGAATCAATAATGTGTGACTTAAATCTTTGTTCTTGCTTTATTAACGAATTAATAAAGAATATAATGAAATAACAGATTTATAACTTTCTAACTGAATAATGTAGCTGTAAACTTTTAAAAAATGTTTCTACATCAATGGGATTTAAGTCGTTTTAAAGCTCATTTGTGTCACTTTTTCCGTTGGTTCATAAAGTCTCGTTGCTTTGCCTGGAATTCTTAGTTATGTGACGTTTTATGCAGACAGGTGAGTTTCTCTGAATAGGTTCGATGTCATAATCAAGTGTCTCATGTGTCAGGCTCCACATGACTTTATAATCCGCGGAGAAGAAAAAGACGTTTTAGCGAAGCGAACCGGCACTGCGCAGAACCGCAGCGACACGCATAATTATTCTTTAGGAAAGCACGTAGGCTGGCACCGACTGTCGCGGCCCCTTCGTACCGTAGACCCGATCCTCCGGAAGTTCACTTTTTTTCTAAATAAAAGTAAATGAAGGGCTGTTTTTGTTCTTCTTTTTAAACACATAATACATCGTCATCCACAAGCCCTATATTCATGACTCACAGCAGCAGTTTATCTAGTGTAATACAAGAGTTTGATCTTTGAACGCATCATCACACGTGACCTTACGTGCCTCGAAAAATATATATAATTTCGGCGATTTCTTAAACAACACTTATCGTTATTTGTTCATAAACAGTTAAATATTCACAAATAAAGACTGTTTAGAATAAAAACAAACTTTTTACATTATTATTTTCAATGTGTGCATTCTCTAATCACACTTCTGGACGGATCGGGTCTGCCGGGACGAAAGGGGCCACAACACTGGACTACCATTTAAATTTATCAGGGCACTATTTATAATCGTGCCTTGGGGTGCACTCACACTGGCACAACTGAACCGTGCCCAGGCCCGGATGGCCCCTACAGCGCGGTTCTTTTGTGCAGTGTGAGACAAACGAACCGCGCTCAGACTCGGCACGGTTCTGTCTCTGGCGCTGTTGGAGGAGGTGGCCAGAGCTCGGCATGGTTACTCATGTACACACACAACTTTATCATACAAGCCCATTGTGACCGCTGATGTTTGTCCCAAGAAGAAAGAAACTCTGCAACAAACTCTGTAGAATGCACTTACCTTGAATTAGCCTCGTGACCGCGGAGAGAAAAGTTGTGAAGTCTCTTGTTTCCTGTGGCTTTTGCTGCTCCACGTGGTTTTTAATCTAAAGCCTGACGGAGGAGCATCAGGGGTAAAACTCAGGTCTGCAGAGATATAACGGCCCGCAGGACCTATTTTCGACGCTACAGCATTAGAACCTCAGAGCTTGATCCAAGCATCAGCGCAACATGTAACAAACGGCGCTAGAGGATGACGTCACCGGCCTGTGGCTCGGATTGTTTGTGCAAGTGTGAGTGCGGGCCAGAGAAATGTCTGCAGTCGAGTTTGAGCGCGGCACGGTTACAAAACCCTAGTCTGAGTCTGGTTCCCAACCTGGGGGGCGCCTAAGATTCCAGAGGGTCCCCAGAGCTTTGTCTGGTCAGAGGGTCAAGTTCTAAAAGTAGTTGTAAGTGAAACTTTATTAGTCAAAAACACAAATCTAAACATCAAAACACCACAATAGTTGTTAATTTGGCTGAAATAAATGTTTTTAATTCAAATTTTTCTAATACAATAACAATTTAGAAGCCACTGGTTTAAACAGGGGGGGCTCGACAAGTCTCCCATTCAAACAGGGGACCACTGCCCTAGGACATCAAAAGGGCTGGAGCCGGCTCTGCCAGGAACGCACCGATGTTCTGACGCCTCTGAACAGAACCTGACATTTTTTAAAAACTGCATTTGTGTTAATAATGCCTCCAAAAACATGGTTTAAATGGATGCATCATCTCCTTCTGCCTCTGATGTAGCTCCGCCCACCAGAATCTGACGTAATATAACATACAAATGGTCTATATGTCGAGGTAAAAGTATAATATAACAGTTTAGGCCACTTTAGCGACAGAAATAAACTCATTACGACGGCAACCAGCTCCCTTCTGTCCCTCCAGACCCCACTGTCAGCGCTAACCTTTAACGAGCCGGACCAGCTCGATCAAACACCAGACCTATATAGGGCTCGTCGTCATGGAGACAGCGTCAGTAAAGCTGCGCTGTGGAACATTCCGGGCAAAGCAACGAAAGAGTTTGAGAGCTTTGTGGACGCAACAGTGAAATAAAGATCTTCAGACGTTTCACTTTAATCTCGGTTTGAATTATGATCAGGACCGCCGTCGCCGTAGCAACCGAACACTCCGATCAATACGCTTCGATCTGTACGCAAATGATCATTAGAGTCGACTGTTGAGTTATGATCATTTCCAGCTCTCATTTGTGTAGAAACAAACTCAAATGTGTGATATTTCCTGTCAGTTATTTGAATTAAACCAGATGCCCTTCCAGTCCCGCTTCACTGCCAAAACCACCCAGAATCCTGCTGTTAGTTAAACCAGGTCCGAGCTGCTCCAAAGACGCTGCAGAATGTGACGTATTTCAGGTTCTATTTTGATAAAGACACTGGATTAGCTTTAGCTTCAGACGCTAAACGTTGTAGCTTTAAACGCCTCAGAGCCGCCATTTTGTGTCAGACTTTTCCTTTTGTTTAAACCACTTCAGGCGAAACTCAGCAGGTGAATGAAGTCCGGACTAATCTGAAATAACTGATCGTTTAAATGTAAAAGGATAAATGTACAAGATACTGCTGATGCTAAAAGTCTAAAAGTGTCTGAACTTTTGATTTAAAACTTTAACAATGTTTAAGAAGCTGTATTTCCTGATTCATTCCTAAACACACGACGAGTTTTGAAGCTTTTCTCACATTTAGACACAAGTTCACTTCCTGGAGTTTAGCAGAAGTTTTTGATTTGAAGTCTTTTCTTAAAATAAATGAATCAAATATATCGAGTGCGCTGTAAAAGTAACAGGGCAGTTTTACTTAATCCAAGAACAATTTCTGCTTTAAAGTTTTGTGTTTGAGTTATTCTCTCTCTTTTTCTCTCTAAAGCTGCTTACACACCAAACGCAAAGTGACTACGCAGACTCTTTCAATACTAGACCTGTGTGGAGGCGCTTTAACTTGGACCAACGGCCCAAATAATGCGGGCGTCTATGCGCGAACACGCGTCAGTGCTTGACCAACATGTGAAGAGCAGAGTGACACTGGCTCCTACAGCTTTAACATGATCAGACTTCTGAGTTCTGGACTTATTCTAATCATAAACTGCAGAAACAAAAGAACACAGAACATGTGACTGGGACTTACCCTGTGACTTCACAAAGAAAAAAAAATGTTTTTCGTCCTCTTGTTTGCGCGTTCTGTCAGTGTCCATAATTCAAAAACACAAGCTGTTTTATCCATAAAATACAACAAATTAACTTTATGTTTACAGCAAAACATTCATCCTTTCATTCATTTTCTACCGCTTAATCCCATTAGGGGTCGCGGGTGACTGGAGCCTATCCCAGTGACTTTGGGCCTTAGGCGGGGGAACACCCTGGACAGTGGCCAACTCGTCGCAGGGTTAAACAGACAAACATTCACTCTCACATTCACTCACTAAGGGAAATTTACAGTGATGCCCAATTAACCTAAACATACATGTTTTTGGAGGAAACCGGAGAAAACCCACGGTGACACGGGGAGAACATGCAAACTCCACCCAGAGAGATCATGAGATGTTGATATGGTCCGACCCGGGAGTCAAACCCACGACCTCCTTATTGGGAAGCCAGAGCTCTAACCACTCTGCTACCGTGCACAGCAAAACAAACGCGATGAAAACAATCTGTCGACACGACTGAACCCGGATCATACACTGTCATTCTCACTTCACACTGAGTTCTATAATGATCAGTTTGTAGCAGGTCGGCCTCCTGCAGGTGGAGCGTATTCATCCTGCTCTTCTGCTTATTCACATTACATAAAGACTTTGTTTTTCAAACAGTAATATCATGTGTTGTAAAGAAAGTAGGATCATAGTGTAACGGAGCGTAAAAGTCCACATGAGGGACCGAAGAAAAGGAGAAGTGTGGTGGCAGTAAGGATAAACTCACTCCGTCAGGTATAAAAGTAGGACCGGCAAACTGGGCTAATGGGAGCGTTCCCTTTAGCTCAACGTGTTTGTCGGTCGCCTGCGGAACGAAAGATCCTGGTTCGACTCCCGCTCAGGACGGTACTAACCACTATCGTCACAATAGCAATAAAAGCTTTGTTATTAGAACCCCTTATGAGGTGGAGGGCCCGCCCGCTTTTTCTTAATTAATTCATTTTTGCCCACCATGTTATAAAAATCAACTCTCAAGCTCCCTGGCATGTTATAGATAAAAATCAAACTGAAACCCTCTTATTCACAGTCAAATCAACCATTCTGGGATGGATCAGAATCAGTTTTTACTCTAAACTTACAAATAAAAAAAATACCTCAAAAATTCTCCACAATTTAATAGGAATTTTTAATGAGCTCCGCCTAAACTTTTTTAAGTTAATACAGGTCCCTAAAACTATTTTTTAGTGAAAATAGCTTCAGCTTTTGAAGAGGAATTGTCCAAACCCAAAATATGCCAAATCTAGTGTCATTCTGTCCATGGCTAGTGACACCAGCTATACTGATTCTTATATTTACACAAAACATTTTAGGCGGACTTTAAAACTTGATGTTCTTTTGTCCAGAGCTGCTTCTCACTTAAAACTAGAGTCAGTCAGACATCAGAAGCTAAAACTACAGAGCCTCAGCTTCACAAAGAGTCCAGCCAATTGTTTGTGCTCCAAAGGGTTTAGAAGCAGTTTACATTTGAATTTTAGACGATTTATTCAGGCGTTTTAACAAAAATGGCCCCCCCTCTTAAGGGGTTAAAGTCTCTGCTGCAGTTACATTTGCTTCAGCAGCTGCACGTCTGAGACTGAACTCACTCACCTGAGTCTTGAGCTCTGTCCACTCGACCTCCTGACACAGACGTTCTCCTGCTTCTAATCTGTGCATCAACCGCAAGGCGTTGATAAAAGCTGGAAGTTGGTCACGTTTCAGGACAAGCAATTTTGAATTATCAAGCGACCGATGCCGCGTGTCTGTCTCTCTCTCTCTCTCTCCTTTTGAAAACTTAAAAATCTACATTAAAAACATTTGACTCACATTGACAAGTTCTATCAACACAAACATTTAAGTTAATACAACCTATTGACTTTATAACTTTTTACAGTGACACCGTTGTGTGGCAGAACTGGGTTAGAAAACACAAAACTGTCCTTTCATTCACCTGCAGAGTTCCTCCTTTATACTTTGACTCTTTCTGTTGTGTTTTGTGGTATTTTCCTCCAGACTCAGGGCAAAGTGACAGTTTTCTCTCCCGACGTTACATTCCTCCAGGTTCAGTGCTGTTGTGATTTATAAAGATGATTTTAGACTTATGATTTAGAGATGATTTTAAAGATGATTTCAGTTCCTGCGGCTTGTACAAAGTCTGAGCTTCTGCCATAAAACTGCTGTTAATTTATCATCCACTGTAAATAAAGATTTTTATGGAAACGTCTGCCACGGTTTGGTCTTTTTTGTGTTTTTAGTACAAAACATTTACATCTAAAGCACTGTCAAAATAACAGCGTTTGTAAGTTTTTCTGTTACTCTCTCTCCCCCTCCATCCTCCACTCTCTCACACATCTCTCTTTTTTCTCCTTCTTTCTCTTTATCCTCTCTGTTTGTCTCTTCTCTCCCTTCCTCACTTCTCTCTCTCCTCTCTGACTCTTTTTCCTTCCTTTTTCTCTTTCCCCCTCTCTTCTCTCTCTTCTCTCCTCTGTCTTCTGTTTCTCTCTTTTCTCTCCTCTCTCTCTCCCCCTTCTCTCTTTCCCTCTCTCCTTTCTCTCTCTTCCTCTCTCTCTCTCTCTCTCTCTCTTTCCCTTTCTCCTCTCTATCTTCTCTTTCTCTCTCTCCCCCTCTCTCTCTTCTTCTCTCTCTCTCCCTCTCTCTCTCTCTCCTCTTCATCTCTCTCTCCCCTCCCTCTCTCTCTCTCTCTAAAGACCTGCTGTGTTTTAATTACATTTTGAAAAGATGAATGAAAAACAAGTGGGATTGATTTATAGATTTATGGGAGAATGAACTTTGACACAGTTACAAACGATCAGGGAAACACATTTGAGGATTTTATATTTAGATTTTTCCAAACAAACCACAGTTTAATGAAGCTGAACTCCATCAGGACGACACCAAACACCTCCACTCACATTTAAAGGGGTTAGTGCTAGATAGTCGGGTCCGGAGGGACAGAAGTGAGCTGGTTGCCATGGTATTGAGTTTATTTCTGTTGCTAAATGGTCTTAAAATGTTATATTTTTTATCTTAACCTTTACCCAAACCTTTTTTCCTAACCTTACCCATCATCCCTTTTCCTAAACTTACCCGTTCTCCTAAACTTTATCACCGTCCCTCCAGACCCGACTATCTAGTATTTACCTTTTGGTTTGGATCCTTCACATTCAGTCGCATAAAGACGAGAATAAAAAACTGTTTCAAACACACTCATTTACTTAAAGTACAAAAGTAAAACGTAAATGACAAAGTTGGTGTTCAAAGTGTAAAATGGGCTTTAATTAGACTCTTGTAATAAAATGTTCTTTCAAACGTGTCTGGCGGCTGGTGGCAGAGCAGTTAGCGCTCTTTCCTCACAACAAGAAGGTTGTGGGTTCAACTCCCGCACAGCCCAGGCCTTTCTGTGTGGAGTTTGCGTGTTTTTCCCCGTGTCTGGGTAAGTTTCCTCCGGGCACTCCGGTTTCCCCACCAACCAATAACATGCATGTTAGGGTAATAACCTCCAGCTACGGTAGTCCTGACCAAGCCTAGCAAGTACATCTGGAGATGTGTCCTGAGCGCTGCAGCGATCTCTGCTCCTGAGGAGAAGCTCCAGAGGCTCTGAAGGGTCCAGGGTCAAATGCAGACGACACATTTCCCTGCGGAGACAATAAAGCAAACCTGGGCAAACTGCGGCCCGGGGGCCAGATGCGGCTCTCAGGCTGTTTTTATCTGGCCCTCGGCACTCTTTTGACTTCTTTTATTTGATTGATTTAGCTCTGGAACATGTGTTTTTGCTTGTTTCCCTGATATTTATCATCAAAAATGGTCAAATAGTGGATTAAAAAGCCTGTTTTACAAAGAAATGTGCTCATAATAATAATCATCTGTCACTCCAATGACACTCCTTTTCCGGGTTCGAATCTGGCCCTCGGCAATAAAGTACCTTACCTTAATCATGTGGCAAAAGGGGAGACAGTTTTTAGGACCTTTAAATGTTAAACTGGAATAAAAGTCTTGATAGAAGATTTACAGCAGGTCTGCACCGCCTTTAAGAGAGAAAAAAATCTATCTGTGGACTTAAAAAAGTAACTCATCTGTTTTGTAAATGTGGGAGTAGAAAATACAAACATTTTGTACAAAATGTAAAAGTAAAAGTAAAAAATCACCAGATTTTTACTGCTCGAGAATACAGATGTTTTTCTTTTGCAGGTTCTGATTATGACTTGATTTCAAAGCTGAATCCTGTAAGTTAAAACCTAAAGTTACTTTCTACTTTCAGTCCATGATCCCGTCCACAGCCGCAGCCTTTACTTCACGTGTGTTTTATTCAGTTCTTTTCTAACAGAATGTGGATGAAGCACGCGCGCACCAGCTGAACTTTGGACTGTTTCTTCATTCTTAAACAAGTCTGACCCAGTCCTTTTGTTTCTGCCTTTGCATCACTTCATTTTATCTAGAGTCAAGACCCAGAGGCGTGAAAACCTCCGCAGAGTCAACATTTGTGCTGTTTCCACACTCCCCACGGTCTCTTTACGCACGGCACGCACAGATCGTCTTTTTTACGCACAGCACGCACAGATCTGACCAGAATCATCCTTTTTACGCACGGATCAGCCCCGGACCAGGCTCTGCGTCAGGTGCGCGCGTGTCTCGTGTGTTCAGACAGAGGAGCGCGCTGATTGGTCCGGAGTGAGCGTGAGCAGGGCTGTGATTGGTGGAGCCGCTGTCATAGAGGCTGCGTCCGGAGAACAGAGCTGCGCGCGCGGAGACAGAGCGCTCACTCCGTTATTAACACTTAAAACACCGTAATAAACGTTTTTCTCAATGACTTTGACGCACTTTCCTCTTCTGATTGTGATGATGGTCACGTGTATTTTGGGGCGTTTGAAGTTTTTTTGTTCAGAGCTTTCTTTTTTTTTTACTATAAAAAATCAAAGGCTCTGAACAAAAGTCAAACAAATTATAGAAAAAAAAAAAACATAAATATAAAAGATTAATTCATTCATTTTCTTACGCTTGATGCCTGAAGCCTATGCCAGTGACTTTGGGCCTTAGGCGGGGAAACATCCTGGACAGTGGTCAGACAGACAACCATTCACTCTCTCACGGGAATGAGAGAGAATGAGAGAGTGCTGCCCGATGAACCTAAACATGCAGGTTTATGGAGGTGACACGGGGAGAACATGCAAACTCCACCCAGAGAGATCATGAGATGTTGATATGGTCTGACCCGGGAGTCCAACCCTGATCTCTTTGTTGGGAAGCCAGCGCGCTAACCACTCTGCCACTGTGCATTATAAATAAATCTGACCAAAATGAATCCAAGGCCAAAGGACGATTGTAACACGTCGTTACATTTACCTCAGATGAAGACTTTTTACAATGGTAGACCTTTTATGTTGTTGTAAAACTCACTAAATCCAGACCAAAAGCCTCTTTTGAAACTTATAAAAATGACAGACATTTGTCCAGAACAGGGGCATCCAAACTTATTTTAGGTTAGGGATGTTCATCATGTCTTCTTAAAGTATTTATGAAAACATTTTCTTCAATATCAGACAAGTATCGGTAAGAGATGGTTTATTACCTGACTATTCGACGGGTCACTTCCATCTTCGTCAGAGGCGTCGCACTAGGTGAACAGCAGCTGATAAGACACGTCACCATGGCGACGTGCGACGCCTCTGACGAAGATGGAAGTGACCGTCAAAACTATAGTCAGGTAATAAACCATCTCTTACCGGTACTTGTCTGATATAGAAGAAAACACTTCCAAACTTATTTTATTGAGGGATGCTTTTTGAAAAAAAAAAAAATGAAATGGAGAGCCACATAATAGATAAAAATAAAGGGAAATCTTAAAAAAAAAAAAAAAAGCATTTGAATTAGTTTTGATGAGCCACAACACTTTAAATATGATTTTGAATATTCATTTTAGGTTTGTATAACATCAAACTGGTTGTTGTTTAAATCAGTAGTTCCCAGTACTCCCTACATTTAGTCCCACACGCCGAGTACCTCCAACTTTTAGGTAAACAAATGGGATTTCTAGTACAAAACTACCAAATGATTTCTTGTTTTTGTAAAAACTTGCTTAAAATACCCTAAAAGTATCAAAAATCATCACAAATAATATTTTAAATACATTCAAAATTAATTTCACCTTCTGTTAATGTTAGAAATCATTCCAAGTACCCCCAGAAGAGGGCTCGCGTACCCTTGAGGGTCCACAAACCCCTGGTTGGGAAACACTGATTTAAATTATGATGACAGAATTGTTCAAATGGAAAGTAAAAATAATACATTTTTGTAATCTGGGCTAATTTAGCTGAGAGTCGAGCCTGATCTCACAAGAAAGCGTACATTTACCACGACATTACACATTATGTAAATGAGGTATGATTAGCATGAGGTCACAGCTGTTTAGTGTAATTATAGTACTCATCACAGTCCCAGTTCATTTCTATGGTGGTTGTTAAGACGTGTTCTTATTTATGAATATTAACCAAATCCTGATTCTAATCTTAACCTGCCCCAAGCCCCAGACCTAATCTTACCCATTTTAGTAACTTTATGCCTAAACTTACTCGTTTCACTTGAAGAAAACGTCCCCACGTGGACAAGACCAAAACTCATGTTTTTTTTTAACGCTTTTTCATATCGTGCTAAATGCACGGCGTAATATAATTACAAAAAACAGCTGTGAACTCGTGGTCAAAATACGCTGTTTTTGTGTCGTGGTAAAAGTACGCCCTCTAGTGAGACTGTTTGAGCCGAGGTTAAGCTTAAGGTTAAGCTTAAGGTTAAGGTTAAGGTATACTTTATTGTCCCCGTAGGGAAATGTGTCCTCTGCATTTGACCCTGGATCCTTCAATGTCTCTGGTGCATCTCCTCAGGAGCAGTGATCGCCGCAGTGCAGCGCTCGGGAACCCATCTCCAGATGTACTTGCTATAGGCTTGGTCAGGACTACCGTAGCTGGAGGATATTACCCTAACATGCATGTTATTGGTTGGTGGAGTAAACCGGAGTGCCCGGAGGAAACCCACCCAGACACGAGGAGAAACATGCAAACTCCACACAGAAAGGCCCAGCCCGAGCGGGAGTCGAACCTGCGACCTTCTTGCTGTGAGGCAAGAGCGCTAACTGCTCAGCCACCGTGCCGTCTGAGGGCCGCAGTTTGGACATGCCTGGTCCAGAACAAAAACGTGAGGCTATGTGATGTTTAACATATTTTTTTGCTGTATAAAGTTTACTGAAATGTCAAATGTTTTTTCCCTCAAACAGGTGGAGATGAAATGAGCTGAAACTTCTGCTCTAATGGGAGCTTGTGTTGTTACTTTTGTCTCTCCTGATGTGAAAACTGATCTCATGAATGAATGTCATTTAGTTTTCTATTTTCTCCTAATCCTTTTAACACCGTCTTTACTGGAAACAGCCCCGCCTCTTCATCCACACACGATCTCTGCAGACAGACTGGTCCAGACTGCTGGGTGGGCGTGTGCGTGCGTGTGCGTGAGCGTGCGTGCGTGCTCGTGGTGTTGCAGAGAGCGCAGAGACAGTTCCTCCTCTCCCGCTTCTCACTGCGTCTCTGCCCCGCTGCGCGCTGCCTCTGCCCGGCTCGACATGGCCAACACCGCGCCCCCGAAGCGTCAGGACACGCGCAAGTTCTTCGAGAACCTGTCCGGAGAAGGCAAGTCCATCGCGGTGCTGACCAGCGGCGGAGATGCCCAAGGTACGTGACTTTTCATTCAGAATCCAAAGTCGTGCGTAAACTGTGCGTAAAGGACGTCTTGTGTAACGCGCCAAAGGGGTCCATTTTGTCTTTTTTGTCTGTTAAATGTTATAAATATGTTAAACTGACACGTGTATCTGCATTTTGGTGCAAGTTACAAGGTGTCCCCAAAAGCAGACGCGCCCAAAATCTGCCCTAAACTTAGAACTTAACAAAAATATTTAATTTCTTCAGCTGATTCCTTTAAAACTCTCCACATTTTAAGACTATTTTTAATCCCAGCAGCTCGGTGTTTATTGATGAAAAGCTGCTTATGTAACACTCAGTCTCATCCACAACTGTCTCGTGCGCGGTTCTTTTACGCGGATGCTTGGACAAGGTCGTAACCTTCATGTACAACTGCTCCAAATATCTGCGCGCGTGCCCGGGACAGTGGGACAGACTCCAAAAAGACCCGGATCAAAAGCCGCAGCAACAAGTGAAGCCGAGCCAGGCCAGGCCAGGCCGGACGGCGCTGAATAATTCAGATGCTGCCACTGTACGCAGGTTACGCACGGGATGCCAGCGCGGCGCGGAGACGAGCGCACGTGACGCGGCACGTTCTGGGCGCAGAGGATTCAGTTGTGACGCTTTTGTGGTGGATCCAGCCTGGTTCTGATGTACACTGTAAAAAATCCTAAGGCCAAAAAGTTCAATTAACTTAAATCTTTATGTTGATATAACTTGACATAATGAGTCAAAGATTTACTTAGACTTAGATTTTTAAGTTTTAAGAGAGAGAGATAGAGGGGAGAGAAATAGAGAGAAAGGAAAGAGAGAGAGAAAGAGAGAGAGAGGGAGGAGAGAGAGAGAAAAGAAAGAGAGAGAGGAAAGAAAGAAACAGGAGAGAGAAAGAAAGAGAAAGGAAAGAGAGAGAGGTGGAGAGAGGTGGAGAGAGAGAGGTAGAGAGAGAGAGAGAAAGGGAGAGAGGAAAGAAAGAGAGATTGAGAGAAAGAGCAAGAGACAGGAGAGAAAGAGAAGATAAAGAGAGGGAGAAGAGAAAAGAAAGAGAGAGAGACAGAAGAGAAAGAGAAAGAAATATGAGAGAAAAAGAGAGAGAGAGAGAAGAAAGAGGGAGAGAAAGAGAGCGAAAGGAAAGAGAGAGAGAGAAAGAGGGAGAAGAAGAAACAGAAAGAAAGAGAGAGAGACAGGAGAGAAAGAGAAGAGAAATAAACAGGAGAGAAAAAGAGAGAGAGAGAAGAGAGAAAGGAAAGTGAGAGAGAGGAGCAAAAGAGAAGAGAAAGAAAGGGGAGAGAGAGGAGAAACTCAGAGAAGAGAGAGAGGAGAAAGAAAGCAACAGACACAGTGGAGAGGAGAGCGAAAGGGGGGGAGAAAGAATAGAGAGAACGTCAGACAACTCAACGTACATGAGTTTAATCAACATAAAACATTGAGGCAGAAATTGAACTTACATTTTTAAGTTGAAGTGCTTTTTATTTTTTACAGTGAAGGTTTGGTTTTATGTGGGAAAAGAATTACATTTATCTCGTGAAGTCGTGATGAGAAGAGTGTTAAAGGAGCATGGCGTAAGTTGCAAAGGTTTTGAACAAGGGCGCCATCTTTGGCGTTTTGTGGCACTGCACCCTCCCTACTATCAGCAGCTGAAGACGTATTTTACGGCTGAAAAGATTCTTTTGACACATCGTTATTTTCTGCTAAATGTTTTCTGACTTAAGAAGACAAAGGTTTTTGTATGAAAAAGTAAATGCTGGCTATTTTATGGTCTTTTTGACTGAATGATCAGTTTACAAACTCCAAAAGTTACACAAGAAAAGATTATTGAGAGTTTGAGGAAAAGCTTTGTTTTAGCGTGAGAGAAAATTGTAAACAAGCTTTTTACAGGCCTCATTTCTCATAAACTAAATGCTCAATGGCAATTTATTACTCTAATAAAACATAAACCTTACCAAGACAAACAGCTAAGCGCTAAGCTACTAAATCTGTGTCTAAATGTGGATGTACTTGGACAGGCCTGAGAGTCTTACCCTCTAATGAAAATAATCACCAGATGAACGTCTTATTGATCTCCAGCACAATTCCTCTTTCTCACAAACATGTCCGAGTGCTCCTCGGTCCTGCAGTCGGCCTCATGTCATGCCGTTACGGTGGGCTAGTTGTTTTGAATTCTTTGTGTGTTACGGGGGTTCGGAAGCTAGATGGCAGTATTTACCAATGATTATTTATTTTATTTTTCATTAAACAGCCTTTACAACAGTCGTCCATTGTATAAAACCGAGAGCTTTTGCTAAATAAATAGAAATAATGACGATAATCCAGTGAAGGAGGACGAGCGCGGGAAAATGCGACCAGCGCCACTCACATTTATGAGTCTGTCTGCGCTTACAGAGGCAAACTCGGTAAGTTTACAAAACGTCATGGCGCATATCCAGGCAAGTGCCAATGGACGGTAATTTGATATATCGTAATATTGAACATTTTAACTTACGCAATGCACCTTTAAAGCTGCAATGTGTAACTTTCAGGAGATGAGAGAGAAGCTAACTACACTGTAAAAAATCCTAAGGCCAAAAGTTAAACTAACTTAAATCTTTATGTTGATATAACTTGACATAATGAGTCAAAGATTTACAACGTAAACTTTTAAGTTATAAGAGAGAGAGAGAGAAAGAGAGAGGAGAGAAGAGAGAGAGAGGAAGGAAGAGAGAGAAAGAGAGAGAAAGAAAGAGGAAAGAAGAGAGAGAGAGAGAGAGAGAGGAAAGAAGAGAGAGAGAGAGAGAGGAAAGAAGAGAGAAAGAGAGAGAGAGAAGAAGAGAGAAAGAGAGAAAGAAAGAGGAAAGAAGAGAGAGAGAGAGGAAAGAAGAGAGAGAGGAGGAAAGAAGAGAGAGAGAGAGAGAAGAGAAGAGGAAAGAAGAGAGAGAGAGAAGAAGAGGAAAGAAAGAGAAAGAGAGAGAAAGAAAGAGGAAAGAAGAGAAAGAGAGAGAAAGAGAGAGAGAAAGAAAGAAGAGAGAGGAAAGAAGAGAGAGAGAGAGAGGAAAAGAAGAGAGAGAGAGAGAGAGAGAAAGAAAGAGAAAAGAGAGAAAGAAAGAGAAAGAAGAGAGAGAGAGGAAAGAAAGAGAGAGAGGAAAGAAGAGAGAGAGAAGAGAAAGGGAGAGAGAGTAGAGCGACAGAAGAGAAAGAAACATTAGAGAAAAAGAGAGAGAGAAGAGAGAAACAGGAGATAAAAAGAGAGAGGAGAGAAAGAGAGCGAAAGCGAAAGGAGAGGAAAAAAAAAGCAGCAGACACAGTGGAGAGGAGAGCCAGGGAGGAGACAGAGAGCGGAAGAGGAGCGAAAGGGAGAAAAATGAAGAAAGAAGGAGAAAGAAGAGAGAGAATGTCATGTCAGACAACTCAACGTACATGAGTTTAATCAACATAAAACTTTGAGGCAGAAATCAAACTTACATTTTTAAGTTGAAGTGCTTTTATTTTTTACAGTGTACATACTTTTTTAGTGGAAATAGAAAGTTAAAGCCATACTTTGGAACATTTTAATAATTCTGAATCATTTTATAATTATGTGTTACGTCACAATGAAGAAAATTCTAACTAAAGAACATGTTTTCATAAAGAAAGTCAACAATTCTGCTTCTGTTTATTTTGTGCACTGTAAAAAATCACGATGCCAATAAGTGAAATCTACATAAATGTTTGTGTTGATGTAAGATTTTCAAGTTAAATTTTAAGTTATAGGAGAGAACAGACTCACATACATGAGTTTAATTGACATAAAACTTATTCAGCCTTATTACTTTTCAGTGCGTTAAAGCTCAAAGTAAAGACACATTTTTATTATTTATTTAATGCACCACAATCTTCTAAAGGACAAAATAAAGTTTTATTCAAGTCTCTTTTTGGTCAAAAAGCTACACAGTTTAGCTTGTAACTGTGGTCACTGAAAAGGCAGATTAACTTGTTATGAATGATAAGTTATAAAATAGACACAATTCACTTGTGTTGGTCATGTTACACTTCCAAACTACTTTCTTAAAGTGCCCATGACAGGTTGAACTATTTATTTCACAAAGACGTAGTTAAGATCAATATATTTAAGGTTTTACTAAACATTTTTCAAATTTCATTCCAGTTTGGCCATTTTTTAGCATTAAAAATGTACTTCCTGTTCATAAATGATGACATCACGCTGGGTAGTTGCCTAGCGACCATGTAAAAAATTTGGCCCAAACTCTTCAAATGTAACTTTACATACAAATACGCTAGAACTCACTTTTATATTAAATGTGTGTTTACAGAGCCAGAAAAATCAGTTTCTTGTGAGAAAATGTAAAATGTTTTTGTCTCCCAGTGTGATGTCATCAGTTTAGAACTCGGCTCTACTTCCTGGTATTTATGGTACATATTTTCACATTTTTCTCCACAAACTTGTTCTTGATTAATGTAAAACTATCATTTATAATTACAACAGGTGTTAATCTACCAAAATAAATAAACATTTGAAAAACTTTCAAACCTGTCATACGCACTTTAATGTGTCTATAAACTTTATTAAGTTGGAGTATCTAATTTTTACGCTGCCAAACTACAGAAAGTAGACTTTCACAAATCCTTATGGGCTATGACTATGGGCCACCCAGAGTCAGCCAATCAGAGCGCTGCTTTACACTCGTGACAGCTCCGTCTCTACAGAACAACACTGAGACTGGAAGATCCTCCTGGTTTATAGTGCTCCAATGTAAACTCCCACAGGGATTTCAAAAAATTAAATATGAAGAATTTAGAAGCCTGTCACAGACCTGTGTGGTAACTCAGATCTATAACGCAGCTGTTTTCAGTCTAAAGAACACACGTTCAATTTAAAGGAGACTTAATATACAAATCTACTTTTTAACCCTGTTACAACAGTGTCTGTCATCATTAGTTTACCCACAGTTGTGTTTGGATTGATTCCTGCTTGTTTCAGTCTTGTTTTGTCCTGCAGCTGCTCCAGTGTTTTCACCTACCACCTAGCCCCGCCCACTTGTCTCTATTTACTTACCATTACTGAAAAATGCAGATTCTGTGTAAAACGTGTAGGTTCAATATTGTCATGTCGACACTTTCCAACAACAAAAAAGTCATTTTTTAAATCTGTGGCTTATTAACGTTAAGTTTTACACTGAAGAGGCGGAGCTTATCAGTTCTGTGTTTTGAACATGAAGTCATTGGATCTGTTTCTATTTCTGAGTCGTTTTAGATCAGTTTTATGATTTACAATGAACAAAATGTGAATTATTGATCTACTTATGCCACAAAATCACAATAGGTCTCCTTTAAAATTCAGCAGAACTTTTTAATAACTTCGTAGTTTATGAAGCTGCAGCAGAAACTGATTTTAAGTGAAAATGTAATCGTATATAATCGTATGTAATCGTATGTAAGCGTATGTAAGCGTATGTAAGCGTATGTAAGCGTATGTAAGCGTATGTAAGCGTATGTAAGCGTATGTAAGCGTATGTAAGCGTATGTAAGCGTATGTAAGCGTATGTAAGCGTATGTAAGCGTATTGTATGCGTATGTAATCGTATGTAATCGTATGTAAGCGTATGTAATCGTATGTAATCGTATGTAAGCGTATGTAAGCGTATGTAAGCGTATGTAAGCGTATGTAATCGTATGTAATCGTATGTAATCGTATGTAAGCGTATGTAAGCGTATGTAAGCGTATGTAAGCGTATGTAAGCGTATGTAATCGTATATAATCGTATGCTCCTGACTCACACAGAGCTGAGGATGTTTTCAAAACTTTAATAGTCTTTTTCTTTTTTTTTTAAATTCCCATAAGAATTTATTATCCCATTAGAAAACCCCTTTTTATGTTTTAATAATAACAAATGTAGGCTGTATAATATGTACATTCATATTATGAAATAATACATGAAATATTGTTTTTGTTACGCCTGTTCAAAGTGCTTTTGTAAAGTCATTACTCTCTCGTCTCGTCTGCACGTTTACGTCGTTAGCGTACGTTAGCGGCGCTCATGACGTGACCTGAACATTCACGGTTCCCCCGCGGGACACTCCTCCGGCTCGTGTTTCTGATGATTGAAGAGTAGACTGCGGACGGACAGTGGAGCATCTCTCGTGGATTTACCGCAGCGTCACCGGAGAAAACACGTCACGATGCAGAGAAGAAGACACCGGACAGGACTCTAGTACACAGGACAGTCAAAAGTGAAGCTGGAGACAGTGTTTTGTATAATAAAATTGATTTAACCTTTTCTAATGTTAGATCTCGCGTGAACACTGCGATAAAACACGTCACTCGAGCCATAAATAAACGTATGGAGTCAGTTTTAAGTTGCATTCCGTTCTAAACTGTTTCTATAGAGAGGTAAAACATGATCCAGAGAGAAGGAGCGTGTCTATAGAGAGGTAAATATGATCCAGAGAACAGGCCGGGGCTGGAGGCTGAAGTATTCTTACATTGTGAGTCAGCGTCTTATTTATGTTACATAATCCATTAAAGAGAGTCCAGAGGGGCAGAAGTGAAAGGCCACATGCCTCTGTGTTTGTCTCCAGTGTCCCGACATGCACCGGGACTCTGGGACATTATTACTTTTATCAAATGTTCCTTTAAGTAGCTTGTGAATGGTGAATGAGTTTGAAAAAAAAAAAAAATAAAAATCAAGTCTTATAAGCGAATTAACCTGGTAAAAGGTTTTAGTAAAATTTTAAATACATTTGAGTTGACTGTAGTTGACACACTTTGCTCTGGGCGGACTGGAAAAATGTTACCTTCATTCATTCATTTTCTACCGCTTAATCCCGTTAGGGGTCGCGGGTGACTGGAGCCTATCCCAGTGACTTTGGGCCTTAGGCGGGGAAACACCCTGGACAGTGGCCAACTCGTCGCAGAGTTAGACAGACAACCATTCACTCTCTCATTCACTCACTAAGGGAAATTTACAGTGATGCCCAATTAACCTAAACATACATGTTTTTGGAGGTGGGAGGAAACCCACGGTGACACGAGGAGAACATGCAAACTCCACCCAGAGATGATCCGACCCGGGAGTCGAACCCACGACCTCCTTATTGGGAAGCCAGAGCTCTAACCACTCTACTACTGTGCACCCCACAATTTTACCTATTTAAAAAAAAAAAAAAATGTAGTTTTTAATATTCAAGTTTGATGCAGGAAATAATCTTAAAGGTGGTGTAGCTGATTTTCACACTGCAAGCACAGTTTAGATTTAAATCTAACTCCCCTGACTAAATCCTTCGACACATGGTTATTATCCACATGGAGGCTATTCATTTTTAGTTGCAATTATGGCTTAAAAAACATTTTTTACAAACAACAAAGTGAAACTGGAGGACCACCCAAGCTCAGCCAATCAGAGAGCAGCATTCGGCTCCTGGTTAGAACTAACAGTATTTTTTTATTCAATTCATACAGTACTTAGTGGTCTCATTTTTCACAAAGTGCTGCATTTACCAGAGACTTTTAAGTGGAAACCAGAAAAGTTCCTAACTAAAAAAAAGTTAGATACTGAGAAACCTTTCTATCGGTCAAGTTGCCAGTATTTCTTTATGTTCTCTAAAAGCTCAGTCCAGATCTGCTGCTGCTGCTTGACGCTGCAGAGAGAAAGATACAGCTGATTGATTATGGCTTTCCCACGAGAAATAAGCAGCTCTTCTCACGTCACATTTGTCATCTGGAACTGGACTGAGCAGAGTCCACATCAGGACAGAAACAGGATCAGTCCAGGAGCAAACATGTGTGAAAACAGACTGAGACTAGACCAAAGACTGAACCAGAAACATCCTTCTTTTGATTCGTCTAAATCTCCAGATGAGATCACAGTGAAAGTGGTTTCTTCTGTTTTCTCATTGTTCATTTAGTCATATAATAATTGCCTGGTGTGTAATTGTCCCATAGTAATGTTGACTTGTTTGTGTTTGTTCAGGGATGAATGCGGCGGTCCGGGCGGCGGTCCGGATGGGTCTGTACGTGGGAGCCAAAGTCTACTTCATCCACGAGGTGAGTGTAGTGTAGTTTCTTTAGATTTAAAGCTCCATCCTGGTGTTTTTCTGCTGGTCTCCGCGGCGACGTCAGTGCTCTTACCCCAGAGTGCTTTACCGTCTGGAATCTCACACGTTTTGATTATGTTGGCCTGAGTTTGTCCAGCACAGAAACATCCAGCTCATGTTTCACTCTCACATCAGGTCAAACTCAACTCAACTCTCTCTGCCAACGACGTCTATGTACAGCATTATTTTATTATATTTTATTTTATTACGTTCACGGCTGCTTCTGGAGGCCGGCTTTCTCTTCAAACAGATCACAGACAAAACATGTTGGACTAAAAACACAGTTGAGTAAGTTTAGAGCAGATATTTGATCTTTAAACTGAAGAAAAGACAATCCTACTGGAACCATAAAAAAAGCTGAATCTATAGAATCTGCATCAGAAACACAGCGTCTGTTGGTTTAAAGATGAAAAAGACACTCGTCCTCATTGTTTTAATCATGTAAACCTCCTGTTTTTATCCTAAAGACATTATTTCATTGTAGTGGCTCATTTTCTTTCAACAGAAAAGGACGTTTTCTCATCAAATGCTGAAATCTAATGAAGACAAGAACTTTCAAATGTCTATAAAGAGAGAACAGATTAATGTAGAAGAACCATTCTATTTTTAAATGAAAGTAGACACGTGTAGGTCTCTTTTGATGTACAACATGTCATGATTCCGAGCTGTGAATATTGTTTAAAATTAGTATAATAAAGGCCTGACAGGGAAGAGAAAAGGGCTGGAGCTGAAAGAGTGAATATGTTTTCTCTTGTTTATAAAGTTGGTCCTGTTTTAGTTTGATTTGTTGCTTTTGGTTCAGACTTGGTTACTCTAGTTCTTTAACTTCAACTTCAACTCCAAATTTTATCAAAAGTGCACAACTCCCAGCCCAAATACCACTGTTTTAGAATGATCCAGCCGTCAGTATAATAAATTAGAACAGGACAGAGTTAAGTTGTTCACAATACTGTTTAATACTGTTTTTAAAGCAGAATGTGTGGTGTGTTTCAGGGATACCAGGGCATGGTGGACGGAGGGAACAACATCAAGGAGGCGTCTGGGAGAGCGTCTCCAGCATGTTACAAGTGGTACGACGTCTTACACTTTTAATGGAACATTACAAATGCCTGCATGTCTTTAAGCCTAGATAGGTTTATGGATGCAGGCACTTTAATGGTTTCAGTTTATTTAGTCCTGCAGTTTTACCTCGCAGAAGCACTGATCCTCGTCTGAACAGGTCAGAGAGCGAAGTCTGAGTGTCGTCTGCGTAACTGTAATAAGACACATTATTACTGAGTGTTCATTGTTCAAACTGCAGCGTGTGGAGATTAAACAAAAGGGGTCCCAGGACTGAACCTTGAGGAATCCCACAGTACAGTTTTATCTAAAACTAGACAGGCTTATCGCTGGCGCCCCTAGTGCCTCACATGAATTTAGTTTACTCCAGCTCTTTGGTCAGGGGTCACAGAACAGCAGACGGTTCCTAAAAAATCAGGAAATGTATTCAGCCAATTAGTGAACAGATTAAAAAATATGTTCAGAGCCGCGTTGTCGGCTTGCATTGTGTGGCTACTGTGCGCTTCAGCAAGCCAACCTTGGAGAATCCTGCTGTCGCATGTACAACTAGCACTCGTAGATTGCACTTGTATTTCGTGCTTGTAGTTTGCCCGTATCGCGCTTGTTGATTGAGCGTGTTCTTCACGCTTGTTGTTTCAAGCCTGTATCTTGCGGTTAAAGTTCAGACAAACAGACTGGGCTTGGGGTCGACTTCCACTGCCTCAAGATCGACTGGTTGATCGCGGTCGTTAGGTTGGATATGTTATCCTCCCTTGACCTTGTGTCAAATATTAGCCTAGATTTTTATTTGTGCTTATTACTTATATTTACACTACTTTCTAAACTACAATTATGTGTTCAAGCTAAAGCAGCGATGAGTTGACAAAAAAGTTCCCATCAAACATGGAGCGAACAAACCTCAATGATTTGATGTCAGAAGATTTCCACCAAGTGAATTTAAATGATTCCTGCGTGTTTGTGTGTGCTGTTTGAAACATGCACATCAGAGGTTACATGAACCACATTTCTGTCTTTTACAGATTGAACTTTGATTTGACGGAAACAGTCAATGGCTCTCTGTCATTTTGACAGTTACCTTCGTTTTAGTCTTGATTAAACAATGTAATGGTTTGTGTTTTGTTCTGGTTTTACTTGGAGAGCTAAGTATTATAGTAAGTGGTACTTGGGCGTGAAAGTCTGGAGTCAGAGTCGTTCTTCCTCACTCCAGGCCTGATTAAGACCTACTGTAGTTACTGTAGTCCTGGTTTAGTCCTGGTTTGTTTTAACAGACACATCTTTTACTCACAGACTTCCTCTCTCGTCCTCCGGGGAATCAAAGGTCAAACACTATAAATAAATACAAATGTTCCCAGGATAATGACATCATAAGTTTACATTTGTATAATTAAAATCAGACGTCACCAGTTGTTTACAGCTGCTGAGGGACTTTTAAACACGGATTCTGCTTCAGTAAACAAACTTTAAGGTAAATACTGGTTTTGATACGACTTTTTAACAGTTGGTTTCATAACAAAATGATAGAACACAGAACAGTTCAAACGTTACATGATATTAGTCCTCTAACATCCATTACAGCGGAGGTAAAGTAGATTCAGATGCAGAAGTGTTGATCCAGGTCACATTCCTGCTGCTGCTTATCTTCTGTGTCTCTCTCACTCTCTTCATCACTCACAAACCTCTCCTCTATCTTCTGCTAAACTTCTATTCTTAGACTCAAGTCCAAGGGCACCTGGGACGGTCCTGCTCGGGTCATGTTTCTGTCTGAACTGCACACGGTCTGAAGATTTGAACATTTGACCTTTGACACCGGGAATCGAACCTCAAACCTCCTGCTTCAGCCTCTGTGTCACATTACAATAGGCGACATTTAAATGGATTTCTGAAATTAAAATGAATATGTATTTGTTCTGGAAGACTATTTCCTCCTACAAGTCACTTGTATTTACAGTATTCCATCTGTCTCTCCTTCTAAAGAGCAAATTCAGATTTACTTAAACAAAGGTCCTGAGGGTCCATTGCCATTAAATAACTAAAAGATCATTTCACACATTTCAATCTGGTGATTTCTAGTGATTAGACCCTTTCACTTTAGTTTTACAACCAAAACCTGACTTTAGCAAGATTATTTTGAGCTCCAAACATTTAAAAAAAAAATTTTTTTTTTATTTATTGATAGGGACAATTCACATTAATGAACATTGTATAAACAAATGTAAATATGCCGGATTGTAGCTACAAGCTAATTTACATCCGTAGTCCCTAGGCAGGTCACAAGTACAATAAACAATTACAAAACAAAACGATTATACAATACATGAAAAATCTAAAAGTAAATAACATGTTATGGCTAATGATCACATGACTGGTGTGATTTCAGCCAGCGCTTAAGCTGAATTTTGAATTGGATAGTGTGGAGCACTCTCTTATTTGAAGAGGAATACTGTTCCAGACTTACTCGCCTTCACGAGAGAGTGTTTTGTCCAAAGGCAGTTTTTCTGAAGGGCACCTCACAGTCTCCTCTGGAAGAGGCCCTGTGTTAGTCCTGTAGTTTGTTAAGACTCTGTCCTGGTGTAATTTACATTTGTGAAAACCTCTCTGAGTATTAAATCGTCTTGTCGTGTCGCAGGGAGGCACAGTGATCGGCAGTGCGCGCTGTAAAGAGTTCCGCACACATGAAGGACGTCTGCGCGCCGCGCTGAACCTGGTCCAGAGAAGCATCACAAACCTGTGTGTGATCGGAGGAGACGGAAGTCTGACCGGAGCCAATCTGTTCAGGGAAGAGTGGAGCGGCCTCCTGCAGGAGCTCCAGGAACAAGGTACTAACACGGAAGTACTGCTACTGCTGCTAGTACTACTGTGACTACGATAACTGTTACTGCTGCTAGTACTACTGCAGGAGCTCCAGGAACAAGGTACTAACACAGAAGTACTACTGCTGCGACTACTATTACTGCTACTGCTGCTAGTACTGCTGCAGGAGCTTCAGGAACAAGGTACTAACGCAAAGAGAAAAGTACTAGTACAGGAACAAGGTACTGACACATAGAGGTACTACTACTGCGACTATGATAACTGCTACTGCTGCTAGTACTACTGCAGGAGCTACAGGAACAAGGTACTGACACGGAACTACTACTACTTGCGAGTATTATAACTGTTACTACTGCAGGAGCTCCAGGAACAAGGTATTAGAACAGAGAACTACTACTACTGCGACTAGTTATAACTGCTACTGCGACTAGTACTGCGGCAGGAACAAGGTACTAACGCACAGAGAGAAAAGTACTAGTACAGGAACAAGGTACTAACACAGAAGTACTACTACTGCAACTAAAATAACTGTTACTGCTGCTAGTACTACTGCAGGAGCTGCAGGAACAAGTATTACTGACTGAGAGAAAAGTACTAGTACAGGAACAGAGAAATAGTACTACTGCGACTATGATAACTGTTACTGGTACTAGTACTGCAGCAGGAGCTACAGGAACAAGGTACTGACACAGAACTACTACTATTACGGCGACTACTATAACTGTTACTGTGACTAGTACTGCAGCAGGAACAAGGTACAAACACAAAGAGAGAAAAGTACTAGTACAGGAACAAGGTACTGACCTGGAAGTACTATACAGGGACTACGATAACTGCTACTAGTACTACTGCAGGAGCTCCAGAAACAAGGTACTAACGCACAGAGAGAAACGTACTAGTACAGGAGCAAGGTACTGACAGAACTACTACTACTGTAACTACTATAACTGCTACTGCAGCTAGTAGTACTGCAGGAGCTCCAGGAACCAGATACCGTCAGAGAGAGAAATGTACTAGTACAGGAACAAGGTACTACAACAGAGAACTACTACTACTACTGCAACCACTATTATTGATCTCATAGATATAACTCTTTTCTCTGTCAGGTCTCATAGATATAACTCTTTTCTCTCTCAGGTTTGATAGACGCTGCAGCCGTGGAGAGTAACTCAGTGCTGCACATCGTGGGGATGGTCGGTTCCATCGATAATGACTTCTGTGGCACAGACATGACCATCGGCACCGACTCTGCTCTGCACCGGATCATCGAGGTGGTGGACGCCATCATGACCACGGCTCAGAGGTGAAGACACTCCTCCAGCACTGATCTGCTTCTGTTACAGTTTTCTGATTGCAAAAAGGGTACATTTATTTAGGTTCAGTTAAAAAAAATAGTGTACTTGTCACGTAATGAGTAAATTTCCCCGGGTGTATCCATGTGAGTTCAGTGTAAGTCCCACTCTGTATCCAGTCCGTACTCAGATCCAACGTCTGGAGGCTTTCCGTTTGTAATGAGAAGCTCTCATGGGGACATGTTGGCAGACTGGATAGCGCACTGACCTCAAAGCAAAAAGGTTGTGGGTTCGACTCTCGCTCGGCCCGGGCCTTTCTGTGTAGAGTTTGCATGTTCCTCTCCATATCTGGGTGCTTTCTTATGGGCACTCCGGTTTCCCCACCAACCAATAACATGCAGTGTAGGGAAAACTTGGTGTTGGTCGGAGGGGAAGGTCACTATGAAAAGTGCTTTACAAATAAAGTTGACTTACTTACTCTCACATGGCAATGCGTCCAGTCCGGCGAGCTGTGTGGATGTGTTCTGAATGTCCGGATCTTTTCTTTTGTAAGGAACATTTTCTGGACTGCTGGCGCTCCGGAGCCCTTTTTGGTGAAGTTGTGAAAACAAGACACAATAAACAATAAACCAAGCCAGCGTGGGTTAAGTGCATACGGTGGTTTACAAAATAAAATCATTACGTTACTACTACTAATACAAATACATTAATATAGACATATATACAACTATATAAACGGAGGATGTAAATAAACGTCCCGTGTTTATCCATTGTGTGGCAAATAAAATCCAACAAAAAAAGAACTGATGTGAAATAAGTCCAAAACTTGTGAAGTGTTCTTTGTTACCAGTATTTTTTCCACATGTGCCAGTGATCGCCTGAACACCCAAGTTGAGCTTGAACCTCCGTGATCTCGTGACGCCAGCAGAGTCCGTACATACGCATGCATACTCCGGTCTCAGTTTGAGTGACCACCGAATCCAGATGGATCAGGATCAGGATCTGGAGGCAGCGTGAACCTGGTGTAACAGGTTCTTTGAGAGAAAATCGCACTTGTCCCGACCGAACCCGCCTCACAGTCAGTGTGTACCTGCGGCTCTAGAACCACAAGTTTTTATGTGTTTTTATCGCTTGACATTTTCTTAATCGTGAAGAAAATTTAAAGATTTCAAAAACAGCCTGTGTGATTTTGTAATTGCACTGAGCTCTGGTTTTCACAGACTAAAGCAGCTCTGGTTTTCACAGACTAAAGCAGCTCGGGGTTTCTAGGTTAATGAAATGCAGCGTTTTGTTCTCAGCTTCCAAAAACAAACAAGAGGAATTAGCATGTGGTCCACGGACTTCACAAGAGCTCATTGTAGATCTCGCTCTGAGTGACAGCTTTTTATTTTGGACCACAGGAAGTGACACACATTTCTGTGACCTGATGTCCTCAGCTCAGAGTTCAAGCTCCTTTGGCGTTTTGACAACAACACACTCGACCGCTCTGGTTTCACAAACACTGAGACTCAAATAGAATCATTTATCAAGACTCTCAGCACCTGGAAAACAGCTAATGAAGAAGAAGAAAAAGCTCACTCACAGACTTGAAAAAAGCAGAATGTGAATTGATAAATGAGGACCTAAATGTTCGGAATTTCAACACGAGGGCAAAGCTTTATTTTAGATTAGTTCTAATGGTTTTATTCCTTTTTTTAATACTTTTTTTTATATTATTGACCCAAGTTGACGGATTCTGTGTCAGTACCTTGTTCCTGCAGTAGTACTAGCAGCAGTAGCAGTTATAGTAGTCGCAGTAGTAGTTCTCTGTTGAAATACCTTGTTCCTGTACTAGTACTTTCCTTTCTGTGTGTTAGTACCTTGTTCCTGGAGCTCTTGCAGTTGAAATAGCAGTAGTAGCAGATCTATTAGTCGCAGTAGTAGTAGTTCTGTGTCAGTACCTTGTTCCTGTAGTAGTACTTTTCTCTGTGCGTTAGTACCTTGTTCCTGTAGCTCCTGCAGCAGTACTAGCAGCAGTAACAGTTATAATAGTCGCAGTAGTAGTACTTCTGTGTTACTACCTTGTTCCTGGAGCTCCTGCAGCAGTACTAGCAGCAGTAACAGTTATAGTCGCAGTAGTAGTACTTCTGTGTTAGTACCTTGTTCTTGTAGCTCCTGCAAAGCTTATTTTCGATCAGTTCCAATTGTTTTATTACTTTTTAATATATTTTTTATATTATTGACCCGAGTTGACAGGCTAATGCCGGCTGTACACTAGAGGGTTAGTTTAAAATCTTAGGACTACACACACATAAGAAGAGAAACCACAATAAAATCTCTTACTCTGGCCACGCCTCCTGAACTCGTAGAGAGAAACATCGGGACTAAAGTCAGGACAAAACTCCTGTAGTCTGCAGAAAACTTTTTCACAGACATTTTGACAGACAAGAACGATTCACAAGGAACGAGAAACCAGCGGTGGCACTACTTAAGTAAAAGTACAGTTACTTGTTTGAAAATGACTTTGGTAAAAGTAAAAGTTCTGCTGAAACCCTTTTAGCTGAGTAAAAGTACAAAAAAACCACAATGTTACAATGTTAGTGTGTAGAGTAATGACTTTATATTGAATAAACTAGATTATCTGAATTTAATCATGAGACAAATAATAACTGTAGCAATAAAAGTGTTTTGTCTACCTGAATAATTTCATTTTTTTTTTTTTGCCAAGAATGAAAGAGTATGTAGCTGTCCCATGGAGACGAGAGGTCATGCCCAGTTACAGGTCAGATCTGTGATCAGGCTAGTAGGAACACAGATTTATAAAGTAATTATTTTTATAATAAGAACAACTGTGACTAAATAAATACAAGATAACATGTGTAACTGCAGCAGGTTTATTTGTGTCAGGGAAAGAAATGTGTGTTTGTGGAATTAAAAAAGTAACTGCTTGTTTTGAAAATGTACAGATTAAAAGATTCTTGAAAAGTATAAGAGCTAAAAGTAGCAAGTCACCAATACTCAAAAAACTACTAAAGTACAGCACTTGAGTAAAAATACTTCCACCTCTGGAACGACTTCTACATGTGTCATATTTACTGAACAAAAGACAAGTATAAACCTCATCCAAACATAATTTAGTTTAGTCAAATCTTACATAGAATCAGTGCATTTGATGTTCAACTTTTATTTCTGCGTCTGTTTGTGAAGCAGACATTAAATTAAAACATGCTATAGTCATGTTAAGTATAATGAGTTTAATGGAGAGAAGCCGCAGACAGGATGAGAGACAGTGTAATGAAGTTTGTCCTCAACGAGCCACCGTCTGCCACAGTTTATGATGAAGTGACATGTTTATCCCATAGACTGTCATCTATACAGTCTATGGTTTATCCACATGTAAGCACTGCCTCGTCTTGTATAAGTATAATTAAGACTGAATATTATCTGTACTGATGGTGTTGTGTTTGTGTGTGTTTGCAGTCACCAGAGGACGTTTGTGCTGGAGGTCATGGGCCGTCACTGTGGGTAAGTCTGGCAATCTGAAGAAATATGATCAGAAAATACAACAGCTGAGGCCTCACAATGCTGTCTGTAATAATAGTTTACTTTGGTCTTTTTTTTTGCTAGATATGCTCAAAACAAAACATTCCATTTCTAAAATAAAATGAACACATTTATAAACAATTATATGTTATGTAAAACTTTTAACAAACTACCAACTTATCAAAATGAAAAGGAGCAACAAATAGCACTGGTCCCAACATTGACCCTTGTGGGACTCCAGATTAGTTTTATATATTTTCTTACTCTGTGTTTGGTGTGTTTTACAATGCTTCACTCTTTAATGCTCTGGCCTTTTGTTGGTCTTATATATTGTTTTATCAGCCAGACTGGTGCCACCTAGTGCCTCGCTCAATTTCATTTCACTCCAGCTCTTCGTCAGGTATCACAGGACTGCAGACGGTTGCTACGTACCGTCTAAGTACGGTCGCCTAATCAGGAAACAGGAGTGGAGTGATGTGTTGTCCAGAACCAACCAGAGTTTAGATATCAGACTGTATGTTCACTTCCTTTGCCTTGTGTCAAAAATTCACTTAGAAAATGATATTGTAGTTTTTAATTACTAACTTTACCACATAGAACGGCAACAATCTCGGACACACACATTTATGCGTTACATCGACAAAACGACCAAAAAGCTGTGATTTGTTAATCCAAAAACGTTGAACAAGCCCCAATGACGCAACATAATCTCCACAAATAAAACTGGTTCATGCATCAGACTATAGTTTTTTAATCATTTTCTTTCATAGAAAAAAGTATATATATAATTTTTTTTTTCGTCCCATGTGTTAAAGCAGCTGCACAAACTTTTATCAAGACAGTGTCTAAACTTATGATGCCAAAACTCTCACATTTAAGCAAAAGCTGTAAAGATCATTTTGAAGATTTCGGCGTTCCTTAAGCTCAAATGACAAAATCTACTTTTTCAACTTTCTCCCTAAAGCTAGCTCCTCCAGTGCTCCACAACTGTTTGTTTTGTTTTTTGCGATGATAACTTGTTGTCTTCTCCACAAGGTAGTGCTTAGATCACTGTCTAGCTTGCCTATGTCTAGGGCCGCTCCTGCTTTAAAAAAGCATTCTGCCGTGTTTCATGGTATATTTTCACAGTACTTGCTTGAGCTCTGGTTTTTGTCTTATAGTTTATATATTTTCACATATTGCTTTGAGCTCTCCTGTTTTTGGTTTATTTTATATTATATTTTCACAGATATTTCTGTGAGGTCTGTTTATTTTTTTTTATTTTCAAGTATTTTGAGCTCTTTTATTTTGTATTATATTTCACAGATACTTGGCTCTGGTGAGCGCTCTGGCCTGTGGAGCAGACTGGGTCTTTATCCCAGAGATGCCTCCGAGGATGGATGGGAGGACAGCATGTGCCAGAAGCTCTCAGAGGTAAAGACACATGAACACTTCTTCTCTGGTTTTAAAGCAGATTTTTAGAGTTTTAAGTTTTGTCCACTTTTTTATGGCTTTTAGCTCTGCTTGAGTTGTGTGGTTTTGTGAGTTTTATCTCTTTGTAAAGCTTTGACTTTTTATGCAGCGATGTAAGTCAGTTTTGGACACCTGCCCATGTGTTTAACCTTTGTGTTTCCTGCAGAACCGAGCGGACAAGAAGCGTCTGAACATCATGATCGTAGCAGAAGGAGCCATCGACCGACAGAACAAACCCATCACGGCCGAAGGAATCAAAGAGGTGAGAACGCCACAGCAAGGAATCTTCTCTCCGTGATTCAGCAAGGAATCGTGGGAGAGCAGATCCATTATCCTCTACATTTATTTATCAAAGTAATTCAGTCTGTACCATGGCTGGGCTAATGGTGATTCATTATTCTGTCGCTGGTAACGTGAGTCACATGATTCAGTCCAAAACTAAGGCATTAAGAGGACAACCCCGATGATGAGAGTTTTTAAACCATCCAAAAAGATCCAGGAATCATAAAGATACGACTCGATCTGGTTTGTGACTTTAGCGTGAGCTCCTGTCAGACACTTAAGCTTCCTGATGCTTTTACATGTTTGAATCATTATTTGGATCATTTTTCACACATGTAACACTAAGTTTTGTGTGTTCAGCTGGTTGTGAGTCGTCTGGCCTTCGACACCAGAGTGACCATCCTGGACACGTTCAGAGAGGAGGAACTCCATCTGCCTTCGACCGAATCCTGGTCAGACACTTTCTTCTGTATTTATTATTTAGTTTTCTTGCCTCTCCTGACGTGGTGGTGATGTCTTTCGTGTGTAAAATGTTCCGTTCTGTGTCTGCAGGCGAGTCGTATGGGCGTGGAGGCCGTCCTGGCTCTGCTGGAGGCCTCAGCGGACACTCCGGCCTGTGTGGTGTCTCTGGTGGGGAACCAGGCCGTGCGACTGCCTCTCATGGAGTGTGTGCAGATGGTAAGAGTCCACAGAACCACAGAGAACCACTCCAGAGCTGTGTGTAAGAGTAACCTGTTTGTGTTCAGACTCAGGAGGTGCAGAAGGCCATGGACGAGAAGAAGTTTGAGGAGGCGGTCCGACTACGAGGAAGGTACAGCCTCAAACAAATGTGTCAAATTCATTTTAGATCAATGGCCACATCGGCTATATGGTTGTTCTCAAAAGGTGAATGTAACTTTAAGATTGTAACAAACCTTACAATCGGTACATATTTGATCACTCTCTACTTTTCACAAAGCCGTAAGTTTAGTCAAATTACTAATTCTAACCCCAGCCCTGCCAAACTTCCACCTCTATTTGGAAAATATGCTACAAAAAATAAATATTTGCTAGCATAACCATAGAGCTTTGGAACCATTGCACAATGCATCATGTTAGACGGCAGCCATGTTGCTGGGCAAAACAAAACACAACAATAGGAGCTGGCTATGCTTATGGCTTTAAAAAAATGCTATTTTTATTATTATTGTTAATGGCAAATCTTTAAAGTTGAGATTGTTTGTTTTATTTGAAATGATGAGTCGGTCTGAACAGCTGCATCTGAGCCAAAGGCTAAAGTGCTTTGTCTGAGAATCTAAAGACACTAAACATCCTCATGTACATGTTATTCATGTCATAATATTTTGACAAAATCAACATTTTATAGACTTTTCTGGGCAGAGACTTCACTGTTCATGTGTTTGTGATGCAGAACATTAAAACAGGTCATATTTGCAGCGAACCTCACAAACTCTTGGAGATAATGTGGGATGTTGTTAAAGTTTGTGTCAGTCCTTACAGCTATAATCCTTCTCTGTCTCTGCTTAGTCAGATCCAACACTCTTCCACATGATGATTCCACAGAGAAACTCATGAAAAAATAGTCCATCTCTCCGCTTGATCATGTGACCTGACAGTGCAGCCAATCACAGCAGGTTATGAGACAATAAAAGACACTTTAAATGCTTCGAAATGTGCTCTTCCGAACGGCTTTCTGATGCGCAGCGCTTTGTTTTGCCGATCAAGATGGCCCCCCTTAATCCCATCAGCCACTGCGGCGCTGAACTCATGACGTCACCTTCCAAAGATCTGTAGGCATCTGGCCTGTAGTGAGAGCATAGACCGTAGAGGTAGCTCCCAGTCTCCATGGGGAAGATTGACTATTACATGTCTGCAGCCAGATGCTCTTGGAACTAATATCAGCCAAAACGACAGCTCTGAAGGAACAGCAGAAGCAAGAAACTCTGCTAAATCTGCTGTGGATTTTACACAGACTTCTAAAGGCTGGAAACTATACATTTACAAATGAAAAAAAAAACACAGTTTATTGATTTGTGTGCACATTTGGCTGATGTGGCTCAAAACACTGGCTTGTCTGTAATGATTATATTCATACTTGTTCAAGCAAAGACTGAGGAAATAGTGTCAGAAGTATTGATCTATGTTTCTTAATGAGGCTGCATAGGAAAGGTTCATCTTGTATTTGTGATTTGATCCTTTTGTCTTTGTGTTTCAGGAGTTTCGAGAACAACCTGACGACCTACAGGCTGCTGTCGTCTCGTAAAGCCGACTCCGAGCTTCCCACTGTGAGTCTTCCTTTTGTTTGGACTCAGATTTATCACCTTAAACGTTCCTTTCACTGTCGATCCAAAGACGGCTGACACGTTTGCAGAGATTTGAGCAGATTAGCGGCTAAGGCTCGTTACAAACATTGGTACAAACAGGATAATTAGAAGAGGCTCATGGTATTGATCACTTTGCAAAGAGGCTGTAGTTTTGTATAATTGGAATGGCCCTAGAACGTTCCCCTGTGGTCGTTAGCTTCAACCTGCACACACACAGAGATCTGGATTGTGACAGCTCACATTAGTTTTCAGCTGGAGAATGTTAAACGGTAGCACTTTAAAAGACCTCCACGGTACCTACCAGTTAAGTACCGTGTCAGTTACTAGTAACTAACAGTGACACTTACTAGTACTTACTCTGGTACTTACTGTGGTACTTACACTGGTACCTAGAGTGGTACTTTGAGTGGTACTTGTACCAGCAGTTACTGGTACATACCATGGTAGTTACTGTGGTACTTACTGTGTACTTACTCTGGTACCTACAGTGGTACTTTGAGTGGTACTTGTACCAGCAGTTACTAGTACATACCACTGGTAGTTACTGGTACTTACTGTGGTAATTACCACTGGTACCTACAGTGGTACTTTGAGTGGTACTTGTACCACAGTTACTGGTACATACCACTGGTAGTTGCTGGTACTTACTGTGGTACTTACACTGGTACCTACAGTGGTACTTTTACCACCAGTATTGGCATGCTGGTATGGTCGTGGCCATACCAGCATGCAAGAAGCCTGATCCGTCAGATCTCAGAAGCTAAGCAGGGTTGACCCTGGGCAGTACTCGGATGGGTACAGTGGGGCAACTTCTGTGGTACTTACTACAGTAGTTGACAGTCAACTACTGTAGTAAATACCACTGAAGTACCAGTATGTGTCACTTTAGAACAGGTCCCGTTGTTACTAGTAGTTGACTGTCAACTACTGTAATAACTACCATTGTAGTACTACTATTTACCATTATGTATCATGGTATTTATCAATAAATGTTGGAATTAAGCTAAGATTGTTGTAAATTGTTTTCTGTTGTTTTGTTTACTGAAAAAAATAATTACTTTGGTATTTGTCAATACCCAATATTGTTGTGACATAAATAAAGACAGTTGTGCTTTTTTTAACATTTGCATTTTGTTGTTATTCATAATTTATAAGCTCTACTTTTTTAATTTAGTACCAATAATACCACCACTGAAACATATGTGTGTGCCACAAATTATTAAAAGTGGTAAGTGTACTAATAGTTACCACTGTAAGTACCAGTCACTGCTGACACAAGTACCACCTTAAGTACCAGTGTAAGTACTACAGCAAGTACCACTGTAAGTACCAGTAACTATCAGTGTTATGTACCAGTAACTGCTGGTACAAGTACCACTGTAGGTACCAGTGTAAGTAGCCTACCCAGTGTAAGTACCGCAGTAAGTACCCGCAGTAACTACCAGTGGTATGTACCAGTAACTGCTGGTACAAGTACCACTCAAAGTACCACTCTAGGTACCAGTGTAAGTACCACAGTAAGTACCAGAGTAAGTACTAGTAAGTGTCACTGTTAGTTACTAGTAACTGACACGGTACTTAACTGGTAGGTACCGTGGAGGTCTTTTAAAGTGCTACCTGTTAAACCATTAATCTCATGCAAGAACTTGTCAAAAAAAAAGCCCACACCTTTGACATTAGGACATTTTGCAAAAGAGCTGGTGTGAACAGACACTGACACACACTTATGCCCCGTTCATACAGGCTCTGAGTGCAGTACAGTGTTTATTTATGTTAAGTACAAATACAAAACAGCACAGATACAACGCTTCAAGGAAGTATCAAACAGGCTGTAGGACAAACCTTAAAGGCCCCGGTGCAAAATGACAATCACTTGGTTTAAGACACATTTGATTGTTTAACTTCTTTGCACTTTTCCAGTGTAAACACTCGTGCCTCTTACCCCGGTCTCACACTGGATCCGGACCGGAGTACGGAGGAAGTTCACTTTTCCAGAGTAAACACTCGTGCCTCTTAGGGATTATCAATACCAATAGTATTGTTGATTCCTCCTATTGATACGATTCCTTGTCCATTCCTAAACTACCGTGTCTTTTGTACTAGATTAAAAAACTGTATTTAGCAAATTTTAATACTTTTAATTAGGGCTGTAGTTCTTTAGTCGTTTAGTCGATTAATCGGTCGATGGGCTTTAGTCGACCAAAATTTGTATGAGTCGACCCAGCCCGAGCCCGCGCACGTCGTGTCCGAACCCGACTGGAACCTGTGCCTAAGCCCGAGCCCGAAGAGAGCCCGCCCCGCCCACTCACTGAACTGTGGCATTTTAATGACAGAAAAAGCTTCTTATGATGTCCAACGTGTTTAATGTAAGTGTGTCTCGCCGCTAAACGCGCTTCCTCCACTTCTCTCTCTTTCTCTCTCTCTCTCTCCCTCTCTCTCCCTCTCCCTCCGTCCCTCTTGTTCCTTCTTTTCTCCCGAGCGCGTAACGGCGCACTTCTCTCTGCTTCTTCCTCACATTTACTTGATCCGCGGATGAAACGAAAGACGTGCCTTCCCTGTCTTTCGTTCTCCTTTCTCTTTTCCTGCTCCGCGCTTATTCACAAGTCTTCTCTCTCTCTCTCTCTCTCTCTCTCTCTCTTTCTCTCTCTCCTCAGTCTCGCGCCGTATAGTTGGCCACTTAAACACTGACTTTTTTTATCACTGCGGTGGTTTTGTGCTGTGTTCTGACGCGGCTGTCAATAATCCGCGAAGCGCACGTGTTCAGTGCGGCTCTGCGTCTTGGACCGAACCCGGCCGGCCCACATTCTCACGTAGGCTAGTTGTCGGGCCTGCACGGGCTCGGGCCCAGAATCTAAACTCTAAACACACTGTGTCATATTCATTTTCTGTGTAAATTGTTGTTTTTGCATGAACTCCATTGCACTTTTGCCTTTTTGCGTCAGATAAATTGTCAGATCAAACTATATTTTTTTTAGCTTCAGAGCTTTAGCCACGCCCCTTTTTAGTCGACTAATCGGTCGATGGGACATGTCTTTAGTCGACCAAGAATTTCTTTGGTTGACTACAGCCCTACTTTTAATCAAAGATGTGGACTATGAGTATGGTATATGTTAACATTTCAGGCTTATTTGGTTATACCACTGCGCTGTGTGAAGCGAGGATGAAACACGGCTGAACACAGAGACAGAGACGACTGTTCTGTCCCACAAACATTCACATTAACGGAGGAGGTTTGTGGTGGTGTCTTACCTCCACTGTCACGGCGGAGGTAAGACACTTATTTGAAGCTGTTTATTCTCTCCATTCTCGTGATCGCTGTGGGTCTACGCGCTTTACTCATGCAGACTCATAGGCTTGTTGTGCTTGTAATGAAATTGAAAGTAAAAGTGCAGCGTGGGTTCGAAGTTCACCAGCATTTAAATGTACAAGTGCTTAAAGTGGCATCAATAAGAGAATCGATAAGAGAAAAGATGTACATTTCAGATGGATTCTGATGGTTCTCGAGTAGAACCGGTCCTCGATTCCCATCCCCACTGTCTCTCCGTCTGGTCATGTCTCCTTGGCAAACTTAAAAACAGTTTTAAATCATTCTCTCTCTTCTTTCAGCAGTTGTCTTTGCCTGACCAGTCCTTCCCTCCTACATTCAGTTACATTCTGTTTGAAGCAGAAGGGTCTGAAACCGGAGCCTCGACCAATAATTTCCCCGTCCAATGTTCAGACGATCCAATCAAGCACGGCCATTCTGACACGTGACACTAAAACGTCGGAAGTTGCTTTCAAGCCCCATTTGAAAACATTTAAGATGGTGAACGTAGCTGATTCGGCTCTTGCTTCAGTTTTTAAAATGAACGCATCAAGTCCTTAAAACCTGAGCATCAAACTGTGTTGAGAGGCTTCAGACTGGCTGGTCAGGAAATCATTGCCTCTGCTCACAGAGGGACAAACAAAAGACATGAGCGAGACCAATCCTGACATGATCCATGTAGAATCTACAGCCGTGATTGGACCAAACAGATCTTTAATTAAATATATAAATAAACACTAAACCGATCGTTCATTCACAGTATTGACTCTACAGCGTGATAAATGTGTTTTACAGTCGCGACTCAACAGGTCATCAGGTTCATCAGTATTCTGCTGTCTTTGCTGCTCTGTTTTCTTCAGCTGAAGCATATCTCACCTGAGCCTGACCTCTGACCTCTGACCCTGACTCGCTGGCGTAGTTAATGAAGTGAAAGTGTTTGTTTTGTAAATACAAAAGCTGATTCTGCAGGAGGTTCACTGAGTTTGTCCTTTGGCTCATTAGAAGAAACTACTCTTGGTTTGTTGTTACGGCAACAAGAACCAAAGAAAGTCGCTAACATAATTAGACTGAACAACAAAAACAAGCTCAAATGCAGCACAAAGTACTAAATAATGGTGAGTTCATTATGAGTTCTTGACAACTAAGTTTTACTAAAAGGCTAGATTCTTTTTTTTTATTATTGTTGGTGAAAGAAATTCACGATGACTCATGATGTTCAATCATGACTTTCAAAAGTCATGATGAAAGCGTTTTTCTTCTATTTCAGACAAGTATCGGTGAGAGATGGTTTATTACCTGACTAGTTTCGACGGGTCACTTCCGTCTTCGTCAGAGGCGTCGCACGTCGCCATGGTGACGTGTCTTATCAGCTGCTGTTCCCAGGCGTGGCCAGCCCAGCGGACCCGTCAGGTCTAGCGGGCTGACCACGCCCCCCGCCGCTCGGTGGTCGCTGGAGAAGGCTGCTCCACGTACAGGAGAATTGGAAAGCTCCCTCGTCTCGATTCAAAGTGCGTGGGCCTCGCTTTCTGATTTCTATTGCTTCTTTGTTAAGCGCCTAACAAGAGCCGAACGACAGAGGGCGCAACAGGACAATTTGAAGTCGGCAATATCAGACCACTGCAAACGGGATAACCACATTATGGACTGGGACAATGCGCGGATTATTAATCAAGAAACCAACAAATACAAACGATGGATCAAAGAAGCAATAGAAATCAAAAAGCGAGGCCCACGCACTTTGAATCGAGACGAGGGAGCTTTCCAACTCTCCTGTACGTGGAGCAGCCTTCTCCAGCGACCACCGAGCGGCGGGGGGCGTGGTCAGCCCGGTAGACCTCACGGGTCCGCTGGGCTGGCCACGCCTGGGAACAGCAGCTGATAAGACATGTCACCATGGCGACGTGCGACGCCTCTGACGAAGACGGAAGTGACCCGTCGAAACTAGTCAGGTAATAAACCATCTCTCACCGATACTTGTCTGATATAGAAAAAAACGCTTTCATTTAAATACTTTAACAAGACATGATGAACATCCCTAACCTTTCAAAAGTCATGATTATTGTTTTTGGTTTTAATATCTCTTGATCATGTGAATTCCTTGTGTTCATAGACTTGGTTAACTAGCATAATTAATTGGATGAATTAATGGTGGAATTCATGAATGAATAAATTCATTCATGAATTCGGTCTGTTGCTGGTCTCCAAATTTCTTCCAAAACATTGTCTAATCCACGTTTATGATTTGCATGTTTGTGCGTCTTCAGAAGAAGGTAAAATAACGGCATGCTAACACTGTTGGTTTTGCATTTGTGACGAGGAAGTCGACAGTTTGCATTTGTACATCTGACTTTGGTGATTCGCATGTGTCATAATGCATGTTCTGCCTGCCTTTATTGGGAACTATTAGAATCTACAGCTAATTTAACCTACGTTTTATCTTTGTAACTGTTTTATTGCTGTACTTTAGCTTGTTTGCATTGCTTTGTGAACTGCAGATTGGTCAGTTGTGAATCGTTTTGATGAGAATGGAAATGTGCTTAATTTGGATCTTTTATTTCTTGGGGCTTTGTGCTTTGGAGAGTTTTTACGTAAACATATTGTGCTGTATGAAAAGGTAATAAAGGTAATTGTGCTGTTGTGACGCTGGTTGGTGCATGGCTTTAAATGATCTGTACAAGAACCAAGCAAAACATTACGACCACCTCAAACATCCTGGTTACATGGGGTTTTTATGGTTGATACTGATATTGTTTGTTTAGTTTTTGAAGAAGCCGTTGGCCGATAAGTGCTGCTGATGTTTTTGAACAATTCTATCCAAACAACTACAAACTCTTTAAACACACATGTCTAAGACAGAAGTGTCATAGCTTTGTATGCGTTTTTTGGGAGCCAAGGCATAATCCCTGGAAAATTAAGGCTGCACCAGTGTCATTCACACTTTTCTTCTCCAGACATTGCGGACAGACATGACAACAACAACACAGGCCAAACCTTGTGCAGCTGAAACATCCCAAACAGCACATGAACCAAACACACTGACATTAGAACATAATAAACACTGCACGCAACAAAACAAATGTGAACCGCAGACAAAAATACAATGAAACAGCAGCACCAGTGTTGCCACATGTACGATAATAATTGTATTTGTACGATAATTTCACCCTCTGTACGATCAATAGTTCTTAGTCACTGTAAAACTCTATGTAAATACGATAATTTTGAAGCGCCAGGTATTTTCTTTAGTCTTGACCAACTTGAGCTCGCCTAACAGACTGAAAAACTGGTCCAGGATAAAAAAAAAAAGGTAAATGGTCTACTAATATAGTGTTTTCAAAAGCTATTGATATTAATTAAATCAGACTCATTTGGACTGTGAAAAGGAGAAATCTTACTGTGAATTGCACTGAACATAGAAACGATGTTGTATGTTTTCACCCTCCCAGCTGAGTAGAACATATTTAAAAATTAACTTCTGGAATGATTTAGCATCATCTAAAGAGGTTTTTATGTCATAGAAATTGGTACGATAATTCAACATTTCCCATCTGGCAACACTCAGTAGCACTTACGAGAGAAAGTCATCTGCAACCACGGTGTCTTAACGATGCAGGCGTACATCTGTAAACTCCAAACACACGTGGCACTCTTTTGCCCTTTTTTGTTTTCACTTCCATGAAGTTCAGAAAAGGGCAAAATAACGAAACAATTTCCTAAAATCCACTTGTTTTTTTCATTATTTCTTGTCGTGTTTTGGAAAGTCCTGGCTTGTTCTTGATATAGTTTTGGGTTGGGTAGTTGTAATGTTTTGCCTGGTCCATGTACATCTTTTAAAAGTCTCGAAAGTGGGTGAGGAAATTAGCTGCAGCATCAGACCTGTCGGAGATAATCTCTTTACCTTCTCCTTTTTCTGGAAACTCTTTTCTTTCTTTCTGCTGTTTATACTTTAAACCATGTCAGACTAATTTGTATGCATGCTTCTATATGGGTTTCTCTGAGTTCATGGAGTCAAAAATAACAATATTGCATCGTCTGTAGCAGTTTCTCCTCTTTACTTCTTTGCTCTTTTTCTGTGGTTCATATTAGCTGTTTTTCAGAGTAGACTAATAGTGGCAGTACTTTTCTTTTTCCCCTTTCTCTTTCTGTCTCTTCTTTGTGTAACATACTGTCTGTTCTTTTCCAGAGTAACTTTAACGTGGCGGTGCTGAACGTCGGCGCTCCTGCTGCCGGGATGAACGCAGCTGTGCGCTCGGCCGTTCGAGTCGGAATCACAGAAGGACACAAGATGTTTGCAGTGAGCGACGGCTTCGAAGGACTCTACAAAGGACAGGTACATCACTCTGCAAAGGACAGGCACAACACTCTACAAAGGACAAGTACAATACTCTACAAAGAACAGGTACAACACTCTATAAAGGACAAGTACAACACTCTACAAAGGACAAGTACAACACTCTACAAAGAACAGGTACAGCACTCTGCAAAGGACAGGTACAACACTCTACAAAGGACAGGTACAACACTCTACAAAGGACAGGTACCAACACTCTACAAAGGACAGGTACAACACTCTACAAAGGACAGGTATAACACTCTACAAAGGACAGGTACAACACTCTACAAAGGACAGGTACAACACTCTATAAAGGACAAGTACAACACTCTATAAAGGACAAGTACAACACTCTATAAAGGACAAGTACAACACTCTACAAAGGACAAGTACAACACTCTACAAAGAACAGGTACAGCACTCTGCAAAAGACAGGTAGTACAACACTCTACAAAGGACACTATACAAAGGACAGGTACAACACTACAAAGAACAGGTACAACACTCTACAAAGAATACTCTACAAAGGACAGTACAACACTCTACAAAGGACAGTACAACACTCTACAAAGGACTGACACAACACTCTACAAAGAACTCTCTACAAAGGACAGGTACAACATTCTACAAAGGACAGGTACAACCACTCTTCAAAGGACAGGGACAACACTCTACAAAGAATACTCTACAAAGGACAGGTACAACACTCTACAAAGGACAGGTACAACACTCTACAAAGGACAAGTACAACACTCTACAAAGGACACTCTACAAAGGACAGGTACAACACTCTACAAAGGAAGGGTACAACACTTCATGAAGGACAGGTACAGCACCTCTACAAAGAACAAGTACAGCGGTCTATAAAGCACGGGTACAACATTCTACAAAGGACAGGTACAACACTCTACAAAGAACAGGTGCAACACTCTTCAAAGGACATGTACTTTAGTGAGCATTTAAATACTCTACTGCAGCTAATATTTGTAGAGTTTTACATGCTAGTGACTTATGAAAGGATACGATGGCGTGTGTGTTTTAAAAGGACACAGCTGCAGGTTTATTCTCAGCCTCACGGACGGAGCGTTTGAATTCAGCAGCTCACAAGACCAGAGAGAAAACAATGGCTCTCTGAAAATAACTCCCAACACGGAACACGATCAGGAGGACATCTGTGGATCGAGGACAGAGACAAGGACAGACAGGACAGGGAGGAACAAGGGGAACAATATAGGACACGATCAGGAGAACATCTGTGGATCGAGGACAGAGGAGAGACAAGGACAGACAAGGACAGTGGAGGAACAAGCGAAAGGAGTGACAAAAAGACAGACAGATACAAATAGAGACAGGGGGCAACGCAGGACAGGGTCACAGAGGACGTCTGGACAGAAGTGGCAGTGGAAGATCTATATCTTCTAATCAATGCACCACAAGCAAGATGGAGCACTAAAGCACTTACTGTATTAGTCCACTTTATCAACCTCCGACTGCTCAAGAATTATTGTATTATAAAGTACATTCAACAATAAAAACAACCAAAATATATTGTGTGAAATAACCTGTGACGTTTTAATAATGGGAAAAACTGGCTCTTGCAGTGAGTTATATTTGGGTGCGTGGCCTGCTAACCCTAACCAAATGTTTGTTGTTGACGAGGCATTATGTCAGAAAAGTAAACAGAAAGCTAAAGAATACTGATATCTTTACTAATTTGGAATGTTGGATCACTTTATTCCTCTGAATGTCTTCGTATCCATGAAGTTAAAGTCAGAAAGTGAGACTTGCTCGCGTCATCAGCCAGTGTGACAGTAGTCAAAGATGAATCCGCGGAGCTCTGTAGTGTGTACGAAAGTTTAGAATCTGCTCATCCATGGCACAATAAAATAATAAAAGAAATATAGAGCAGTGAGTATTGGCGCTACACTTGTGAGGTGTTTCTGAGTATGTCTGCTACATATGTCTGTTCAATTTCGTAGGAGCAGGTGAAAGGAGTTGAATATTATCTTGTGGATTTGCTTCCACATGAAAAACTTTGAGGCCTGTGAGCGAGCCTAGAACAGAGCAGTGAAATCAAATGCAGAAATAACTTTGTGAATGAATCTGCTGTGAGTGGGCAGCGCTGTGTGTGGTACATAAGGTGTTACAGTTTGATATCACAGAGTCTAAGCGAGCATATGTTGGACAGAATAGTGGCATCTACAGTGGACCGACTTCAGACTGAAGATGGAGCTTCATCCACAGTGAGATATAATTAAACAAAAAGTGAGCAAGTGAATCTGGTCACATTGTCTGATGGTTCTGTTGAGATAGACAGAGTTTCACCAAACTATCTGTGTAAAAAAAGGAGGAAAAAAAGAAAGAAAGAGAGATAAAAGAATATATTAGCAAAACATTTTGTATCGTACATTTATATACAGCTATGGGGGCTTGAGACTTGACTTAGACTTGTGGCAAGACTTGACTTGTGGGCAAAGACTTGACTGTGAAGAAAGACTTGAAACTTGACTTGGGCTCATGGGCAAAGATGTGAGACTTGACTTGGACTTTTGAAGAAAAACTTGAGACTTAACTTGGACTCGTGGTAGAAAGACTTGAGACTTGACTTAGGCTTTTGACAAAAGACTTGAGGCTTGACTTGGATTGTTTGCAGAGACTTGCAACTGAGACTTGACTTGGATTTGTGGAGAAAGACTTGAGACTTGACTTGAACTTTTGAAGAAAGTCTTGAGACTTGACTTGGACTTTTGACTAAAGACTTGAGGCTTGACTTGGACTTGTTTGCAGAGACTTGCAACTTGAGACTTGACTTGGATTTGTGGAGAAAGACTTGAGACTTGACTTGAACTTTTGAAGAAGTCTTGAGACTTGACTTGGACTTGTGGAGAAAGACTTGAGACTTGACTTGGACTTGTGGAGAAAGACTTGAGACTTGACTTGGACTTGTGGAGAAAGACTTGAGACTTGACTTGGACTTGTGGGCAAAGACTTGAGACTTGACTTGGACTTTTGAAGAAAAACTTGAGACTTGACTTGAACTTGAGGGGAAAGACTTGAGACTTGACTTTGACTTGTGGAAGAAAGACTTGAAACTTGACTTGGACTTGTTTGCAGAGACTTGAGACTTAGGACTTTTGAAGAAAATATTGAGACTTGACTTGGACTTGAAGGGAAAGACTTGAGACTTGACTTGGACTTGAAAGGAAAGACTTGAGACTTTACTTGGACTTGTGGGCAAAGACTTGAGACTTGACTTGGACTTATGGTAAAAGACTTGAGACTTGACTTGTGACTTGACTTGGACTTATGGTAAAAAGACTTGAGACTTGACTTGGACTTGTTTGCAGAGACTTGAGACTTGACTTGGACTTGTTTGCAGAGACTTGATACTTGAGACTTGACTTGGACTTGTTTGCAGAGACTTGATACTTGAGACTTGACTTGGACTTGTTTGCAGAGACTTGAGACTTGACTTGGACTTGAAGGGAAACACTAAAGGCTTGACTTGGACTTTTGAAGAAAAACTTGAGACTTGACTTGGACTTGTTTGCAGAGACTTGAGACTTGACTTGAAGGGAAAGACTTAAGACATGACTTGGACTCATGGAGAAAGACTTGAGACTTGACTTGGACTTGTTTGCAGAGACTTGAGACTTGACTTGGACTTGTTTGCAGAGACTTGATACTTGAGACTTGACTTGGACTTGTTTGCAGAGACTTGAGACTTGACTTGGACTTGAAGGGAAAGACTTGAGACTTGACTTGGACTCATGGAGAAAGACTTGAGACTTGACTTGGACTCGTGAAGAAACACTTAAGGCTTGACTTGGACTCGTGGAGAAAGACTTAAAACTTGACTTGGACTTGCAGCTAAAGACTTGTGAAAACTTTTGCTTGGAGAACTTGCAAACATCAGATTCAACCAGGACAAAGGCTCATAACCAAACCATACTTGAGAAAACATATAAACCTTCTCACTGAGGTTGGGTCCCTGAACACAAGTCTGTCATTTGTGTTTTTGCAGATTAAAGAAATCACCTGGGGCGATGTGGAGGATGGACGGGACAGGGAGGGTCTCTGCTGGGGACCAAGAGGTAAGATCACACTTCGCTTTAACGTCCGAAAGAGTCTGAGTTTGATTAAATCTAAACTGTTTTGTGTCGTGTTTAAATCCTCAGGACTCTTCCGGGGAAACATCTGGGTAAAATCGCGGAGCAGATGAAACGTCACAACATTAACGCGCTGTTGGTCATCGGAGGATTCGAGGTACGCTTCAATAAGTCTGTAATACTTCAGTCATCCACCAGAGTGATGCAGGTTTGAGTTGAAGATGCTTTTTCACAAACTGTTTAGTGAGTGGGATGGTTTCTCTTTAAATATATCATACATAAACGTGGGTAAAGGGCATTTGGAATATTGCAGTATATTTCCCAGTTACAGCCAGATTTCCTGTTGAGGGAAGCAGACAAAGATTGATATTTGTTAGAATCTGTCTGGTCGTGCCATAGAAATCTAAACACAGACTTTAGAAGTACTGCAGTGGCTTAAACACTAGTAATAACAGAAATAAGACATACGTACGGTGGCCCTGATGAATGTGGTTCAGGATCTGTGCAGGTTTCACCAGATGCATAAAGTGCTTAAAGCAGAACTAAGTCACTTCAGCGGTAGTGCTCCCCCTACAGCTCTTCTCTGTAATTAAACCAGTCAGCTGAATCGAAACATTATTTATTTAGTTTTTCATTTTTGCATGACTTTATGTCAGCAAAAACACATCTAAACACATTTTACACTGTTAAATAAACTGTAACAAAGAATGAGTCCCGCACAGTGTCGATTTTTGCACACACAAAAAAATAAATGAATAAATTATTATTAATACAATGTTTCTGCCTTCTTCAGGCGAATCTGTAACAAAAAGTAATAAGTATTTTTCTGTAAAGATCTACAGTGTGCAAGACTCCTTTTTTTTGTTACAGTTTCAGGGTTAGACCCATTTATCCTACGCACCCGTCTCAACCTTGGTGTGCCAAGTCTTTTGCTTTTTTCTTACACTGCTAAATAAAAAAATCAAAGAGCCAAGGGTTTCTCAGGACAGAAATTCTGGCCAGTGATGCATTTGGAACCGGGCCAGGGAGGAAGGCTGCAGTAGTTTCTGTTGGAGACAGCGGAGAGAGCCGACACTTCCTTTAAATGCCCCAAAAACATAACATCATCACGAAGGCTTACGAAGACATTTAACAAGATAAAAATGTTACTTAGTTCTGCTTTAAAACCAACATGTCCTTACTGAACACAGACATCAGAGCAGTGAGGACACAAGTCCCAGAGCCAGACTCTTTTCTGCAGCCGTCTGGTGATGTTTTCATGTCACATACAAGCGTTCTCGCAGGAATCCAGGGGCCATACCTGCTTGTCAAAGCCTGATCCCGTCAGATCTCAGAAGCTAAGCAAGTTAGGGCCTGGTTAGTACTTGGATGGGAGACCGCTGGAACACCAGGTGCCACAGTGGGACGACAGGAGTAGATTGTCGTTGTGTCCTTCAGCAAGACACTTAACCCACATTGCCTCAGTGTCTGCGTACACTGGGTGAGTGGATCCCTGACTGTAAAGCGCTTTGAGTGCCTTGTAAGGTGGAAAAGCGTAATATAAATAGAGACCATTTACCATTTACCAAAGAAACATCTTCAACTCAAACCTGGTCCATTTGTTACCATAGAAACATACCAGAACAGCACAGACCGTACATATGTGTGGACCAGGTCATTCACTTTGCATTAAAACATCTGCGTCTCTTTCTCTAGAACTGCAGCTGTCAGACTTTACTCTGCATGAATCAGATGTTTTTAGTTCATGATCGACTCTGTAAATAAAGATTTGAACAATGACCAATCAGATCAAAGCCCAGCTTGGTTTGTCACTAACATGATTTGTTGCCAACTGCTCGCTCCTATGAAATCAGCTTTGATTTACAACTATGTTATTGGTGTCAAGTTTCTCAGCTATACCTGCTAGCCACAAATGGCTTTAGCTGGAATCAAACAGTTCCTCGACCCTATGTCCACACATGTGCACGGTCTATGTAAAACACTGACAGTAAAGTCTTCATCAGATGTTGTTTTAACCATTTTATTGCCCATTGTTAAATTGTTGATGTATTTTTTTATCCTACTACTGTTTTGTTTAGTTCTGTTTTACATTTCTGCATTCACACTTGGCTCTCTCCCATTGGCTAATCCCACACAAGCTCCTCCCACTCCCACAGACCGCTCCCTAAAGCTCCTCCCTCTCACTCAAGCCCCTCCCTCTCCCACAAACCCCTCCCTCTCACTCAAGCCTTTCTCGCAGTTGGTTTTCTATCAGTATTTCCCAGAATGCCTTGCTGTGAAGCCCTGACCTGTTCTGGTGCCGCTCTTTCCCTGTCCACAATCAAACCTTCTGTGTTTACCGTAAATAAACAATAAACAGAAGCAGGTTCATGTAAACGTCTGGGGCCAAACTGGATTTAAAGTGACTGGATCTGATTGTGAAAAGTGTTTTGGCTCATTGCAGAACCTTGATCATTTAGTATCAACATGTTAGAATCACACACAGACTCCAGACGTGGCTGTGCTGTATCTGGGTCACATCACTAACACCTGAGCAGAACAGGACGGTTTTACCCAAATGACCCGCCCCACCAAACCTCCGTCTGGTGACACACACGAGCCAGACTTTGTCCCACTTTTATTAGATTAAAACTCATTAAACTCCATTTTGATCTTATTGTTTAAACCTCATTATGACCCTCATCGAGCCCTACTCTAAACCTGGTTCTGACCCTCATATTAAGACGCATTCTGGCCCCCACTAAACCCTTCTCTAGTCCCTGTTAGACCCACATTAAGTATACTCTAAACCCAGTTATGACCTTCATTAAAGCCTTGTCTTAACCCGGTTCTGGCCCTCACATTAAACACTTCTCTAGTCCTGGTTCTGACCCTCATTAAGACCTGCATTAAACCCAGTTCAGACCCACATTAAACCCTTCTCCAAACCTCATTCTGGCTGACAATAAGCCCTACTTTAACCCTGGTTCTGACCCTCACATTAAGACCCATTCTGGCCCTCACTAAATCCTTCTCTAGTCATGGTTCTGACCCACATTAAGTCCTACTCTAAACCCAGTTATGACCCTAGTTATGACCCCATTCTGACCCTCATTAAGCCTCGCTCTGAATCCAATTTTGACCCACTCTAAACCCTGTTCTGTCCCTTAATAAGTCTTACTGTAAACCTAGTTTTGACCATAGCATGAAACCCCATTCTGTCCCTCATTAAACCCTTTTCTAGTCCTGGTTCTGACCCTCATTAAGACCTGCTTTAACCCCGGTTCTGACCCTCACATTAAACCTCATTCTGACCCTCATTAAGCCGTTCTCTAAATCCAGTTTTGACCACATTAAATCCTTCTCTGGTCCCAGTTCGGACTTTCATTAAACCTTTCTCTAGACCTCATTCTGGCCCTCATCAAACCCTGTGCAAAACCTGAATCTGACCTTTATTAAGTCTTACTCTAAACCCAATCCTGACCCTAACATTTAACCCCATTCTGCTCCTTATTAAGCCCTTCTCTAAATCCATTTTTGACCCTCATTAAACCCTTCTTTGGTCGTGGTTCTGATCATTATTTAACCTGACTCTAAACCCAGTTCTGACTCTCAAATTAAACCCAGTGCTGACCCTCATTAACCCTGCTCTAAACCCCATTTTGACCCCCATTAAGTGTTGTTCTAACCCTAATTCTGACCCTCATTAAAGCTTCTCTAGTTCCGGTTCTGACCCACATTTAGTCCTACTCCTCTAAACTCAGTTATGACCCCAACATTAAACCCCATTGTGACCCTCATTAAACCTCGCTCTGAATTCAGTTCTGACCTTCATTAAACCCTTCTTTAGTCTTGGTTCTGATCTTTATTTAACCTGACTCTAAACCCAGTTATGTTTCTCAAATTAAACCCTCATTAAGTCCTGCTCTAAACCAGCTCTGACCCTCATTAAGTCCTGCTCTAATTGCAGTTCTGACCCTCACATTAAACCTCATTCTGACCCTCAAGTCCTGCTCTAAACCAGCTCTGACCCTCACATTAAACCTCATTCTGACCCACATTAAACCCTACTTTAACCCTGATTCTGACCCTCATTAAACCCTTCTCAAAACCCAGTTCTGACTCTCTTAAGCCTCATTCTGAACCTCATTAAGTCCTGCTCAAAATTCAGTTCTGACCCTCATTAAACCCCTCTCTAAACCTCATTCTGGCCCACATTAAGCCCTACTTTAACCCCGGTTGTGACCCTCATATTAAACCCGGGTCTGACCCTCATTAACCCCAGTTCTGACCCTCACATTAAACCTCATTCCGACCCTCATTAAGTCCTGCTCTAAACCTCATTCTGGTCCACATTAAGTCCTGCTCTAAACCTCATTCTGGCCCACATTAAGCCCTACTTTAACCCCAGTTCTGACCCTCATTAAACCTCATTCTGACCCTCATTAAGTCGTACTTTAACCCCAGTTCTGACCCTCACATTAAACCTCATTCTGACCCGTTACTGCTGCGGGACAAAGGCGTACGTGGCCTCTCGGAGCTCGCCGCCGCTCGGGACTCGCACGAGGAGCTGTGCGTTCCCATGGTGATGGTCCCGGCAACCGTCTCCAACAACATCCCCGGGTCGGACCTGAGCATTGGCTCCGACACCGCCCTCAACGCCATCACCCACGTGAGTGACAGAGACGGCGGCCAATCAGAGCGCCGCAGGGGCATGAGCCGACCAACCGGAGCCCAGCCTCACTGACCCCGCCCACCTCCACAACAAGCAGAGTGTAGAGGTTAAATACTGTTGTAGAGTCGTCCAGGTGTTTAGAACTGTAGAGACTTTAGGAAGAAGCAACAGCACCACAAATGAGTCTTGACATTTACCAATAATTAATATATAGATGGGTGATTCCGCCAAATCGGTGCCATTTGACATATGAGTGTTCTTTAAATTCAAACTAACATTTTTACACTTTTAAACACTGGATATTAAACCTTACATGGTAAACTATTCTTAAAGGCAGTTGGTCACTCTCAAAATATTTCATTGTATTTTCTTTAAGGCTTTAAATATGAAAAAGTTAGTGTTTGTTTCATTCCTGTTACCAAAACTCAAAAGTTATTTTAAAAGACATGCAAAATATTATTTCATTTTTTTTAATCACATTTTTCTCATATAAGTGTTTTTTTTTGGAAACATTATGCAAAATAATTATAAAATGGACATAGATGTGCTTAAAGCAGGTCTTCATTACTACTTTGTTGACTTTTTTCAAAAGACGCTCCCATTTTTTCAGTTTTTATAAACCAGAAATGCTGATAAGTTAAAAATTATTGAATGATAATGTTTGAAAATGACTGCTCATAAAGGAATATCAAACTGTTTTTGCATCAAAAGTTGATTTTTGTGTGTTTTTATAGAAAAACTTCTTCCAACACACTGATTTCCGGTAACAGGAGTGAGCATAAGTGTAACAGGACTGAGTTTAATGGTCAAAAATGACATTGCAATTAAACTTATTATAATATATATGTTTATTTATTATGTGTTATGATTAAAAAGACAATGTTGACCTTTTTGTTTTTTAATAATTACACATTTAAACTTGACTCATTCCTGTTACTCTCCTCACTCCTGTTACTTAACTGATAAAAGTAACAGGAGTGAAAGTAACAGGATAGAAAATCTACCCTTTAACCTGCCTTCACTTTCCAAAGCTCAGCACAGGCTCCATTTGAACAGCTCTGAGGCCCTGAGCCCATCACACTGATTCAGGATCTGTGTGGACTTTTCATAGGGAAGCTTTTCTGGAGAGAGAATTCAAGTAACAGGAGTGAGATTTTAAAGTGACGAGCCAATTTCCCCCAGAACATTGTCACACTGACTCTAAACTAAATGACAGAGCCTCACACTGACCTGTCCACAGGCTCCAGCAGACCCAGAGCTGGGACCTGAATGTAAGTCCTGTGACCTGTGGGACATTACAGGCTTTTAACACAGGGAAATGTGCTTGGGTAACAGGAATGAGTCAATTTTTGCGACACACCTTTAGGGTAATTTTTCAAAATAAAAAATACATATTTTTCTTTAAAAAGCTTGTGTAGAGTTTATTTTTAACACTATCTTGCCAAACTAGGCATAAAAATAATATTTTATATCATTTACAACATAATATTTCACGCCAAAGTGTCAACTTGAATTTTTGAACACTAGTAAATTCAATGTTAGGTCATGTGTGACCTCAAATAAAACATATTTTTAAAAAGTTTTTTAGAACATCACAAATTACCCATGTGTAGACTGCTTAGCTTAACAATAAAATAGGTCTTTTGAGAAATTTTGAATTGTAATAAAAATGTAATGCTTTGTGAACTACTTCGAACACCAATTGGCACCGAATTGGTGGAATCGCCCAGATAATATCTAAAGGTGTTTCCTGTTTTGCTTTAGTCTGGATTGGTTTAGCCATGTTTCTTTTTTTTTTTTTAGTCGTTGTTTGGCTCAGACAGATTGGTCAGAGACTTGTGGAATCCATGGTTAACATGAAGTTTTCATAGACAGATATTTGCTTTGATACATTGCCAGATTCTAACAACGACCATGGTTCGACTCTGTTCGTTTGTGACTCGGTGTGTACAGAAGTTTTTAGACCTAAATGTCTATAAAACCTAAGAAATAATTGTAGACTTTAGTCAGAAAAAGGATGATCACAGCATCAGTCATGTGAACAAGTTCAGATGGTTTGGGTCAAATTGGGTCAAGAAAGAAATTTGCGATGTTTTTGGGTGAACCTTAGACATTAGTTGGTCTCATTTTAGTTTTAATGTATTTCTGCTTTAGACCTGACCTGGTTTTGACCTAATGCCGACTACTCTTTGTTCAGACTTGGATTAGTCCTGGTCTAGTCTTTGTTTAATGCTGGTTCATTGCCGGAAATGTAGTAGAGGAATACAAATTTAACATAGCAGTAGTTACTAACATTTCTGAATCAGATTTTGTACAACTCTACATGTTTGTGGTGCAATAATCCGGCCCTAAAGCCATGATTCTCTGTAAAATCTGGCCCTCGGGAACATTAAGTTGAATAGCTCTGCTGAACTCTGTGAACCATGCAAAGGTATTAAGGTATAACGTTTCGACCTTCTTTGGGCAGAGGATCTTTTTGCCTGAAAAGAAAACCTCACGGACGAAACATTGCACAATAAAAACAACTTTACATAGTTGACAGTGGGCGGGATCTTTTTGTCTTTAAGTACCGGGCTGCTCTTACTATCCTACGCCTAAAAAACACTGGTATTACCGACTTAATGCTGCTCAACATAGAGGTTCCTCTTATACACATTTACACGGCTGTAGCTCGTATCAGCTGCTTGTTGTGGTTGGTCGGTTGTGGTTGGGTTCGGCGGTCAGTCTGGGTTGGCGATCAGCCTGGGTCGGCGGTGCAGGTAAGTAGGAGCATGGCTGATGTTGTTGCATGCTTCAGCTCGTGTCTCGTCTCTGCTGTGTTTTTGAGGATCTGGCACTTTTCAAACACCAGGACGTTCACTTCAGCTCTACCGACGGATACAACACTAAGCCCTGCCCCCTCTCCCCTCCACGCCCCGCCCACACACCCTCCCGGCCAATGGGAAGCCTGAAGAGAGCCAACCTGTCTGAGCTGATAACATGTGTTCAGCTGCTTCCATGTGCACAGCTTTAGTCCAGACTTTGGTGCCGTTTTCGCTGTTTTTTGTGTCGTTCGTGATGCGCGTCTGATGAGCGTCCAGGCGTCCAGCGCATGGCCTGGGCTACGTTTGTGAACCAGGCTTAAAGAAGGGCGATTATGCACCTGCAGTAAAAGTCTGAGGCGATCGGCTCGTCATCGAAATAGTTTTTAAGCAATCAGAGTTTGTTCCAGGAGCAGAATTTGAACGACCACACATTTAAAGAAGTCACTTGAGCTTAAATCTGATCGGTTGCTGCCGGCCCAATTTTTTCCCCCGGCTAAGTTATGCCACACAACATCACTTGCATCAAGCAATGTAGATTTTTTTTTTTTTTTTTTTTTTTTTCATTGTATTTTGTCAGATTGGTTACATTGCATAGATTGTAAGTTTCTAAAGAAAAGAAAAAATAAAAAAAAAAAAAACATGGTGAGCTAGTATCCATCATTGCCGTCAATTCATTTTTTTGTCATGTCCAGTACAGCAATTTGTTTTGTGGTAGATAAAGGGTTGCATGTCGTTAGCCGACGATGGCAGTGTGTGTCTGTTGATATACAGTCATCACAGCGTCCACTTTGGGATCGTCTGAGTCAGTTCCTGCTAATCATGCGTCAGGTTACGCATCCGGGAATATCTTTGGTACACATCCCGACTGGTTGGGAGCGAATAAGTTCAGCCGTAGCTCCTTGTTAAGGGACCTGATGTTAAACAAAAGGCTAGGCAGTGGTGGCTTTAGCCTCAGGTGTTCTCCCAGCACCCTCTCTTTTTTTGCATTTCTTTCTTCTTATTATCGGAAGGGTTATCCATGATATTATTATATCTAGTGGTATTCCACACACAATAGGAGTTTTTCAGGGAGCAGTGAGCCGCTGCATCTGTGCGCGCCGCCATCGCGTTCACACAGGCAAACCTTGTTAGTCAGTCCCACTATGTTCCTAAGTAAGTTCAACCTTTAAGTCTCAGGCTTTGGGAAAGGTCTGCTAACCAGGTCCGGGTCATGGCATAACTGCGTTAAAACATGTGCCACTTTTGCCGCAAAGAGTACAGCTTTTTTAAGCTTCTGTCATCAGACGCCTGGATGCCGGTTGTCACTCAGAGCCTAATGCGCCGTTTTGACGCAGGAATCGTGTCCTTCTAGACGTGCATCCACCATAGTTTTCAAATGTTAACTAGAGACTTTTTTGTTGCAGTTTAATGGACCTGAACTTGTCGCAGTCATGATCTGGTCCTGGCTTAGTGCTGTTTTAGTTCCAGTCAATATAAGCTGTTTGAGCAAATGTGAACGCGGTCTTAACCATGAACATGACTTTTAAAAAAACAATATTTAAAGAACGATAACGCAAATACATTTATGAATTCAAATGTATCTTCTCTTTAACTCTGCAAAGTCTGAGGTAAGTACCAAAGTCTGCACTGTGCACATGAAGCAGCCAGACATGTTCCAGTCCATGTGTGAGTGGTGTGTGTGAGTGTGTCTGTGTCCCCCTGCTAACCCGTCCTGTGTGCGGCTGTAGGCCTTTGAGTCGCTCCTGCAGCTGTACGAGGCCCGCTCTCAGTACCCGGAGTTCTGTGTGCCCATGTGCATGTTACCCGCCACCATCAGTAGTAACATTCCCGGGACGGACCTGTGCCTGGGCGCAGACACCGCCCTGGACGCCATCGTCGCGGTAAGACCGGCCGACGGAACCAAACTCTGCACAAACACGAGTCAAACTGTAAAGTTCAGAGGCGGAACCAAGTCACTGTTGTGTTTAGCTTCAAGTCCGAGTCAAGTCCCAAGTCAAAGCCACACAAGAGCAAGTCGAGTCCAAGTTCTCTGTCTTCTCAAGTATTTTGATCAAATTGCCGAATGCACCTGGTACTTTTTACAGTTCCATTAATAATTTTCTGGTCACAAAAGCAGAAGTGAGGAAGGATATGTCGCAGCTTGTTCATGTAAAATTTACTTTTTAAGGAAAAACATCAAGTCATGACAAGGCTCCAAGTCCAAGCTGATTCCCAAGTCTAGTCCATTTTATCAAACCAGTGACTTAAGTCTGACTCAAGCCCCAGTCATGATTGTATTCGGCCTGGAGTCGACCAAAAAAATTCTTAATCGGCTAAAGACATGTCCCATCAATCGATAGATCGACTAAAAAGTGAACGTGGATAAGTTTGGTTTTCAAAAGGATCAAAAATGGATTCTAAAACTATTTTCTGAGCAAATTAAAACCATGACGTCAAATTAAAAAAAGTCCTTGAATCCTTCCATTGTATAAAAATGTGCTAAGTCTATTCCTTAGCATCAAAACTGAGTTTTTATCGATTTTGATGCTTTTGATTTATTATTGGGACAAAGTAAGTTTTGATCTGCTCATTTGCAAACACATAAAATCTAAACTCAGACTTGTGGATATGCTCTTGTATGTCCTTCTCTATTGTCTTTTGCAGTTTATTGTACTGTATTTTTAAATGATGTGACCACAGGAGTGAGACCTTGTCACATGACCACTCCATGTGATTTGACAGTATTTAAGGCCACCTGGCCGCTTTTTATCCTTGTATAGAGGTTATGCACTGACATCATTTTGCTTAGCAACATTTAGAACGAGTGGCATTTCTTCAATGTATTTCTTTGTTGTCGTGGCAACGGCTTGTTTGCTACAAACTTGTCTGTAACAACAGTTGGTGATTTAGGACATTTTAAATGCAACAAATGGACTCAAAAACATATTTTTTAAGAAGAAAAAGGTAATAAGTTCAACTGTGTGTAATTTTAATGTCTGATAAATGTGAGAAGCTAAAGTTTATCTGCTTTGCTACAACTGTTGACTTGATTTTCTCTGTTTACATGTCAGTTACAAACCCAGTGCTCAGTAGACTTGTTGTGGGTTGAATTTGTTATCAAATTGTAGTTTATTTTTCCTGTTTTAGCTGTTTATTGAACTCTTACAAGAGAAAATGTCCTTTCTCTCCATTAACTCTCTCAGCATTCACATTTAGAATGCTGTGATGTCACCTGCATAACCTCTATACTATGCCCTGAGAAAGACCACGTTGGTGTGGTTGAAACGCGTCTGCATGTCCCTTTTGCCTCAATAAAGGACTTTTAAGACAGTAAGTCAGTGTGCCTCGAATACTTTTTCTTCTGTTTTTACTAAACTCAGACTTGTCTCTTTGACTTGGGACTCGAGGCCAGAGACTTTGCAAAACAGTGACTTGGTTCCACGTTTTCCCAAAGTTCTATTATTGATTCAACTCCAAAAGTTGTGTCATCGGCCAACACTTTTAGACAGTTTAAAATTTTCACCAATCTAACACTTAAACATTCTTTCTCTAGAGTATAATATCTCATCTTTTATTTGGTAACATTAAACCAACTGAACATATAATTTTAATGACGTTACAATCCCGAGCTCTTTAATAAAACAATGCAATGTTTTCATATTGTAATCTTCAAACTTTCTTAATTATGTTCCAGGTTTCATCCGATCAAATCAAAAGTAATTTATTTGTGTAGAGTTTGAATCCAAATGTTTAATAGTCATACTTATATTTTTAGATGTTTGGTGCCAGCTCTTTACTTTGTGATTTATAGTTAAGTTTATATATTTGTGTGAGTTTTTGTAATGGTTTTAAAGTGTGTGGCTATAGAGTTTATATTATTATTTCAGCATGAATATTTGCATGTTTGTGTTTTTGTAGCATGTTTAGAACCAGGACAAACAAAGTGGAGCTTAGTCTGAAATACGTGGGCCAAAATAAGTTAGAATATTCACGGTTATACAACTTAAATTTGTCATTATGGGTAAAACAATGACGAGAGCACAAATTACAAACTCAGAAAAGTGAATCAATCCTCTTTAAGTAAAAATATTAAGTCTTCACGTTCATTTGATTAGCTTAAGTTACGGTCACAATGACCCGTACAAATAAAATGGTCGTACGAATCTTACAGGTCGTACGAAATCTGGATTTCCTACGTGGCTCGTGGAGTGGAAACTGTTTTCCTACAGTCTTCTTACGGCAGACTTTCAGAACTCACCAACAACTCACGACATTCTTGGGGAAATGAAACCGTACGGCATCCTTGCGTGTGCCCTAAAGCGTGTTTAATGCGTCTTTACGGTAATCCTACATCTATTTTGTATCGCACGGGAGCTGCGCGATGTCCCTACGTCCAACTCAATCCTTTATCAAGTTGTTTCTAGCTATTAAACCTTTCGTAAACCGTGTATTATCGGAATAGCAATAACCTAATTACACACCAGCAAAACACAAATATGCTTATGAATAGCTATGTATGTAAAACATCAAAACCGCTTTGTTTCTTACCTGCGTATTGCAGAGGAGACGGCAAAACTTCCAAAGTGTCGCTGGATGCTGAAGACTAATCCATTGACATAATTGTGTTCATATCATAAGTTTGAAGCACTTCACAACAACAATATTTCACCTCCAGTGAGCAGCAGCTGTCCAAATGTCTGCGTCTGTTACAGCTGTCCTCCCCGTGGTTGTGTCTATCTCCAGGCAATTTGCGTTTTCCCTGCGCGTTCCTTGTCTGGTCCTCCCGTGTTTAAAGCTATCTGCGTTTCCCTTGCGTGCTCCAGGCCCGTGGGCTTTCATACAGATCCCTCGTACGGGCTAAAATACTGTGCCTCAAGAGATGCGCAGTCTCAGTCGGTTGGACCAGAGCGCGTCTCTTTCCACTTTCTCTCTCCCGCACAGGCACATTACACAGGCTTTAGTCTCTGCGTTCGTAGACTGGTCGTAGAAAATCTTCAACAAGACCATCGACCTGTCGACGAACTTGCGAACGAGCTGCGAACGCTGTTTTTTCGTAACAACGCCTCAAGAATGACGTAGGAAATGAGAAAAAAATCTTAGCAGGTCTTAGCAGGTCGTACGGGTCATTGTGACTGTAGCTTTACATTGATCTAATTTACTTGCATATTAATGTTTTGAGTGTGTGGATTAAAGTTTAGACAAAGAACAAGCCAACGAACGATGTATTTTTGCATAATTCAGCTTCAGCTCCACTCTCTTCCCTCTTCTGTTCTAAATACTAAACCTGCTGTTTCCTAACCCTCGTCTCTGACCTTTGACCTTCCCCCAGACGTGCGACCGGATCAAACAGTCGGCCAGCGGGACCAAGCGCCGCGTCTTCATCATCGAGACCATGGGCGGGTACTGCGGTTACCTGGCAACCGTGGGCGGGCTGGCGGCGGGCGCGGACTCGGTCTACATCTACGAGGAGCCCTTCGACATCCGGGACCTGCAGGTGACCAAATCAAAGATATAAACATAACTGTGATATGTTTTTTTTTATGTAAGAATGATTATTAGACAGTATTAGGCCAGTATAACTTTTACAACAATATGTCCACTTAAAAAATACTAAGCAGAGTCTCCCATGTGACTATACCTGTAAATTAAAGTGGGTAAGAATACAATTTGCTGCATTTCAAAGTGTTTTGCAATGCATTGTGGGGCTTGTAGTTTAAATAATCATGTGCATTTTAATATTAAATAGAAATCATTCCCCTGGGGCTGCATACAATCACCTCAAGGACCACAAGTTTGATATCCCTGCTTTACATGAACAGTTTTAATGAGGAGATTGTCAGAATCTGCATTTTATCGGTGCAATACAAACATGACTTTGTGCAATATCAGTGTCAGCTTTATTTTTATGCGACAGTGGTGCTGCTGCCAAAAAGGGCCAAATAGTCTTAGTTGAAGCGGGTTAGGGTTAGGTTATGTTTTATGATTTTCTAATTTTAACTTAAATTGATAGATTAATGCCTATTGTAAATAGAAATGACAGTTTTACACCAATCAAGAACAAGTTTGTGAAGAAAAGCTTGAAAGTATCAGGAAGTAGAGCACTGATGACATCACACTAGAGAAATAAGTATTTTCAAGTTGATCTACTATTAAAAAAAAAAACACAGTTTTATAAACTTGTAGGCATGAATTTAACAAACTGAATGTGCTCCAGTGTATTTCTATCTTTCAAGTAAAAAACCTGTTACGTTAGAGGAGTTTTGGCCCAATTTATTACATGGTTGCTAGGCAACTGCCTAGCATGATGTCATCGTTTATGAACAGGAAGTACATTTTTAATCCCCTAAAAATTATATAATCAGGATAAAATGTGTAAAATGTTTAGTAATATCTTAAATATAATATATAATTTCAACAACTTTTAGTGAAATGTGTAATTCAACTTGTCACAGGCACTTCAAGGAAAATAGAATTGTTTTATTAAAACTGTCGAATAGACAGTCAGGTCAGTGTAATCCCTCATTTGTCCAGGAGTGAGTCATTGTAGAAAAAAAGCTTAAAAGTAATCATCTGGAGAGTGTTTTGGAAGTTTGAGATGTTTCGACTCTCATTCAAAAGTCATTCTTTTATCCAAAAGTCATTTTTGTGATGGAAGTGACTTTCGTAAGAGTCAAAACATCTCGAGCTTCAAAACACTGTTCAGATCACAGCTTTTTCTACTAAATAAACCGTCTTAACAAACCTCATCAGCTCTTCATGGGACAAAACAGAACCTCTAAGTTTGGCCTGCGGGCCTCACTTTAGGTTGTCATGGTTTAAGACTTTAACACAAGCTGCTTAAAGTGCTTCACAAGCAATGAACTGGCCAAAAGCAACACTCACTTTACTTGAAACCACTACATGTGTAATATAACACTTTATATGTGCAATAGACCCTTTTTACACTGCGGCTGGGCTAGTTCTGTTTGTGTAATACCCGAGGATCTTTCCCTCTCTTTCCATTCATTCTTATGGGGAATTTATAATTATAATAAATTACTTTATTAATATTTAAAAATCACAAAGCAGAGAGCGGATTTCAACTAAATCATCACTGCAGTGAGTTCAGAGGGAAAGACTGTGTTTAGAAAAGTTGGGTTTTTGGTGCAATGCTGAATGCTAACAAATAAATAAATAAATTAAATTAAGTAAACAATTTGATAAAAATACATCAAATTTCAGGCCGATTGTTTTAGTTTATAATTTTTTGTTGCTAAAACAAAAACATAAAGTCAACAAAAATTAAAATTAGACACTTTTATTACCAGTGAACAAAATTTAGTAACTTCAAGCTTTTGTGAAATAATGAGCAACTTTTAAAACGAATAAACAGTGATGCATGAACAGCGTGTAACAGCGCCCTCTAGTGCTTACACTGTCTCATTGACATCCAGAGAGAGAGGGATTAAAGAAGAGAGAGAGAGTTTGTGCTTCCAGACTCACCTCTTCTTCTTCTTCTTCTCTGTGTTTTTAGGCGAACGTTGAACATCTGACGGAGAAGATGAAAACAAGTATTCAGCGAGGCATCGTCCTGAGGTAAGAAACAACCACAGCAGCTTTGATAAAACTGTATCTTCTGTGTTTTTTACATAGACATGCTTTAGATAACGTCTTTATGTATCTGTACGTGCTGATAGTTCATACTTAATTCTCTTTTTGTCCGGTTTCTTGTGCCGTTTGCCTGTGGTTTATGTAGGACAGCGCAGACGTGACTTTGCAGTGAATAATGCAGCACTCACCTCATGTTAGACGCATTAAACAAGGACTTTAGGAAGAGACCTGCACCAGAGCAAACGAACGCAGGTCTGACTTTTATTATAGGAGATTAGTAATTATAGTGATGAGTGGAACGGTGGTAAAAGATAGACCAGTCAGCTTTAATCAGACTAAGTGCTTTTAAAGGAGTTTATGACGCTTCTGTGGAGACTTGTAAGACTAAGAAGTTATTATGGTTGAAACTTTGAAAAGGACACAAACGTAACTTTTCTTCTTAATTTATTGTGAACAATTAGTGTATTAGGAAGTAGGCACTGGGAAATATCATGATAAAAATCGAACCTTGAGCTCATCCCTGTGACATATCAGGATTTCCCATTTCTCTATTTAATGCATCTGTTCAAATACTTTTTTTTTCATACTTTTCTCCACCTCAGAATATTTTTTTATTTTTTTTTTCAAAGTCTCTTATGAATTTTGAAGGTTGTGTTTTTTGTGCTGCACTTTCAAGTTATAAAAGAGGTGGATTTTAGCTGTTTTTCTCTGGTATGTTTTAAAATATATTTGGACTTTTAGCATATTTTCATGTCTAAAAGTTGTTAATGTTGATAGATGGATCTAGAACTTTCTAAAAAAGCAGATGATTGTATTAACCCCAAAAACAATTTATTTATTAGATTTTACTATTTTTTACAGAGGACAGGGTTGGCATCTTTGGCTCTGCTCTGAAGTGGCTTAAGTCCCATCTAGAAGACAGGATGTATTTTGTTTAATTTGGAAATTGCGTTTTAGAACACATGGCCTTGACCTGTGGTGTCCCCCAGGGGTCAATCTTGGGACCCCTTCTGTTCAAACTTTGTGCCACTAGAATCATGACATGTTGAACATCAAAATAGACCTACAAGTGTCTACTTTCGTTTTAAAAAGAATTGTTCTTCTACATTAATCCGTTCTCTTTTTATAAACATTTGAATTTCCTAGTTTTCATTAGATTTCAGCGTTTGACCAGAAACTTTGGAGACAACGTCCTTTTTCTAAATCAAACCTCGTGTCAGTGTTGTTTTCCTCTGTTCGACTTTTTGGTGAAAGAATCTGAGCCACTACAATGAAATAATGTCTTTATGATAAAAACAGAAGGTTTACATGATTAAAATAATGATCATCTTTAAACCAACAGACGCTGTGTTTCTGATGCAGATTCTATAGATTCAGTCTTTTTTCTGGAGCATAAATAATCTTGAATAAATCCAGTAGTTTGACTTCCTCTGACACTTTTCACTCGCTCACAGAAGAGGACGTTTCTAGACTCACTGCATGTGTCGTTCTCCTCAGAGTCCTAGTCCAGTCCTAGTCCAGCCCTATTCCAGTCCTAGTCCAGTCCTAGTCCAGTAGGATCGTCTTTTCTTCAGTTTAAAGATCAAATATCTGCTCTAAACTTACTCAACAAGGTTTTTAGTCCAACATGTTTTGTCTGTAATCTGTTTGAAAAGAAAGATGACCTCCAGAAGCAGCTGTGAACGTAAAACACAGCCGGCTTTGAACTAAAAAATAAACTTTGTGGACGACTAGCGCTATATAAATAAACCTGCTTTGCCTTGTCTCATAGTTGTTGTGTTTGTGTTTTTCAGGAACGAGAACTGTAACGAGAACTTCACCACAGACTTTATGTACCAACTGTACACCGAAGAAGGAAAAGGAGTGTTCGACTGCCGCAAGAACATCCTGGGACACATGCAGCAGGTAAGAAGTTACTACTAATACTACTGTAATACTACACTAATACTACACTAATACAAGAACATCCTGGGACACATGCAGCAGGTAAAACTTACTACTAATACTACACTAATACTACACTAATACAAGAACATTCTGGGACACATGCAACAGGTAAGAAGTTACTGCTAATACTATACTAATACTACACTAATACAAGAACATCCTGGGACACATGCAGCAGGTAAAAACTTACTACTAATACTACACTTATACTACACTAATACAAGAACATCCTGGTATCGATGGCCTGAGTGTAAATGTAAACAAAGTTGTAAAGAATAGTTCCTCATTTCTAGTTGTCCAAAGTTGTATTTTGTAAAAGTTAAAGGTTGTATGTAAGAATTTTTAAATGTTTGTCGTCAGATTTGGTAAAACACAGTTGTATAAATTTGTAACAGCCTTGTACTCATGTTAATCAGAAAAAGAATTATATAAATATATGAATTGTGGACATGGTGAGGCCAGAAAACGAGGTCAGTCAAACTTACTGTTCCTAGATCTCATTGGCTCATTTGGCAGTGGAGGGCATGACTCTGGGCAGTGGGACATGTGCATCTTTTGAAAAATGAGAAACAGTTGCTGCATTTGTCTTGAAAATCCGCCACACCACACAACGTTTAAAGAAGAAAATGTCTGATTGGAAAATGGAAACCAAAAACCCACAGTTGTAACAAACTGTTTATGCTTATGAGTTAACAGGTCACAAGCAAGATGGTTTTGAAGAAATGAAGAAACCATTGCCTTAAAATTACTTTTCCATTCAAAGAGAGATTTTCTTATTTTCCCATACATTTCATACATTGCTCCTCTTTAAACCTGAGTTGCTTCTTTAGCCACAGCCGCCCTGGGACAGACTGTTCACCTGCACCATCGGCTCTCCCTTTCGTCACATCTGAGCTTCTGCTGCTGGAGAATCAGACCCACTTTCACTTTCTGCTGATAAAAGAAGTTTCTGTGTATTTAGATTCTGCAAACTCGACTTGTTTAGAAACTCTCCGTACAACAGCAGCAGCAGGAGGACGGTCCATCCTTAAAAAGCTCTAACTCTAGCCTCTGTAACTCCAGCCGTGTTAAACTGAAGCTGCATGTGTCCACAGGGGGGCGCTCCGTCTCCGTTCGACAGAAACTTCAGCACCAAGATCGCAGCCAAAGCCATGCAGTGGATCACACGCAGCCTGAAGGAGTCGTACAAAGGAGGTGTGTTATTATTCTCTCATAAATGTGATGGAATCTGAATCCTGCAGTGGGATTATAATAGGCTCTGTGCACGGATTGTCAGCTGGTTTATATTCAAAATGGCTAACTTCTGTACGTAATACCTTGAGAAGATCAGACGGTGAACAGGGAGATGTGGTAAAAATGACTTTACAAATCAAGAGAATTCAGCTTGGACTCCGGTGTGTTTATAAAGAGACGCTAACAAGAAATAGAGCTATTCAGAGTGACGGCCCGGGGGCCAAATGCGGCCAACTAAGATGGCCCAAGTTGATAAAACAGACCTTACCCAACCGGTGTAGTTTTAGCCAGAAAAAAATGGCCAGATGGCACAGTTTTTAAATATCATTTTGTTGATACTGTTGCCTTAAAAGTAATTTCCTCAACAAACAAAATCAAAATCCTTTCATTTAAGAACAGAACTGTGAGTGATCCTAAAATCTGTGATGACAAATGTGAGAGAAGCCTCAATGTTCCTGTTGTTTCTTTGGTTCTTTTCAAGGTTTTATTGTTGTATTTTATTAATCCTAAAGAAATAAGCTTGCTAGTGAATAATAACATTGTAGTTCGGCCCTCAGACCTTAGTACTTCAAAAAATGGTCCCGCCTGTAAAAATAATTGAATAACCCTCATATACACTATATAAATACACCTGTAGACTCCAGCCTGTGCTTTGGAGATGTGGCTGTGTCAGATGTGTGTTTGTCACATGTTTACTCTCTGTTCTTTCTTCAGGTCGTGTCTTGCGAACTCCGAGGACACGGCTTGTCTTCTGGGATGCGTCGCAGAGCTCTGGTGTTCCAGCCTCTGTCTCATCTTCAGGAGGAAACCGACTTTGTGTAAGAACTTTCACATCTAGATTATAAAGTTTGTTACTGGTGGATTTAGTTAAAACAAACAAACAAACAACTAATTAAAACATAGTAAAGCTGGTTTGTATTGGTGCATTAGTATCCATGCATACTCAGTAGCCGCAGCGCTCGGGGACACATCTACAGATTAGACTTGGTCAGGACTGCCACAGCTGGAAGATATTAAGATATTACTTAGGAAAGACACGGGAACAAACACGTGTGACCAAGCGGGGCCCCCTCAGGCTCAGTTGTTGATTTATATTTTTACCAGCAACGCCGTCCCCATAAAATGTTTACCTTCAAGGCAACACCGATTCGTAAACTAAAATAGCACGAGACATGAATCAGGTTTCTTATTTATTACTTGAAAATAGTAGTTTTATTTTTTTACTCATGAGTTTATGTTAACAGGGGCACATTGGATAAACACAAAGTCTTTAAGAGGGTTAGGGTGTATTACAACCGTGACAAGCTTCGATACCAGTCCAGAGTTTACAGCGTGCGCCAGATTCTTCTTTGGGCCCGTCCTCCATTGACACAGAGCAGTTGAGATGAAAATCACGATACACATGGAGACAGGAGCCGAAGAGGAGGCTCGCCGCCAGCAGGAGCCTACAACAAGTTAAACAATCTAAACATTGTACATTACAGTAATAAAACAAAACAGTGGGCACACACCAGACACATACCGGAATACAGAGTAGTTTGTGCGCCGACCCGTCTAACCGCTCCAAACACCCACCAGCAGCGAGGGGAGAGCTCCAACGCCAGGCTATAGCGAGCTAAAACAATTGCCCATTAGGGTTTTCACACTTACAGAAAGGTACAAGCTACTCATCGATGCCTGCACACTTCTCCTAGTCGCCGCGCTTTACACCCTCGAACGACTCAAGTCGCTGACAAATCGCTACAGTTTCTTTCACCTCGTGGCCATGTCTAACGTCAAGGTGGAGGAGTAGAAAGGGAAGAAGTGCCAACGTAGTGCCTCTTTTATAGGCAGGTGTGCGACTGGCCAGGTGCGCAAACCCCACACTACTACACATGCAAACTCTGAGCAGTGCGGGAGTCGAACCTGCAACCTTCTTATTAGAATAGACCAGCTAAGTGTATGGTGATAAGTCGGTGAAAACAAATTCATAGACAGGATCATTTATTTTGATAGACTTAAAAAGAATACTTACAGTGTTGTGGTAAAACATCTCAGTAAATGTTTTATTATCATCACCTCTCTCTCTGTGTTTTAGTCACGTATCCCTAAAGATCAGTGGTGGCTGAAGCTCCGCCCCCTCATGAAGATTCTGGCCAAATACAAGACGAGCTACGACGTTTCCGACTCTGGACAGCTGGAGCATGTGACCCGCGTCCTTCCCAAAGAGAGCCACACTTCTGCTGCTATTTAGAGAGGAATACTGCCCCCTACGACCCATTTAACCCAACTACAGCCCATTTACACCAACATACTGCCCCCTACGACCCATTAATCCAACTACAAGCCACTTACACCCACAAATATCCCTCTACAGCCCATTTACACCCACTTATGTCTCTACGCCCAATTACACCACATACCTCACCTCCACCTGACACCCACCCCCCCCCCCCCCCCCCCCACGCACAGCCCATTAACCCAACTACAGCCACTACACCTCTACAGCCCATTTACACCCAACTACAACTCATTTACACCCACTTATGTCTCTCTGCGGCCCAATTACACCCACACACCTCACCTACAGCCCATGTAACCCAACTACAATCCATTTAGATCCGACTACAGCCACTTACACTCGCCTACGTTCCCTACGGCCCATTTAACCCAACTACAGCCACTTACACACTCTACGCTCATTTAATTCAGCTACAACCAATGTACACCTAACTACAAGCCATTTACACCCACATTCAGCCCCCTACGACCCAGTTAACCCAACTACAGCCCATTTACACCAACAAACTTCTCCCTATGGCCGTTTTTACACCCACATACCTCACCTACAACTCATTTAACCCAGCTACAAGCCATTTAACCCAACTACAACCCATGTACACCCAACTACAAGCCACTGCCACCCAGGTACCGCCCTCGACGGCCCATGTAATCCAACTACAACCCATATACACCTAACTACAATCCATATACACCTAACTACAAGCCACATACACCCACTTACGGCCCATTTACACCCATCTACGTCCCCTACGGCCTATTTACTGTACACCCACATACCTCACCTACGGCCCATTTAACCCAACTACAAAACACCTACACCCACCTAAGTCCCTCCAAACCCACTCAAAGCCAAGTATTCGCTCACCCAGGCTCTTTAGACTCAAATACTGCCGGCTCTAGGTCACTTAGCCTTTAGAGTGACGTGTAACCTTTGACCCCTGACCTCTCCCAGTGCCCTCCGCTGCCTTCTGCCTCGTTCACTTTTCTTTTAAAATGTTTGATTTGAGCGGTCGTGCTGTGACACTTCTGCGTTTTTCTGATTTTATGTTTTTAATTTTCACTTCGGAGTTGAATGATTTTGTGAAGCAGCAGCAGCTCATTCACCAGGTTTTATGTAACATCTACAATTAAATATAAGACTGGAAAAATAATGAATTATTATAAATGTAGGTGAGTTTTTATTCTGTATTGGCGCGGGAGTGAAAAAAAGAACACAATGCAACATAAACTGGCTCACCCTGTTTGAGATCAACTTTTTCTCGGTTCAAAAGTCTTCACTGAAAACATTTTTTCAATCTTTAGCTTTGGCCAGTTTTAGTGAACTCCCGCTCTGATTGGTCAGCGTGGGTCAGCGTGGGTCATGTGTTACGCCAGCCTTAGAGGAAAGCAGAACTGCACATTTATACGTTACGTTACAACATCGCACAGGCTGCCATTGGAGCTTCTGTCTTTTGTTTTTCTCCCAGAGCTTTTGGTAGCCAATTACAAAGACTGCAGCAACACCAGCTCCGTGTTTGCAACGCTCAAAAGTCACTTGATGATGTGATGCTGTGATTTGTTTAACTGACTAGACTCACCTGGAACCTGATTAAAGGCCCGTGCAGACAGGACGCGATCTGTCGCTTTAGTTTTGCCCGGTGGAGCGAGGACACTCGCAAATCAATGAGGAAGTGGGCGGGGACAGCTGCCGTGAATTATATTATTCTGAACCAACTCAGTGCTTGTTGTGTAAGTGATTATGGACAAGAGAAGTAATCCTCTTGAAATCAGCCCAAAACACCTCTGTCTCCTTGTTAACTTTGCCAAATGAAGGCCTGTGCTCTCCATTCGCATCGCTCCAGTTAAAAGAAATCTAGCTGGAGCGAGTGCAGCACCGCTCTCAAAGCCGTAATTTCTCTGCTTTGATTGGCGGCACCACAGGACGCTCCTCCGCTGACAGACACATACACATGAATGGGATTTCAAGCGACATTTGCCGCATATCACATCCTGTCTGCACGAGCCTTAACTCTAAACAGAAGCTCCAAGGGCAGCCTGTGCGAGATTAAGAGTGATTAATAGTTCGGTCACTATAAACTGGAGACATGCACCATTGTACGCAGCCACTGACATATCTTTTTAACACGGTGCAGCACCTGAAAATGTCTGTGCTTTTATTAAATTTAATGAGTTCCACAGTTCACTTCAAGTCTAAATACAGCCGGTCTCTCAGGTCACTTCCATCAGATTGGAAATGAGAGTCTCAATCTTCAAAAAAGTGAACTTTGAAGACTTAGGCTAAGTAAGGTGTAGTTATTTTAACAGTGAGATTTTTCAGACATTAGTGAGTGAAACACAACTCGATTATGATTGTAGATTAAGTAACATTTTGACTTTGTTAAATGTCTTTGTAAGTCTTCGTGTTGATGGTTACAGACGTATTTTAAGCATTTGAAGCTTGTGTAAATACAGCAACTGCAACTTCTCGTCCCCCCCCATCCCGACGAATTACTCTCTGAAAACCTCTTTGATTTTTTTTTAGCAGTGTACAATGTGTTTGGATGTTTTTGTGCTTTATTTCAATCTAAGTTACGCAAAATGGGGTGTGATTCACTAAACTGTAGGGGGAGCTGTAGCGCTGAAGGAGCTTAAATCTGCTTTAATTAAGGGGCACAATTCATTAACACTTTGACGAATCAAGAATATTAAATTTAATCATGTTTTATTTAAAGATTTTAATCCTGGGTTGAATGAGCTGCTGCTGTTTTTTTTTTCTGATTTTAGTCGAATGAAAATCAAAGTTTGTGTAATCTGACTTTTGTAAATGTTGCTCATTCATCTCCTTTTGGATGTAAATCATTCAGTAACGTAAGAAGAGTCAAGTGCAATCAGTGTAGATCTCACAGCTTTCAGTGTCTTTAAGCCATAATCTGCCTCCAGCTCACCGATATCTAATCAATAATCATAATAACGACGCCTCTGTGTGTGTGACATCTTCAGGGAGCTCTGGATTGTGAACATTCTTCTTCTGGTGTCGTTTTGTGCTTTGTGTGACTAGTTTTGTGTGAAGAGAATTGTATTTAATGATTCTGTGAAATGTAAATGTAGCTCTATAGAAAAGGGAAATTATTATTATTAATATTATTATCAACACTTGAAATTTCTATCAAACGAAGCAGATTCTTGTGGATTTTATTTATGGTGCTCACGGCATTAAAAGAACATGGAAAACGTGTCGAGTCTGGTGTTTTTGTTCTTAAATAAGACTCACTCAGGACGTTTACGTGAGGGAAACAGGAGAACTAGTCAGTCTGATTTAAACTAGTTTCCAAAGCTCATGTAAACCCGGGTAGACCGTTGAGGAGCTGTAAACTGGACTTTGGAAATCCAATTGGCGCCTGTGGTCTCGATCGATTGTTGTCTGATTTGTAAACGGACATACAGTCTGCAGCTGGACAAATATGTAACAGTAACTAGACTGAAGAATCCAGTTTATCTGTGATGATTAATAAACTCTTTCATTGTCAGAAATATTGAATGACAGCACTGTGGATCTTTACGCATCACTTTGACTCAGACAAAAGACTGAGTTAAAGACACAGCTCATTCAGACTAAACAGTCAATTTATGAAATGTTTCGTGATGTCTGCACATTTGTGTTTCATGCCTCCCGTACACAGACTGTCCGAGACGTGTCTGAGTTTCTTGCGAAGTGCCTTGTTCACCAGCAGCAGTCCTCTGCGGTCTGTCATTGCCCAAAGCAAGAATGCTTGTATTTACGTGCACATTGGTTTTATCCCTGCTGTACACTGAGTTCGAGTTCAGTGCGAGGTGGGACTCGCACAACTCTCACAAGACTTAGAAAGTTCTTAAAACCAATGCTTCCTTGTTCACAGACCCCGGTGTAGTGCAAGTGCACATCCGAGAGTCACACGAGTGTGCGGAAAGAATCCATAGAGAGTCTATTTTTGTCGGAGGTCGCAGCGGTCTGATGCAACTTTCAAGTCACAAAACAAGCATTTGAGCAATCCACAAAGAATCTGCGCGACTTTGGGCAATAACAAACCGCTGTGGACTGGAGCTGGTGAACAAGGCACTGAGCAAGAACCTCAGTTGGACCGAACCCACCTCACAGTCTGTGTACTGGAGGCGTTAAGCACTTTCTAAGTCTTACAAGAAACGTATGAGTCTCGCCTCGCACCAAATTCGCACTCAGTGTATGGCAGGGGTTAGTCTGTTATATATCCATATGAACTCTGTAGTGTAACTTCTGTGTCTGTGATTGGTCGTAAGCTCAGACTTCACTTGAAGCTGCAGCACATTTCCTTCACTTAGATTTTAATTCCCGTTTATTTCCCTTCATGATTGACATTTCCTCACGTTTGAAGTCTGCAGCTCGTTTGTTCTGATTAGTCAATTTGTGCAAACCTAGCCTCTGCTCTGTGACACGACTTCACTGAGAAAATCCAGGGTTAACAGATGCAGTTGTGAACTCATTTATAAAACAGTTTATTTATTTATTTTTATTTTAAATGGGATGCCCCTTGAGATGTACCATCTAGTTTACAAGGGGGCCCAAAATCCAGAGAGGCCTTTGAGTAAACTGGGTAAGAAACACTTATCCAGATTAAGATCATTCGTAGTACAGGGCTCTGGCGCCTCAACCTCCGACCACCACCAAGTGTTCTCTAACCTGCATGTGATGGTGGGAAAACCGCAGTGCCCGGAGGAAACTCACCCAGACACGAGGAGGAACATGCAAACTCCACACAGAAAAACCCAGGCCGAGCAGGAATCGAACCTGCGACCTTCTCACTGTGACTGCGCCGCCGCCGTGAAAACTCTCACCCACAGAAACCACACACACACAGACTGGTTTGTATCACAATATAATATCACACATGTTCACAGTATTTACACAAACCTTTAACTAAAACACTCACTGCAAAAACATTTATCTGCAGAGAATCAGACTTTAACTGAGAAGATTATTTGGATTCAGTCAGAAACACGTTTTCACACTTGTTTCATCCTTCTTTCTCTGAGCCTCACAAAAACACAACTGGTTCAAATTTCTCAGATTTAGTTGAGCTCAGAGAAGTTTTTTTTTGCTGTTTTTCCATAAATCATCAACAGTATTTCGTCTTCACTGCAAAAAGGAAAACCTAACTTAGAAACAATTACTTGAATTAAGCATATTAATCTTTAAAGACTAGTTTTAAGATTTTTTCTCTTAAAGGTGCTCTGTGTAACTTTCTGGAGGTGAAAAGTCATCTGCACAATTTACTAGAGTTAGAAAGTTAAAACCAGACTTTGGGACTCTCTGAATGTCCATAATGTGAAAAAGTACAGCTACACTAACCACTCTTCTATAGAAAAAGCATGAGCGGGCCAAATAAGAGTCCATTTTGTGGCCGTACAAACCAACGCAAAGTAAAAACACAGATTTTTACGATTTATTTATTGCAACATTCCAAAAACATGCTTTTATTCAAGCCTAGTTTGGACCAAAAAGTTACACAGTGCACCTTTAATAAGACTCAGATTTGACCTATTTTAAGATTTTCTATCCTGATTTACCTTATCTAGATATAAAAACGTCATTCATTCACTTTCTATGCTTAATCCCATTAGGGGTCGCAGGTGACTTATCCCAGTGACTTTGGGCCTTAGGCGGGGAACACACTGGACAGTGGCCAACTTGTCACAGAGTTAAGAGTCAAACATTCACTCTCTCATTCACTCACAGTGAAATTTACAGTGATGCCCAATTAACCTAAACAACATGTACTGTATGTTTTTGGAGGTGAGAGGAAATAGAAGAAAACCCACGGTGACACGGGGAGAACATGCAAACTCCACCCAGAGAGATGTGAGATGTTGATATGGTCCGACCCGGGATCGAACCCACGACCTCCTTGTTGGGAAGCCAGAGCTCTAACCACTCTGCTACCGTGCACCCTGTCACGGCCCCTTTCGTACCGGAAGACCCGATTCGTCCGTAAGCTTTACTTCTTTTACATTGTTTTATTCGTATTGAAATTTTAATTAAACACGACAAAGCTAAACTGTTAAACACAAAATTCCCTCAAAGATTTCAACAAAGTAAATAAAAAAAGAGAATATTACTGTTTAAAGCAGTAAATGCCTGATTAAGCTAGTTCCGACTGCTATCTGCTAGCTTAAAATGCGATAAATAAATAAATGTGGCATTTTGGGCTTTCTATTGGCAAACTTTTGTAAGATACATTCATAAATATCATTTAAAGAAATAATATAAACTGTACACTTACAAATAATGTGTTTAAAAAATGTAATTTCGGTTTGCGCATGCGTATTGACCTAAAAAGAACTTCCGAACGAATCGGGTTTCCGGTACGAAGGGGGCCGCGACACACCCCACATAAAAACTTTTTTAAGCAAATGTGTTTCTGTTTTAAGACCATCAGTGCTTGAATCAAGAAAAGATTTGCTTAAAAATCTTTAGAAATTGAAACTAGCATTTCTGCTCAAAACAACGAAGTTAGTCAATGTCTATGCACTGCAGATTATTTCACTTGAAATTAGACATTTTTACCTCACAATAAGCAAAATGTTCTTATTTTTTTGAAAGGCCTTTTTCACAGTGTAAAAATCACTTCATTTTGCCATAATTATTTCTTCTATTGTCAATAACGTTATCACAAACCCTGATGAAGAGCAGGTTTAAATGACAAGAATATGCAAAGTATTCAGCTGCGATTACTGGATGAGCTGGTTCTTTCTCACATCTACGTATAATCCCAAAAAATACAAGCGTTTTGTTCAAGTCTGAGGTCAGAAAAGTTCTCCTTTAATCTTCTCAGTCCAGGTGATTTCTCAGTAAATATCTTCGCAGTGGAAAAGTCCATGATGGTTATGAAGATAAAACGTGAGCTTTGGCCTCTGTCTGAACTTTAAAAAGACTAAGAGTGACTGCGGGGGTTATTTGACGATCCAGGACGGGTCTTTCCTGATGACGTCGTTCTCTGGACCCAAAATGGCCGCTCCGTCTGTGGCCCGGCCGACGCCCCAAATACCTGCACAAGATTTTAACACCATCAGCACAAGAAACAATAATTATCAACCTAAAGAACATTAGACTTGTTTATCCAGTTTCAATCACACTTATTACAATTAGCACCACAAAAAAAATGTTAGCATTCAACGAGAAAAGAGAGAGATTGAAAATGCAGTTATGTTCTGACCAGAGGTTACATTAACTGTCATTTACGGATTGTATTTCAAAGGCTCTGATTGAAAATGGAGCTGCCCTTTTATAGCAGTTTCCTGGTTTGCTGATTGTCAGATGCACTTGTCACTTAGTTTGAGGTCACCAACGTTAGAGTTAGATTGAATGTTTTTAGTGTAGAAAGTACAAGATATTACGTGAGTTAATCAAAAATAAACATTATTAAACTTCTTAACAAACGTTTTTAAATCTCATCTGAGGCGATCTAAGGTTACAACTGACAAATAAATTTTTTACCGTTTCTATCTATCAACGGTAAAAAAAAAAAAAAAAAAAAGTCAAGCTAACAACTAGCATGATTGACTCAATTTCAGTGACTGACTTTGATTGAGGAATGCAGCGCTCACATCGGTTTGCTAAATCGGTGAATCGGTGAGTAAAATAGAATCGTCAGCCTCATCTCTGTGACAATCTGCTTTTTTGATAAAATCGTCATATTGAGATTTTTTTTTCACTATTTGATGCATCTGTCTGTTCAAATTTAGATTATTTTTCCAAACTATTACTCTTAGTCTCAGAATTTCCAATTAAAGTCTTTATTATTTTTTTTTAGCAACTTTGGGTTTATTTTTTTTTTTTAAGTCTTTTTTGGGCTGCGCTTTTAAGTCATGAAAGTCATGAATCTTTTCAATTTTTTTAGGTTTGATTTATTAAATATATCAAATTATAAAACTGGAAACATGGATTTTTAACATGTTTTCATGTCTAAAAGTCATTATTAATGTAAGAAAAACATATATGGCAAAACTCACACTTGTTTTGCAGCAACACACAATGTTCTAATTAATCGATTCGTTTATTAATTATTAATTGACCTTTATTTAACCAGGAATTCCACTGAGATTCAGATCTTTTTGCAGGGAGCCCTGGAAGTCAGGGAGGCATTTATGACATGTTTTTAGTTGTAGGAGGAAACCGGAGTACCGGAGAAACCTACGCAGACACGGGAGAAATCAAATCCACATAGAAAGGCCCGGGCGCCGGGAGTCGACCAGGACTCTTGTATGAGGCAGACGCTAACCGCTGCTCGACCCTGTTAACAAACTTACCAAGGCCTATTTTACTTGATTTCTGAAGAAATCTATAACATCTAAACATTGTTAGGGCCGTCACGATGAAGTGTGTGTGACTAAAGACTAAGAAAGTTTTTTTTTCGATCCAGATTATCGTGATTTGGTTGTCGTTACCTCTGCTCCATAACAAAAGTCCGTGAATATAATAATATGTAATATATGATGTATATTAATATCTCTTCCATATAAGAACTGATGAACTGTATCAGTGTTCCTGATTTTTCTTTCTTCAACAAACTTGTAAAAAATCAATGTGTCAGTTTATGATCAATCTCAGCGTCTGAGCAGGAACCCATTTCCCTTCCACGCTTCTGCAGTCTCCAGAGGGTTGACAGGTTCAGAAGACATCCTGGTGAGAAAATCTCAGCTTTGTCCAGGACACTCAGCTGTGGAGAACGCGACCTACTTTAAGTCACCACTTCCCAGTTACATCACAAAACTCACCCAAATAATCCTAACAACACAGATATAAAAACAAAAACAGTTTAGTGTTATTTGTGTCGTACTTGTCTGCGACGCGGATCAGGTCCTGATGTGAGACACTGAACAGTCTCTGTCTGTGAGCGTCTCTCATGTCGTCTGTGACTCCGCTCAGGAACAAACTCATGCCTGAAACAACAAGAAACACTGTGAGGAGAGTTTATACATTTATATACTCTTCAGACACTTGTTTTTAGATGTCTCCTACTTTAACCTAATACAATTTGAACACAACCAATTTCCATTATCATCAAATAGTTAAAAACGACTGACTTAATAGATTTCTCAGTAATCAGACTTTTTTTTTGATCCTGTTTGAGTTGACCTTTATCAGACGGAGCCACCGGAGCGTCCACGGCAGAAAACACCGACAGTTTGGCCTCGTCGATGTCCTGCTGCGAGAACTGTCCCGCTCTGGCCCAGTCTGCGCTCTGCGGAAATGGGGTGCTGGGCCAGAGAGAACGTCTGGCAGGTCTGCAGCGACTGAGGGTCCTGGGAGAGAGAACCGAACTGGCAAAACGAGGTCTGCAGCAACTGAGGGTCCCTGAGGAGAGACAAATATAAACTGTGAGAAAAATGGCTAAAAAGTTACAAAAAAATAAATGAAAAAAAAAAAAAAAACTACAAAAATGACAAAAAATTAAAAAAACAAAACTGCAAAAACAAAAAGACAAAAAATAACAAAAATGCAAAAAAGAGACAAAAAAGTAATGACAAAAACTGAAAAAAGACAAAAAAGACAAACCACAAAGTGACAAAATAAATACCCCAAAACATGACAGAAATATTACCAAAAAAAAAAGACAAAAAAAAAGACAAAAAATTGAAAGAAAAAAACTAAACAAAACAGAAAAAGCAAAAAAGGACATGACATTACAAACAAAAACTCTAAAAAAATGACACAAAATTTACAAAAAGAGACGAAATGACAAAAGGTGACAAAACAAAATGACCAAAAATTTTAAAAAAGAAAAAAAAATGCTAAAAGACAAAAAAAAGTAATAAAAAGATTAAAAGAACAAAAAAGAAAAACAACTAAAATAACTAACTAATGATGAAAATTACCAAAAAAATCAATAAAAAAGAAGAAAAAAAAAACGTGATGAAAAATGCAAAAAAGAGACAAAAAACTGAAAAAAAAAAAATAAAAATAAAAATGACATTACAAACAAAAACTCTACAAAATAACACTAAATATACAAAAAGAGACAAAATGACAAAGAAAATGACCAAAATTATTAAAAAAAAAAAAAAAAGCGACAAAAACACAAAAACAAATGACAAAAATTACCCTCCAAAAAAGACAAAAAAAAAAAGATTAAAAAGAACAAAAAAGATAAAAATAAACTATGAGAGAAAAAAGGACTAAACCCCCCCCTCAAAAAAAAAAAAAAAAAAAAAAAAAAAAAAAAAAAAAAAAGACAGATCTAAGACAGTGAAAGACACAAATATGATCCGTGTGTTTTTGTAATATTTCCAGAGGCAGCAGCGGGTCGCACAAACAGTACAAACACATTTAATGTTTTGTAAATGAACAACTGTCACCTGTACGAGTAGAAGGTGAAGAGCCCGCCTCCCATCCTGGCTCCGCCCCCATAAGCCCCGCCCTTCTCTCTGATCTCTCCGTGAAGGAACTTGGCCGTCATCATCCTCGCCAGAACGCACAGACTGAAAACACAACACAAGATACTTTTATAGACAGACAGAGTTTATATACAGTTGTTTTTTGGACATATCTCAGAGAACGTGAACAATAGAATAAAAAACCTTTCAGTCATTTAGTATCAACTATAAATGTATTTATAACTATTTGCAACAAAATAAAAGTGTCTGTGCGTGTGCCCTAAATACTCACTAGTTTACTGTTCAGGGGTCACACATGTTGTAGTGGAGCTCGAATGTCCAGCAGGTCAAAAACTAGAGCACTCAAAATGTCCCACAATGCATCTGGAAAAGTAGTGAGCATCGATGGTCACTAGAACAGTCAATATAACTCAGAGGTTCTCAAATGGGGTGCCGTGACGTGACGTGAGTCCAGGGATGCAGCGGGAAATTGTTGAGTCTGATAGAATTTTTCAAATAAAGGTTTTCGAATAGACCAGCAGTTGTGAACACCCAGAGCGCTCTTTGCCTCAGAAACATTTGCGTTCCGACAGCTTTTCTTTTTTCCTCTCTCCCATTGTCACTTCAGAGAGGCTGTGTGTGTCTGTGTCATATCAGAGCTTATTAGCTGCAGATTGTGTCTTTAAAGAAGCATTTATCACAGTGATATTCTACAAAACTGGAGCTTTGTATTGATGCTTCATTTGTTCAAATCTGACTTATATCTGCGGAGAAAAGGTCCAAAACATACAGTGAAATAAAACATACGGGATTAGAAACTCGATGCGGCGCGTAACGGCTAGGGCTGCGGTCGACCAACAACATGTTCCATCAACCGATTAATCAACTAAAAATGGGGCGTGGCAAAAGCTATGAAGCTAAAAAGGTTGTTTTGAACTGATCATTTAGCTGATCCATATTGTCTTCAAAAGACTAAAAATGTAATGTAGTTCGTGCAAAAACAGTAATTTATACAGAAAAGGAATTGGAAGCTGTGTATCAAAAGGGCAACATAGACCAGGAATTTGGTCCCAAATCTTCAGCTAATTTACTTCTTTTTATTACTGTCCAATCCAAATCCTTATAATATAAATAAAACATTTTATTCAACTAATAGAAACTTTGGTCGACTAAGACTCCATCGATCGATTAATCAACAAAGCGACCAAAGAACGACAGCCTTAGTAACGGCGCAACGTGGAAATCGTCAAAGTGATCTTTGGAGCTTTTGCATTTGCAAGAATGTTTCATAAAACAGAAGTCCTGTCCGGACAAAAGTTTGTAGAACAGCAGCGTTTCCTCTGATCACACAGGACAGTCTCGTCACACTGAAGCTTCTGAACGCTGGTCTACAGGGCGGAGCTAGAACGCTGGTTTACAGGGGCGGAGCTAGAACGCTGGTTTACAGGGCGGAGCTAGAACGCTGGTTTACAGGGGCGGAGCTAGAACGCTGGTTTACAGGGGCGGAGCTAGACTGGGCCCCATGAGAACTTCTGATTTAAAATGATTTTAAAACATGCTTTATACCTTATTAATAATAATAAAATTACATCATGCATTAGGAAAAATAATTTAAAATATTTCACATTGAATTTAATAAAATGTTTCTGTGGTGTTTGGTGGAAGTTTTTTTTTGCGAATTTCAATGAAATCTAAATAAGCTGTGCACATTTTAAAAAGGTAAAAAACACTCTATTTAAAGTAAAATACTATGTAAAAGGGGTGCCTCGACTTAGGGCAAGAACGCTCAGAGGTGCCCCAGTGCTGACAAGTTTGAGAACCTCTGATATAGACCACAATGCATTGCGAGATTTAAAATGACTTTTGGATGAGTCGAAACATCTCGCTCTATGAAAACGCAGTTCAGATGATTTTCACTTCTGGACGAATGAGGGATAGTGTGTTTTACATGTGTTTCCATAGTGATAATGTTTGTGTGTTTTTACCTGGCGTAGTCCTCGTGTGTGAAGGGAACTGTGCGGATGCTCTGACTGACGAAGTTGACCGGGAAGGGCATCTGGAAGAAAGTCTTCATGTGACACGGCTGGAACCGAGAGTCCTGTCCACAAACAGACACATAAAGATTATTTATCCTGATCTGTAACATGAACAAACACAAACACAGAGAGAGGATATATGTTTCACTAACAGAGACGAGCGCCTTTGTCGGTCCAGACTCCAGCCCCGGGTCGATGGGTTTCTGCAAAAAACAACAAAACAGCAACAGAAAGATTAACTTCAGTGTTTGTGAAGGAAGTCAGAGCTAAAGGAGCACTTCACCTGGACTGTGTTGGGTCGAACTGGTTTTCGATCTTTCTTGTTTCCAGAAACTTCTGAGAGAAAAGTCTCCAGGTGTTTAGACGCGTCAGACATCTTCTGTGGAGTGGCGTTGATCGCACACCTGAGACACAAACATGTAAGCCCTGTTTTAGCCCTGGTTCTGTCCTGTTTTTGACCTGGTTCAGCCCTGTTTTTATACTGGTTTAATCCTGTTTTAGTCCAGGTCTAGTACCTCATGTTGTGTGGGTTTAACAGGTGTTTCTTCAGTCGGGGCAGAGTTCTCATCACGTGGTTCAGATCCTGGATCTCGGCCACTCGCTTCATGAACTTCACCTGGAAATAAAAATAAAAAAAACTTTTTCATAATTGAGCAGGCGCACGCTCATGGGAAAACAATGTTTGAGCGCGCGTCAGAGCACTGCGGTGTGTGCTGGTCTTAGGGAGCTTTCACACCTGACAGTCGCTAAACTGGTTTGTTTGGGAGCTAAAAGTTAAAACATTGCTTCAGTTTCATTTGGAGCAGTTCAAGTTCTCACCACATTTTTACTTAAACAAACTGAAAAAACAAAAACAAAACACAAATCCCTCCTGGCCTGTGGAGGTGCTGAGCTTCAAACAGGCTGGAGAATTTGTGTGCTTCATGAAAAGTTGAGTTTCTTCTATTCATGCAATGTTTGGATTTGGGACTCAGATTAAAGAACACGTGGGACATGTGCACTTCACACTGGATCATTGGAGCAGGAGGAAGCTCACCTCAGGAGATGAGCAGCGATGAAATTATGGACTTGAGACAACTTTATTGCTGCTGTCGAGGTATCGAGGTAAGATAAGACTGTACAGACTGTACCACTGCATTATTACAACAGGACAAATCCACGTAAATCTTGTGAGAATAAACCACGGCACGTCCCTTATGAGCCTGTGTTCACAGATAAACAGAATACTACAGCATATGTCTGTCTGATAAAAGCAACATAACAGGGATTAATAACTACTGCTCCACCACATTACGTCTTGCAGCTTGTTTCTCCAGTTTTAATCTGCATTTTGGAATGTACTTAAGTTGCGCTCTGCCGCGCTACAGAAGCTTTCATAGACCAAACAGTCCAAGTTAGGCTGAATTGGAGCCATTGGTGTTCACGTTACAGCGAACTGCGCTAAAGTCTCCAAAAGTGAAATGCTGCAGGTGTGAAAGCACACTTCAGCCTTTCCAGCCCTAAGTGTTGATATAGTTTTAGGAAAGTATTTTTAAATCAAATTAAGAGAAGTTGATCTAACTCAGTAGTGCTTCAGCTTAGTTCTTTCAGACAGAAAATACCTTCCAGGTGACACACAAACTGTTTCTCTCACAGAGCTTTAATCTTACCTGCTCCATTCCTCCAAAAGTCTCCTGCAGCTCTCCGGCGGACGTCAGGTGTCGCGCGGCTCGGGTCATAGCGTACATGTGACCTGAGTACGAGATCCCATTGGTCAGCTCCTGCGCCGACATCATCACCAGCACACGCAGACGCTCCTCGTCGTTGAACTGAGCGCTGGGACAGACAAAACGACTGTTAAAGAGACAATCAGACATGTGTGGAAAGTGTAGTGAATCTTCTGTAAAGGAGACAAAAGCAACTATTTAAACAACAAATGAACTGTATTCATGAATAAAATGCAGATTAGAACCATGACGCAACCTTAGATCCTCAACTAATTCATAACTTTTTGCTGAACAAGGTCAAATGTGACTTAATTCTGCTTAATTAGTATATTTTAGTGTTGATGTGAAGGAGCAGACTTTACCTGTTGAAGAGCTCTCTCCACAGATCAAACATGTGAGGTAAGTTTCTGTCCAAACACGAGGACGACAGCGCCACCCCCTGGACACAGAGCAGAACACGTGTCACAGCAGCAGCAGCAGAGGGAGGCAGAGTAAAGCAGGTTAACAACACTACCTGCTCGTACACGTCCAGGTGGGCGGAGTCTGGGATGACCTGAGGAGACACAGACATGCCTCCGGTCCTGAGCTCCATCTGCTGGGCCTGCTGCGGTAATCCATCGAGCCACAGCCCATCCTGAACACACGAGACGATCCTATTGGTTAAAGTCAGGGTCTATCCAGAGGTTACGTTAGCTGGCACCTGCCGGTGTGGCCGTAAAATGTGCCGCTGACCGGAAAAATAGACTCCCCGGTCAGGTTGATCGGCAGAAATAAGAGGCGAAAAAAATAAAAAGTCAAAGTAAAATGAGGAAAAATAGATAATTTACTATAGGCTATTCAATTATAATTGCACATTTGTTCATTCTGCGGTCCGGGCGATGCTCGGGTTCAGAGATTAGTAACTAGACTTGAGCTGATACACGTGACCCTGGCGCTGCTCGCTGATGATTGATAGCTCCCAGAGAAGCGAGCGCGAGTGCTGCGTTGACCATGCTTTTTACTTCTCAATTCAAGACATTTTTTACTCGCATCAGTCGCATGTGAATACAGTAGCTTAATGCGCTAAGTGAAGAGAATTCGTGCATGCATGAAAGTGCGTCGCTTATGAAGTGGAGAAAAGAGAGAGAAAAGAGAGAGAAACGCAGGAAGTGCGCCTCTCTTGCGGATTTGCAGATCAGCGTCAGCAAAACAGACGAGTGTTTAAAAGTGGACTGTGCTGCGTGGTCCGAGGCTCCAGGCTCATCTCAGACACACGGGGGTTGAGGCTGGCTTGTCCGGGTTCAGCGTTTGCGTTGTCCCGGCTCTTGCCTCAAACACCCCGGGGATCGCGGAGGCTCGGCTCTGGTTAAGTACCAGACAGGCACGAATCAAAGTGCGTCTCATCATTATGATAAGTAAAAGTAAAGACCTTCATTACAATGACCAATTTAGCTTTAAATAGAGACATGTAGAGCGGGTGAAAGCGCGTACCTACTGCCATAATTCACGGTGCAGTTTTGTACAAGGCAATATATGTGACCGTTGTTCTCCTAATTGACCGGAATTTTCAAACCCTGACGGTCAAAGTGACCGGCATAAAAAAGTCTAGCGTAATCTCTGGTCCCCTCAGTATTATATATATCCATCGAGCCACAGCCTATCCTGAACACACACAGTCATATTGGGTTAAATCAGTATATGTTTCCTCAATATTAGATTTAAATCCAGACAAGGGGGAAAGGGTGGGATTGTGAAAGTTTACAAGACTGAAAACTATAGTTTCTTTCACAATCAGTTCTAAATCGAAACAGTTTTGCCCATCCAAGAGTCAGCCTCAGTCTCCATGGTGAATGTCAACAGTAGCACGTAAGCTAGCTTCCATTAAAGCCTTCGCTTGATGGTAGGACTGGGTGATTTGAAGTGATATTTTTATGTAAATAATTTTTTTCTAAGCCTATAGTCTGCTGATTAGAAAGTAGAAATGTAAATTTACTTTCAATAATTAATGTTGGTCATGAGTTTTGCTGAGTAAAACTACATATAACACATTTAAATTTGACTATTACAACAAATAGAAAATCTTATTGATCGTATCATTCTCTTTGTCACTTTTCTTTGTAACTGGAGCTGCTTTTCATGAGGTCTTTTTTACACAGGATTATAATATCTCCATATTTACGATATTGCCAAATTCATTTATCAAATATGTCCCAGCTCTACGACCAGAACAACAGATGTCACCAAGCGACGAGATGTTCAAAGGATAAAATCCACCGCCAACAGGAAAGTGAGTAGTGTGAGTGAGTAGTGTTCAAAAAGTTGTGGATTTTTTATTAAAGTAGCTGCAACTCCAGAGGCGACAAACTAGATGCATCCACCTATTTGTGCAGGCTTATACGTGCTTTTTTCTACTGTAACTGTAACTTTGCATGTCTAATTGTGCCCACTTCTTAATGGATAATGGCAGGGCCGGCCCTGGGCATAGGCAAACTAGGCAGTTGCCTAGGGCACCATCTGTGGCAAGGGCGCCAAACTGCAGCCCTAAAATTAAAATAAACTTCTACCACTCTTAAGCTATTAGCCAAGTTGTATTTTTGCACAGAAATTAATTGCTAAAGCACTTTGTTTGCTTTTATCGGTTGTTCACTCTTGACCAGCAATGTTTTTATGTGTCAGTGTCTGATGTGTGATTGATGTGATGTGTGTAATCGCTTTGTGAGCCTTTTTAAATCGCTCCTTGGGGATAAATAAATGTTTTTGAATTAGAAAAAGGGCTAAGGTCGGCTCTGGATAAGGCTAATGTTTCATAATGACACCAAACTGTGACACTTTTAAAGTCAGGTTCTCGTTAAAACAGTAGATCACCAGTTTGTTTTGCAAAAGTAGCTCTACTGACGACTCCTGCGCTAGAATAATCTCTGTCTGTAATTTAATACTAAAACATGTCGATCAGGGATGTGTCGTCTGTCCATCAAAACAAACATGGCAGCATAAGGGCTCATTGTGACTCGAGGTGACCAGACTCACGAGGAAAGAACTGGTAAAATGTGAGTTCATTATTTGGATGATATTATATTACAGGCCAGACTCTCACTTGGTGATGACGGAGCAGAAGAGCGGCACCAGGGGGCGCAGGTGTCAGGCAGAGTGTTCAGGTTACACAGAGCTCTGAAGTAAACCAGGCCGTTAGTGGGCTGCTCACACAACTGCACCGGGACGCCCCCTGCAGACGGAAACAGGACAAGGCAGGATTAAGTCAAAATGTAAAATAAAAAAGAATCTATTTCCTCAATAAATGTGACGCACCGACAGAGGAGATCTGAACCGGAGTCCTGCTGGTCACAGGGTTGATGTCGGACACTTTGAGAGCTGGAAGACACGAGGCGTCCTGAGGAGCCGACTGAGCAGACAGCAGCTCCAGACCTGTAACACACACACCGCCGAGTCAGTTTAAAGAGAAACAACTGTACAAAGGGAAACGGTGCTCTAATCTACAATAATTTGTGAGACACCAGACCTTCCCCAGCTTTTTTAAATATATTTATCTATTTGTTTGACAGGAACAGTACAAACAAACATTGCTATCCCAGTTTAGTGTTCACACTTTCCTTAAGCCAGCATTTAAGCTTCGTGGAGAAAAGTCTAAGTTCTGATTGTGACTTAAACTCCAAAAGCAAAGAGTTCCATAAATGTGAAGTTTTGACTGAGAACATTGACTGACCAGAGCCTTTTCACTCTACAGTTCTACCACCTATACTATACTTTTATACTTTAATAACAGGCGACACATTACATGAGGAGCAAGCTTGTTAAGACACTTAAAAATTGCTTTTAAAAGGAGAGAAATTCCTGAAATGTTCAAATGTAATTTAATATTTTATATTTTTGGATAATACGGTAGTGATGCCATTGTTTTTTGATCAAATACTTTTAGTGACTGTTTCGGTGGCAGAGTGGGATAGTGCTCTGGCCTCACAGCAAGAAGGTCGTGGGTTCGATTCCCGCTCAGGCAGGAACTTTCTGTGAGTTTGCATGTTTCTCCACGTGTCTGGGTGGTTTCCTCCGGGCACTCCGGTTTCCCCACCAACCAATAACATGCATGTTAGGAAACACTTGGTGATAGTCGGAGGTTGAGGCGCCAGGTGTTAGGTGAATCACCTCTGCTGAGCTGCCCCAGGGCAGCTTACTATCACTGAGTGGGAGGGGAGGGGTTCATCTCACTGTGAAGCGCTTTGTGACTCTGTGTCTGTGAAATGCGTTATACAAATAAAGATTACTTACTTACAGCGACACTAAAGGCTTTAGAACAGACTGTGTGGCTTGACCCCAAACAATCACACAATACGACACAAGACATGGAATCATAATAGATATACTTGTGCAGTTTGTGTAGATATACTTGGTTGAATCAGACGGAAACAGTTTACGTTTGTCTGTTTTCTAACATGGGCCTCAAATTTCAGTTTAGGATCCAAGACAACCCCAAATATTTGAATTCTTTAACCTCTTCTATATAATTTTGATACATTTTTATTTTAAGTTTGCTAAAGGAATCTCTCTTCAGAGAAAAACACATTGCAACAGTTTTGGTGTAATTTAAAGTCAGGCACTTATCCTTGAGCCACTTAGAAACATCGACTAACTGCTTATTTAACAGCTCTGAGGCCTGTTTAGGTGTGTCCGCTCCTACATAAATAACCATCATCCACATACATTTGTCAGTTTGTATAATTGCATAATTGTGGCAATCCTTTATGTATAGGCTGAAAAGAAGTGGGCCCAACATAGACCCTTGGGGCACACCTATCTCTAGTTTTAACAGACGTTTCCTGACCTTTCTCGTAGATCTCTTTACGGTCCTCGTCTGTCAGAGCCTGGACTTTCTTCTGCAGTTTCTCTTCTTCAGCTTTGGCCTGTTTCTCCAGATACTCTTCGTCTGGACTCATGGACAGAGTCAGTCTGTGTGTGTTCTCCTGGAGCGAGGAAGAGTGAGAAAGGGTCAGAGGTCAGAGAAGAGGTTTGTCATTCTCCAGATTGCCCAGAAACATAAACATACTTATCTTTCACTCACTTTAAAGTACTGCTGGACTTTGTCTTGCAGGAATCGTGGGTTTTCCTTCAGAGCCTGTTTGAACTTGCTCACGTTGTCTCCGATCTGCAGCAGCTCCACAGGGTCTCCGTCATGGTTCCACGACGACGCTACGAACTGGAAACAACCACAAAACAAAAACTTTAATTACAGTTACAGGTCACGTGTTCTGCATTATTAGTACGTTACTTCTCCTTCAAACACGCTCATGTTCCAATTAGGCATCTTGTGTTTTAGAACTTAAAACAATGATTGTGCTATAAACTAAAATGTCTTCCTCTCACTCTGACGTTCCCTCATCATCCACTGGCATCAGAGGGAATTAAAAAGGGGAAATAAAGAAATCTAGCTTTCTACAATATGCAAAGACAACGCACAGTTATAATGAAGATGACGATTTATCACCTAAAGACCCACAGATCTTAATCTCATTTGTCTTTCAAAGTGTTACCAAATATAACCCCTGAATGCTCTAAATTTCTGGTTTAATAAAAGCACAAACTAAAGTTAAACAAGTGAATCTGAGTTAAACCCAAATGATTTTCAGGTGTTGGTCACAATGACACGAGAGAATGAGCTTTTGTCTTGTACAGATCAGATGTTTAAATGTTCAGTCTGAGTGAATGTTCTATGTCCAAAGACAAATATATTTCACACAAACATCATCAGGGAAACGTTTGAATGAGAGAAGAAGGTGGAAAGTGAATCAAATGAACAGAAATTACATATTCAGAGCCTGATTTATGCTTCTAAACTCATGAAAAGCAAAGACGGGCCACAAAATGATCACTAATGTTTAATATGAGTTGTTCTTTTAGACGTACAAGATTTACGACATAATTTAATTCCAAAGATAAACCAAAGTTTGTAGTTTTATAACCTAAAATGAACTGGTTCACTGCACAATTCTCACTAGACCAGGGCTATTCAACATTCGACGTGGGGCCAATCAGGCCCTTCAATCAAGAAAATCAGGCCCACAATCTATCAAAAACAATTCAAATCATATCGTATTTATTTTTTCCTGATTTGAGCCTTGGATAGTCTTGTTGTATCGTTATCCAGACGTCTTTTGTGTTTTATTTTTCCACAAAAACCTACTGCTACAATGTTGAAAACAGATCTAATGTTACTTGGAATATTTTGTCCCTCCAAATAAAAAAAATATTATTTCTATTGTGTAATTAGACTAGAATACCTTTCTAGCCAAATCAAGGTTGAAATACGGTAACAAAGCTTATAGTTGAAGAATACTTACAAATAGTGTTATATTACATTATTCTTTCTAGCTGACTTGTTACAATAAGTCGATTAATTGTTGCAGCTCTAAAATGGTGGCTTGGATTAAAAATGAGCACATTATGGATCTTTAAACACAAACTCTGAGAAACTCACCGAGGCCAGAGACAGTCCAAAGTTTGTCGACTGGTGCTTCATCTGAATCTCGATCTTATGAAGCAGCGCCTCGATTCTCTCCTCCTCGAACCCGTCTCTGACAGTTCAAAGGTCACGTGTTAGTTTGTGCATAACTTTATTCAAACACTCGACACAACGGGACAAACTGACTGGATGATCTGGTCGATGGTGCTGTTGATGATCTGTTTGACTTTCTCCACGTCCTGCTCAGACGTTCCCTGCAGACCGATGCTGAACGAGGCGTCTCTGGTGCTGCCGTCGTATCTGCAAACACAAGACACGTTTGTTATAAAGTCAGACGCCCTTCCAGCCTCATGCAGCTTTTAACATAGACGGAGCAGTGAGATTTACTAGAAATACACAAGAGAACAAAAACTCTCACCAGCAATGTGCAAGAACAGCAGATATAAATACATACTGTATTACGATCGACATCCTAACAACTGAAAAATATGTTAAAATTGTCACTTTTTTTGCATCGGAATTGACACCAGGAGCTGCAAGCAGCGTGTAACGTAGGCAGAGCGGAACGTGTGTATTTTCAGAAGCTTCAATCTAAACTAGATGCATCAGAACTGCTCCAACACGCGAGCCTGAGCATCTACACACATTAAAAAAAGAAAAAAAAAACTGCTCACATATTATATATTAATCAGATGAGGAAGAGCTTAGATAAAACTTAAAAAGTGAATCAGAAGTCGATGTTTATCAAAGAGCATCAACAACTTTTTTCACATTGTATTAAGGACCAGATTTATCAAGCATTTGCTCATGTGCAAACAGGTTAGAGGGAGCAAAAACTTGGCTGACATTTTTCTTTCACACAGACACTAAAGATGCAGAATTTGAGGTGGTGCATATCTCTTTGTGTAATATGTAATATGTTCACCCTACAATATTAAAACTTGAATAAAAAAAACATGCTTTTTTTTTTTTTACTTTGCACCCGCAAATTAGCACCTGGCTTGATAAATCAGGCCCTAAGTAGGGCTGTAGTTGTTTAATGACATGTCCTATCAATCAATTAATCGACTAAAAAGTATTACATGAATTGACCCAATCTGTGCTTGAAAAAAAACCAAACAAACTATGGAGCATGCTAAATCTGCAATTTATTTAAAAAATAATTAGGAAACAGTGTATTTATTTCTTAAAAGGCAGATTAGACCAATGACTTGATCAAAAATCTTCAGCTTTTTTGTTGCAGTTCAATATAAATTCTTCAATCAAAATAAAATGCAGTACTTGATCGACTAAAAACATGTTAGTCGACTAAGACTCCATCGACCAATTAATCGACTAAACAGCTAAAGGACAAAAGCTCTAGTACTAAGAGCCTTAATTTTCTTTTTTTAATCCTATCTTGTAATTAATACTGTCAAATAAGCAATCTCTCTCTCTCACACACACATGCTCACGTATTGGCGCACAAACCGGAGGAAGAAAACAGACACAGGTTTGGCTCTAACAGTTCAAACAAGGTGAATGTGAACAGAGGGAACAGTGTACACAGACACGTTCGTTTCAGATGTAAAATGATGTATTTTGAAAAGGAATAAGAACTTTTGTCACCGCGAGGCTATTTCCTGTGTTTCTTCTATGAAAACTCAGGAGACGCGTGGTTGATGCTGAAAAAATTGAAATCCGACCTAATTTGAGCAACACAGCATATTTACGTCCGTCAGACGAGCGTCTCACACTGCTGCTGTAAATCGTTCCAGGCAGATCAGACTTGATTCTTTTATGATCGATTCCTGTGTGTACGACGTGCTGCTGCAGTTACGCGCTGCTACTGCGCCGGTGTAAGCGGTTACAGGTCACTTTCTCTCAAGTTTGTGACCAATATTATGAAATAAAACTGCTTTTGTAGTATTAGACTGTTGTTCTTACCCGACGACAGAGGAGAAGTCGGTCCCAATCTTTGGTTCGATGAGCGCTTTGTAAAAAGGAGAGTTTGGACCAGAAACCATGAGCGAGGAGAGCAGACTGAGCGTGAATCCTTCAAATGTGTCTGTGATTCTGAAACATGAAAACATGATCAGGAGCTGGTCACAAATGTGTTTTTAAATGTGTTTTATAACGAGATCTTACTCTGGGAGCAGGAAGCTGACACACACTGTGTTCTGTCGAGTCTGATCTGGAGCCAAAGAGTCAGGAGGACAGCTCACGTGCGCCTCCCTCTGGACACAAACACACACAACACACAGAATATTACAAGACTAAAGAAAACAGCTCACGTGCGCCTCCCTCTGAACACAAATACATACAACACACACAATACTATTAGTCATTTAACTTAAAGAAAACAGCTCACGTGCGCCTCCCTCTGGACACAAACATGATCCTATTTCAAGTTTAGTCTGTTCTTTTCTGCTCTTGAGCTGCTGCTCCAGTTACTAAGACAGGACCCAGTGATTCAGCTCGGATCCTTAAAGAACCACACTGTGATTCAACCTACTGCCACCACCAGAAGGTAAAACTGACGTATATTTAATTTTCAATATAACACAGACCCTGAGATTCATAAGATCTTTATTACAAATGTATTTCAATACAACAAGGTTTTATGTAATCCTGGGGGGTCTTGGGCCTCACCCAGGAAAAATTTAAAAGATCCTCAGGAATTTTCTGTATTTTGGTAAGTTTAGATATTCTTATTATGTGATGTCATTTTACTATAATTAAAAAATATATGAGACAGGTCTCTATTAGGGGCCCACATAGAGGTCAGATTTATGGGCCCCAGCCCTGATGCCCCCTTAGCTCCACCCCTGTAATGTGCTTTAAGAGCGTCAGTCACACTCAGGACTGTCCTAGGTGATCAGAGGTGTTAGACCAGTGTCTTATGTCACATTCTTGCAAAAACAAAAGCTGTAATGATTTCCGCACTGCGCCGTTTAGCACAATTTGCACAGCTGTTATTTTCAGTTTTTCTTTTCTCTACATATTTTGGACCTTTTCTTGTGAATATAAAGCCGATTTGCACAAAATAAGGATCAATATGGGAGATCAAACGCCTCTCAAAAGAAACAAACTGTCTGTTAAATAACTCTACTTTGACTCTGCACTGACAGTTGCACGCAGCTTATCGCTGTAGAGGGACAGAAGGAGAGAGGGAGAGACAAAAAGAAAGAGAAAGAGTGGACGCACAAATGTTTCTGAATGAGCCAAAGAGCCGCACTCAGATTGGCCAAGAGTCTCGTGAGTCTCGGGTTCATTACCCTTGGTCTAGTCACATCAGAAATAAGTCCTTGTTTGACGTTTGAGTCAGCAGCAGTAAAAGTAAAACACTCACAGGTTGGGGCCAGTGGGCTGAGGAGGCACTTCTGTTTTGGGGTCGATCCTCTCGAACTTACACAGCGCCTCCTGCTGGATCTGCTGCAGGTGCTGCTCCAGAGGCAGATCTCCATAAGTGAAGAACCTGAGGCACAAACACGGCACTCACTGAGCTGGATGGTCTTATAGTTCTTACCTTGGTTACTCGGATGGTCTTATAGTTCTTACCTTGCGTTACTCGGGTGGTCTTGTACAGTTCTTACCTTGGTTACTCAGATGGTCTTGTAGTTCTTACCTTGCGTTACTCTGATGGTCTTGTAGTTCTTACCTTGCGTTACTCGGGTGTCTTGTACAGTTCTTACCTTGCGTTACTCAGATGGTCTTGTACAGTTCTTACCTTGCGTTTACTCGGATGGTCTGTACAGTTGGTCTTGTAGTTCTTACCTTGCGTTACTCGGGTGGTCTTGTAGTTCTTACCTTGCGTTACTCGGGTGGTCTTGTAGTTCTTACCTTGCGTTACTCGGGGTTTGTAGTTCTTACCTTGCGTTACTCGGGTGGTTTGTAGTTCTTACCTTGTGTTACTCGGATGGTCTTGTAGTTCTTACCTTGTGTTACTCGGTGGTCTTGTAGTTCTTACTTGCGTTACTCGGATGGTCTTGTAGTTCTTACCTTGCGTTACTCGGATGGTAGTGTAGAGTTCTTACCTTGCGTTACTCGGATGGTAGTGTATTCTTACCTTGCGTTACTCGGGTGTGTTGGTTCTTACCTTGCGTTACTTGGATGGTCTTGTATGTTCTTACCTTGCGTTACTCGGGTGGTAGTGCGGTTCTTACCTTGCGTTACTCGGATGGTCTTGTAGTTCTTACCTGCGTTACTCGGGTGGTAGTGTAGAGTTCTTACCTTGCGTTACTCGGGTGGTAGTGCGGTTCTTACCTTGCGTTACTCGGGTGGTAGTGTAGATTCTTACCTTGCGTTACTCGGGGTAGGGTTCACTTCGTTACTCGGTGGTTGTAGTTCTTACCTTGCGTTACTCGGGTGGTAGTGTGGTTCTACCTTGCGTTACTGGGTGGGTAGGTGGGGGTGGCGTGGAACTGCTTGAGCTGGTCCCAGGTCAGATCTGGGATCACAATGGTTCTCCTCCGACACCACAGAGTAAGTGTGATCTGGAAGCAGTTTGTTCTGAAGGTACTGAGCGTAAAGCCGCTCGTTGTCCGACTGCAACACAACACAAACAAACAATCTTTAATCAATTGAACGTTAGCTTAGTCTTTTAATTCTGCTGATGTATCCTCTTTGTTTAAGTGTAACTCACAAAAGCTCCTTCATCTCATTGAAGACGACTCCTTTAAAAACCAGAGGAGACTTTGGGTCGGTGGATTCTCGTTCTCCAGCCTCCAGCCTTCCTGCCTGAGAAACAACACACAAAATACCTTTAGACAAGTTGTTTTTGGGTTTATGTAAAGTCCTTTAAACACCTAATAATTGCCTTGGACTTTTGTAAATTGTAATAATTCCGGATGTATCTTGAGTTCTACTCTCGTGTCCATGTCTGTAAAGTTCCACGAATTTACCTCCTGTATTCTCCAAATCAGACGTCCTCATGTAATCTAAAGCTGTGCAAATGTGTAGGTCTGTGTTTTCAATCCGTGAACGGTTTCTAAATGATTAATATGACTCTGTGGCTTATTTACCTTCAATTTCAACAAAGTTATTATTACTGTTCTTTACGACCTTTTAAAATTAATTGTTGTTTTTTCTGTGATTAACGCTAAAGATTAATCAAACTACGATAAAAGTCCGTGAACTGAAAGTACAACAACCTCGTTGTCACAGCAACAGAAAGTCAAGAAGATGAGTGTTTGGGGAAAAGTTTGGACAGAACGGAACTGAACGCTGCAAAGTTTGGATTTGATCATCATAATGGATTAAAAGAGAGTCTTCAACCTCACTGACAGCTGCACAAATACTAAGTCTAAAACATTTGTCATGAGAAACGGCCTCATGTTTTATCTGGGTTAAAAAAAAAATTAAACAGAAATATGGAAAAATCTGCCGTACATTAGTTTAGAGGCCATTATTCAGTGTCAAGATAAAGTGATTGTCTCACTTGTATCGCTTCAAACAACTGTATTATGAGTGATTGGTGATTACCATGTAACAGTGAGGGAGGGGCTTGAGAAAATCATCTTTCCTTTGACTGGCATCAACAACAAACAAACTGCGTAGGTTGGACAACTCAGCGTGAGCAGGTAGGATTTTGTGGTACTAACTCTCTCCTCCTCCTCTTTCTCTCTCTCTCTCCCTTTCTCTTCTCTTCTCTCCATTTCCTTTCTCTCTCTTTCTCTCTCTCTCTCCTACTCTCTTCTCTCTCACTCTCTTTCTCTCCACCTGCTCTTCTCTCTTTCTCATCCTTTTCTCTCTCCTATTATCTCTTTCTCTCCTCTCCTTTTTTCTCTCTTTCTCTCCTCCTGCTGCTCTCTCTCTTTCTCTCCTCCTCCTCTTCTCTCTTTCTCTCCTCCTGCTGCTCTCCTCTCTTTCTCTCCTCCTCTCTCTCTCTCTTCCTGCTCTTCTCTCTCTCCTCTCTCTCTCTCCTCCTGCTCTTCTTCTCTCTCTCTCTTCCTCCTCTTTCCTCTTTCTCTCCTCCTGCTTTTTCTCTTTTCTCTCTCTCACTCTCCTCCTCCTCCTCTCTCTCTTCCTGCTCTTCTCTCTCCTCCTGCTCTTCTCTCTCCTCCTCTCTCTCTCTTTCTCTCCTCCTCTTCTCTCTCTCTTCTCTCTCTTTCTCCCCCTCCTCTTCTCTCTCTCTCTTTCTATCCTCCTCTTCTCTCTCTCTCTCTCTCTCTCTCCTGAACCAGACGTATTGTCGTGTGACCCCGGGGTTAGACAAGCCAAACACACATTTGTGCCTGAAGTGAGTGAAATGTTTTTACCAGAAGTCTTGTTCTCGTAAACAGGGGAAAAACACAGCGTCCAGGTAAACCGACAGAAGGTTCTGGAAGTCTTTGGAGTTTTGTGTGGAGAACGGATACATGGTGTAGTCGCTCGCTGTGGAGCAGAGCAGATCAATACGTTAATCAATATCTGCTGATCATGATGGAGGTTTGACTCAATAACGAATGAAAGAAATAAAACACAATTAATCACCGACTAAAATGAAAACCTTTGTGTTAAAATAATCTTTATAGTTTGTATTTATGCAGTACAAACTTTTCTACTTTTCATGTTGTAATGTTAAACTTAATTTCTTTTAATTAAATTTCTAAATAAACCCAGCTGCTTTTGCTGAAGTCTTTATTGAAATGAACAGAAAGCGTCTGTTACCTGTGAAAGCGTTCATAAACGTGGAGAGAGAGCGGTTCAACATCTTGAAAAACGGATCTCGAACTGGAAACTTGTGAGATCCACAGAGAACTGTGTGTTCCAGGATGTGAGGGACTCCAGAGCTGTCCATGGGAGTCGTCCTCAGCTGGACACTGGAGACAGACACAGACACACACAGTTAGAACAAAGTCTAGACAAAAACACTGTATCAGTAATAACATGTAATACTAGTGTAATAGTTAAGACCAAGACCTGTCTGAGATCTAGTCCTGCTCCATAAAGATGAACATAATAATCATGATTTAAAAAAAATCATATTTGAATTCAGGATTACTTAAACAATTATTTGCTTAGAGCAGGGGTCTCAAACTGGCGGCCCGTGGGCCAAATGTGGTCCCTTTAACGATTTCATGCAGTTCCCAGAATCGATTCTGATTAGTATTGATTGAGGCCCTTCAATAAACTGCAGAGTTTCTGGCTCTGCTGATTTGATGTAGCTTACTTTAGGAACGTGGTTGTGCGTGTGCCCGTGAGTACACATTATGAACGCGATACAGAACGCTGTTTGTGTGCGTCTTCTTGTGCGTCAAGTTGGAGAGGGTCATTGCGTGTGTTCTATCGCCAATCAGCCAATCACATGGCTTCATTCAGTGAGCGTTTTGGTCAGTGAGACACCGAGAGACAGACGTGGGACAGAACAGGGTCGAGTCAGAACAAAGTTAAAATGACTTTATCACAGTCAGTGATCAGCTTTGATCTCCACAGCACAGATTTATCCCTCATACACTTTAAAAGGACAGTCGAAAAATGAATTTAAAAGCAAAGGTTTTAATGTAAAACAGAATATTGTGGTATGTATTTTTATGTATATTTAATTATAAAATCAAGATAAAAAAAAAATGTCTCTAAGAAACTTTGTTGTGACGGTCTGGACCTTGGCTTGGAAAAAATGTCTCCATCTGGACCCCGATTTATTGGTGACCCCTGGTGTATATCATACTGTTACAATCCTTGTGTCTATAAAGCCTAAAATCCAGTGGGGACATTACATACAAGTTTCTAACTTTTTTCAGTGAAAAAAAATCACATGGAGTTCTAATTAACAGAAAACAATATAAAATAATAAATGTGAACATATTTTGTATGTTATTAAAAGCTATATTTTAAAATGTGGTCCTTGACCAACTTCGATCATTTTCAGACCTCTGGCTTTAGAGCATTCTGGGCAGAATAAAAGTGGCCATACAAAACATTAAAAGTGACATCCTTTACATAGGCTTTAAAAACATGATAAAAAAAAAATAAATCTGAGTTTGAGGGCAACAAGAATTTAGTCTGAGGGCCAGATTTGATCCCTGGGCCGCAGTTTGAACATGTCTGATACAACACAAAACTGTTTACCATCTGACAGAAGTGCAGTTTTATATTAGAAAATGTTGTCATTATTTTAATCAGAATATAATAATATTAAAACATGTTAAAATATGAATTAGCCCAGATGAAACTCCTGTAAGGTCATGTTGAAATAAAAGTTTTTATGTTCAATCTTTACATAAATGGCCTGCATGTAAAATATTATTACTCCTCTCTACACTTTGACTGTGATGATAAGTTACAGGTCCAAACCTGAAGAGATTGTTGGAGTCGTCTCTGGCTGCGTGGAGATACTGAGCCCCGGTTTGATCATGAGTCAGTTTAACGGCCGTGAGGAACAAGTCTGGAACCGCCACCACCTGAAAACAAACACATAATCAATACGTGATCAATAACTAATCAGTGTGAAAGAGAGGTTCAAACCAGGGAGAAAAAGACTGGAATCTGAAGATCATGTTTTCAGAGCTGGTGTTGAAGACTTCTGTCACTTCTGATGTACATTGATAAAGAGTTGTACAAATTAATGGTTTATTTGGTAGAATCACAAAAAAAAAAAACTGCAAATCAAAAGAAAACGATACTAATCCATAACAATAGAACACAAATGATAACTGCTGTGAGAGAACTAGCTTTGTTTAAACACAGACATGACTTGATCTTAGACTTTCAGACTGTAAGCAGATGTTAAGAGTCACAGGTGAGATATTTCATTTGCAGCTGTCTATTGACCCTATTTTGTCCCGCCTACTTTTCTAGACGTGCACTTCCTGTTTAGCTGCATTTAGCCTGTAGATTTCAGTCGATGGGTTTATTTAACTGTCATTATATTAATTAAAATTGCCCAAAGACAGACAAACAAACAAGTTAGCTACCTTAACAGAGCTAAACAGGAAGTGCATTACAAGTCAAGTGGCGGGACAAATAGGGTCAATAGAGAGATTTTTTGTTTCTCAACACGGGGATGCGCACACACAGACCTGCAGAAGGAGCCGCCGTTCACAGACACAAACAGTGGAAACAAGTGGACAAAGCTTTGTTGTCAGTAACTACAAGAGTTTATCTGTGAGAAAACTAAAGTTCTGCTGCTAAATCAACATTTGTGAATGAAACTCCACCTGCGACCCTTAAAAGTTACATTCAGGTGAAAAACAGAGAAAAACACAGACGTCTGTCAGACCAGTTCAGACCTGATCCAAACAGCTGCTCTCAGCCTGTTTTATTGTTTTATTCAAAGAAGTTTCCCCAGCTAAGCAGATGGAGAGCGGCTCTTTCAGCATAAAGCATGAGCAGTGGGGCGGAAACGTACGTCCACCGAAAATCCCTCTAAAAGTGCCGTAAACAACGAGGAGCCGTGCGTTAAGCTTGATCGTGTTCTGAGACTGTTACTGTAAAAAATGCTGTTTTTACAATTATAAAACTGCCACGGCTGCAATTTTTGACAAACAAAATATCTTTAAAACTGTATACAAAAAAACTGTTAAACCAGCAGCTTAGATGTGTTCAAACAGACACAAGTGGCTCATTTGTTGTTGTTTTTTTTGTTTGTTTGGATCCAAAATATTCCTACTACATACATTCACTTTTTGCATTACAAGAAATAAATTCACTTAAACAAGATGAAATTTACAAGCCAAACATTTGTAATGAATGTCACAGACCTGCAGGAAGTTGTGTGTTACACGAACATTCTTAAACTTCCACCTGATGACATCAGAAGGTGAACAGAGCATATTGGGTTTTGCAAATGTAAAGATATAATAATTTAACCTGGCTCAAAGTTCACAGGAGCATGTTTAAGTCTAATATTGATTTTATTGACTGAAACTAGAAACCAGAGGAAACACTGTTATAAACACGACTAAATACAAAAACATGTTTGTTTTGTATATTCGACCTGTTTGACGGTGAAGCCGTGGATCTTCTGTCCAGGCTCAAACTGAAGAGCTCGTTCTGGAGCTGAGGAACTGTTCAAGACTCTGCTGTTGTGTCTGTGAAGGTTTTTTAGTCTGAAACGAAACAACAGGAAGAAGAACTGGTGAGGATAAAGCAAAAACTATTAGAGCTGTGGTCGACTAAAGACATGTCCTACTGATCGATTAGTCGACTAAGAGATAACAGTGTTAAAGTGAAGTGGAGGAGAAGGTGAAAGGAGGGTCTGTTGTAGGTCATTTTAGGACAAAGCCTCTTCTGACTGAACAAGTTACTCATATAGAAATGTTTGCCAGAACTAGTTCCCATTGTTTTTTCCGTCAGGGCCTAATTGCCGAAATTCAAAGCTTTCTTCTTGATGTCGACTTTTTAGGAACACAATAGAGGCTCTTGAGGTTATTCTTATCAAACCTGTGAGCAAACCAACTCACACTGCAAGATACAATCATTTTCTTTTTTCATGTTTGTTCAGTGTGTCGTCAATTACGTTTTAAATGTTTTGCAAACCAAAACGTCACATGATGATCAACATGTGAACATCCCAATTGAGTGGACAAATCTATGCTGACTAGGCATGGGATGATATACGATATTATAGTTAATCGCGATAATAAATGGCTGCAATTAAATAATCGTGAAGTTTTTCATATTCGTGATAATGGCACATGATGATAATCAAAAATGAGTCTATTAAGAAGTAATTACAGACTATGAGACAAAGTTAAAGGATTTTTGCTCAACATTGTGTTTACATTTGTTCACTTTGAATCATTGTTCATTCCACTTAGACCAAAATACAATAAATAGTTGTACAAACACATGTATATGTGCAGTAATGAATGTTTAGAGACTTTTAAACTGTACACCTATACATTAGTAAATGATCGTGATAATATCGTTAATCACGATTATTTTGGTCACAATAATCGTGAGTACATATTCTAATACCGTCCCATCCCTAATGCTGACGTCATCTCGAGTTTAGACACGACACTGGCCACTAGAGCTGTACAACTAATCGACTTTCAATTTCAATGATGATTATTGCTGTAATAGTTTGCAAAAAATTATGTAATCGAGTTATCCTGATTATATTAACCGTAACTCATAAGTGTGTTCATATGTGCTCATGTATTTTGTTGAGCTGGTCCCAGACAGTTTCTTTACAAGAGTAAAATACATTTACAACAGTATTTCTGTGAGTTCTTTTTCATTTCATCTTTTTATTCTCTGCATTTGAAAAGCACTAATGCTCTGCGTTCATCTAAGCAAATAGTCGCTTGAATAATCGTAATTCCAATTATGATTTTAACAATCTTGATTATTATTTCTTCCTAATCGAGCAGTGAGATATTTTCAAAAAATACTCTGCTCTTTCATCACTTTATACACATGTTAGCTTGACTTTAAACTCTATAATAATGACCTTATATTTTACCCAAAACTTGTCTCATAATGACACATGAAGTTTACAACAAAGAACATGAAAAGTTTAATGTAACAAGCAGAAATTAGCTTTAAAATTTAAGACATGCCTTGTATTTTGTATTTTCTGTTGTTTGACCAAATACATGATTTTAATTAGAAACTATTTTATCTGAAATTGACCTGAAACAAACTGAGATGCGATGGAGCCAGATAAAAAAAATAGACTAGTAATAATAGAAATAAGAAGAAAATATTTACAAGACAATTACGCCAAAAAATACACAAGATAAACATGACAGCTAACGACTTTTCCTGCTATTTACAGCTCAAATCAAGTGTAATACTGTTATCAGCGATACATAAGACTAATATTCTATCTAAACATAAGCACACATTATCATATTATCTCGCGGTATTCTTATTTTTGTGTTTCATAGCTTTATCTCCCGTTACAAAGTCTCTAATAATGAATTATATCCATGAAAATCCCGTTAAAACTCACCGTAAAACCTTGTTCAGCGCAGTTTTCGTCTGGCGCCACATGTTTGCGGTTATTTTGGTTTAATTCCACAGAAAAAAGTTAAAAAATTTGAGGTTTTTCGCTTAAAAATGCCACATTTCGGGGGGATGGTTGATGTAATGTAAAGTCATGTGTTTGAACCGAACCCGGAAGCACTGCACCGGAAGTCCCGCCTCGACTAGGCTGTTCCCTGTCGTGATTGGTTATACCGCTTCACAAAAGAGCTGTGATTGGCTGGAAACAATTGACCTTCACAAAATATACTCCACATGTTTAGAAGAACCGTTTATGCTGAAAGTTTTAATTATAAAAGACTAAAAACAGTTTGAATTTGTTCCGCAGACGGAGCGAGGCTGAAAAAACAGTTAGTGTTCAGAAAATGTTTGTTATTTTGTGTAGTTTTGTTTTTTCCCCACCAGATGGAGACATTTAATCGCGTATTTGTGGTTGAACTAAACGGGAGCGCCTGAAGTTAAAGCTTTGATGACAAGAAACATCTATTTATTTTGTTTTTTTGTAATATTATAATAAACTACAAAGCCACAAGCATAAAAGGTGAAATTATATTTTTTGCAAAAGTGTAAAAGTGGCTAATTTTGAAGCCTAAACGTTGTTGTTGTTTTTTTTTTTAAGTAAGTCAAGTCGTGGCAAACCATTTTTAAGACACCCAATGAATTAAATAAATAAAAACATGATTTGAAAGATAATTTAGGAGCACTCTGTGACATTGTAAATTTAACTAAATGTTTGCTCCTTGTTCTATTTTTTAACAGTGTACAATGCAGAAATGCTCTGATATTACATTTAAAGGTGCACTGTGTAACTTTAGATGAAAAGTCATCAACACAATTCAGTAGAATTAGAAAGTTAAAACTACACTTTGGTTCTTTCTGAATGAAAATAAACTCCTTTTATGCCATTTAATGAAAAATCAGTTAAAGGAACAGCTTTTATATGAAAAAAAACATGAGCGGACCCTCATTCAAGCCAAATAATAGTCTATTTTGTGGCTATGCAAGCCTGTTCAAAGTAAAAACACATATTTTTATAATTTATTGAGTGTAACAAAAACATCTTAAGGACAAAACATGCTTTTATTCAAGTTTATTTTGTGCAGTGCACCTTTAAAGCTGCAGTAGAGGATCTTTCGACACAAGGTTAATATCGACATTTATTTGTTTTAGTTGCAGTGACAGCTTATAAACTTATTTTTACAAACAACAAAGTGAAACTGGAGAGACCCACCAAAGCTCGGCCAATCAGAGCGCTGCATGTGGCTCCTAGTTAGAAATAAAGTGCTGCATTTATCATGTACTTTTAGTGGAAAACCAAAGTTTAGTAATTCATAACAAAAAAGTTTAAGTAAATACAATTCAAATTCACAAACGTAATGTCTTCCGTACATTTAACTTACTCTAGAATAAATGATATTAATTAAAAATGCAGATTTAAAGATTGTGAGTGAGTGTTGAGTGGTTTTATTGATCCGTTCATTAAAAGCTAATTGTGTGTGTGAACGGCTCCATTTGTCTGTAACGGTTCCAGTCGTTATCTCTGCTCTAATATGAGCTCGTTAAACACATGTTTGTGGATGAGATTCTCTAAAAAAGACTGAACAGAAACTCTTTATAAACTGAATAGAGTCGAGCAGAATGTGATGATGTCATAGGTTCAGTTCAAGAGATCAG
>CM076395.1:10870817-11088159 GCA_038363315.1 Mugilogobius chulae
TCATAGGTTCAGTTCAAGAGGACAGTTGTTTCTAATAGTAAGATATATACACTGTAAAAAAAAAGACATAGACAAAAACTGAAAGGAGGGAAGAGGAAGAGGGAGGAAGAGAGAGAGAGAAAGAAAAGTGAGAGAGGAGAGAGAAGAAAGAGACGAGAGATGAAGAAGAGAGGAAAAGAGAGAGAGAGAGAGAGAAAAAGAGAGAAGAGAGAAAGAGAAGAGAGAAGAAGAAGAAGAGAGCGAGAGAAACAGCGGAAAGAAGGGAGAGAGAGAGAAGAGAGAAAGAAGAGAGAAAAAAGAGAGAGAGACGAGACAAAGGAGAGAGCGAGAGAAAAAGAGAGAAAAGAGAGAGAAGAAAAAAGAAGAGAGAGAAGAGAACAGGAGAGAGAGAGAGAAAAGAAAGATACAGGAAGAAGAGAAGAGAGGAGATGAGAAGAGAGAAGAGAAAGGAAGCGAGAGAAAAGAGAGAAAGAGAGAGAAGGAAGAGAGAGAGAAGACAACAGGAGAGGAAGAAAGAGAGAGAGCGAGAGAAAGAGAGAAAGCAAGAAGAGAGAAGAGAGAGAGAAAGAGAGAGAGAGAGAGAAGAGAAGAGAGAGAGAAGAGAGAGAAAGAGAAAGAGAGACGAGAAAAGAGAGAGAGAGAGAGAAGGAGGATAAGACTCACTCACAAGGCAGGAAATTGCATCTGAATTTTTAAATTACTGACCTTATTTTTCAGTGTAAAAGCATCTATATAGTTTTAAATGAATGATTCTTAAAACTCGGCAAAAGTTATCTCCAAACCTGATTAAGAGAAAGTTGACTTTTTGTAGAGACTTTTACATTGTCGTGAGTGAGCTGTTAAGCCCCGCCCCCCGCAGAGTGATTGTCTAAGCCCCGCCCCCTGTCGAGTGGGAGGAGTCAGAACACATTAGCACGAGCGGCTAATGAAGTCCATAAATCCGCCTTTCACTGAAGATCGATCGAACGCCGACGCTGATGAGGTCGTCTGTTACACGCTGACCTTTGACCCCAGAGCTTCGGACCAGGCCTCATAACTTCACCATGTGTTTTTTCTTCTACTTCATTATATTTATTATTAATAAAAACACATTTTGATTGTAATTAAATCTTGTTTGAAATGAACTTAAATCCTCATGGTGGTGTTCTCAGGGGTCTGTTCTCGGCCCTTCTGTTTGGTTTTTCTTTTGATTGACATGAATAAGAAAGCCTGTGAATATCTTTCACATCAAACACTGGTGAGTTTTAGTCCTTTGTTCCAGATCCTGTTTTGAAGTCGCTGATTTGGCTTTTATGACAACACATTTAATTGTAAGCTTTATATGCTGGAGTCAAACAGGCCTACGTGAGCTTCTGCAGCCCACTGGTGCAAAATGGCGTCGGGACTGTACGAAGATGGCAGATGGATACGCTTCCCTCATGATTTTCTTTGGTTCTGGGTGGTTTCTGTGTGAAATATAATTCCCTGTGCCACTTAACATGCCAGCCTCAGTCATATCTAACTCCCACTGACTAACTGGACTGGACGGTTCAGCCATCATCCAGGGTCTGCATGCTCTGGTCCTGTTAGGTCCGTTCTGATGAATAAAGATCTCCTGCGTCTGAATGATTACTTCTCCTCCTTCTTACGTCCCCCTCTATACCATAGGATCGATATGGCCCAGTGTTTTCATGCTCACGGATTAATCTCTCCGGGGAATGCTTACAGTGTGACTTTGGCGTTTCGGTACCAAGCACTGTCACAAAGTCTCCGTCTGCTGCTAAAACTAAAACAAGCCACATTAGATAAAACCTCCGGCTACTGGAAGTTGTCCCCGACGCTGCACTGATGAGAAGCTCCACAGGCAGTGAAGGATGGTCAAATGCAGAGGACACACTTCACTACAAGGACAATAAAGTGACCTTAAACTTATTGTCCTTAAACCTTAAAGGTGCACTGCGTAACTTTCTGGATGTGAAAAGTACAACTACACAAATCTGCAAAAATAGTAAGTTAAAACCATACTGGATGAGGATAAATATGTTTTATGCAATAAAGTAAAAAAAACACAGCTAAAGGAAACACTTTTTTCATGGAAATATGAAAGAGAAGGCTCTCCTCTTGGCCAAACTATCAATTTTGTGGTCATGCAAGCTCGCTCAAAGTAAAATAAAAAAAATAATATATATATATAATATATTGTTTACCACAATAAAGAAATGAAATGACAAAAATATGCTTTTATTCAGTTTATTTTGGTCAAAAGTTACACCTTTAACCTTAACCCCATAAGGAAGGTCCATTTTAGTAAAAACGGCCTCATTAAAATAATCTAAAAATCCGATTGAAACGGTTTCTGATCCTTTGGACACAAACACTTGTCTGGACTCTTTGTGAAGCTGAGCTCTGTAGTTTTAGTCTCTGACTCTGACTGACTCTAGTTTTAAAGGCTGTACTGTGTAAGATTGAGAGAATTTTATTTAATCACATATAGTCCACAAACATTTAAATCATATTTATTCTTTACAACATGATACTTTAAGGAGACTGTTAACCAATCCACATCATTGTGATACATTTATACGTATTTGAAATGTTTTATTACGGGCCGAATGTGGATCATTGACACTAGTGGCATCATGCTTAAAGCAAAATGCATGTTAAGCTCCCTCTAGTGTTCAAGAAGTGGAAATCACTTTGTTTGTTTTCTTACATAGTGCCCCTTTAAGTGAGAACTAGCTCTGCACAAAGAACATCAGGTTTAAAATTTTTTTGGTAAAGATAAGCAGTAGAACAACTGCAGTCACAGTCGGGACAGAATGACTCTAGATTATTGTGGGTTTGGACAATTCCTCTTCAAAAGCTGAAGCTAATTTAATTAAAAGCTGAAGTTTTTGGACCTGTATTAACTTAAAAAAGTTTAGGCAGAGCTCATTGAAAAGTCCTGTTACGTTTGATGTAAATTTGACTCTTTATCTTTAAGCCTAGAATGAGCTGCTTCTATGTTCTGTTTTGTTTGTTTTTCCTCAGATCAGGGTAGTTTCTTCTCACGTCGTTGTGTCGGTGTACCAGTAACTGTGTTTGTTTAAACTGGTTTGACTGGTTTGTAAAAAGCCTCAGACACTTTAAGAATCAAACACATTTAAGTTTGAAACATCACATTTGCTTATGTTAATGTGTGTCTTTTTAAAAATGTGTGTGAAAATCCTCATAAACATTGTTTAACACGTTGCAAACTGACAAAAAGTGACTTTCTAGTCTTGGATAAAAAGAATTACACAATATTCATCTTAGATTTGAGTTGTTTAGATTAAATAAGAAGTAACTGCTTTAATGACGCGGCTCATGTCACTGGTTTTAAGTACGTTTTCTGTCATTATAAACTGAAAGACAATACATTTGAATCTAAACTGAACACAAACTGTCTCTCACTTCTGACAAATATTTGGCTTGAAATAAAAACAATCTTACCAAGTGAAAATAGACAAAAATGAAGAAAAGTTTAGATTTTAGCAGCGTCTTTGGCTGGATTCACTGACAGTTCTGTGTTTTTTTTTGTGAGTGTATTTTGAGCAGAATCTTGTTAAAACTGCAGAATAAAAACACCAGATCACCAGTTTTGTAAAGCTGATATTTATTCTCAAGTTTAGAGTCAAAGAGACAAAATGGTCGCCACGGAAACACGTTAAAATGTGACTTAAACATGATTTAAAACATGATGCATGACCATGACTTAAACATGAGATACAGATGATGTTTGTGCAGTTGTGTTGTGGTTAAATGTGACAGAAAGGCCACAGAAACATGACTTAAACATGAACTAAACATGACTTAAACATGAGTTACAGATGATTTAAAGATGAGTTACAGATGATGTTTATGCAGTTGTGTTGTGGTTAAAAGGCCACAGAAACATGACAGAAACATGACTTAAACATGAGTTACAGATGAATGTTTGCTTGAGTCGTGTGTTGTGGTTAAAAGGCCAGAGAAACATGACTTAAATGATACAGATGAGTTAGAGATGATGTTTGTGCAGACTTGTGTGTTGTGGTTAAACGTGACAGAAACATGAGTTAAACATGATTTAATGATGAATTAATGATGAGATACAGTTGATGTTTGCTTGAGTTGTGTGTTGTGGTTAAAATGCCACAGAACATGACTTAAACATGATCTAAAGATGATTTAATGAAGAGTTAACCAGGAATTAAACATGAGTTACAGATGAAGTTTATGCAGACTTTGTGTTGTGGTTAAATGTGATAAAAAGGCCACAGAAACATGAGTTAAAGACGATTTAACATGACTTAAACATGAGTTACAGATGAATGTTTGCTTGAGTTGTGTGGTGGATTAAAGGCCACAGAAACATGACTTAAACTTGATTTAATGATGATTTAAACATGAGTTAATGATGAGTTAACCAGGAGTTAAACATGAGATACAGATGGTGTTTATGCAGACTTGTGTGTTGTGGTTAAATGTGACAGAAACATCACTTAAACATGATTTAAACATGATTTAATGATGAGTTAAACATGAGTTACAGACGCAGTTTGCTTGAGTCGTGTGTTGTGGTTAAACGTGAAAGGGCCACAGACTTTTTCTTTAAAAATTCAATTTTGTTGAGTGTCTGAAAAAAGCAAACTATGAAGCACCTGGGAAGGTTAAATATAAAAATCACATTGTATCCCTTTATTTAGAGTAAAATCAGCCATTCTGGGATGATCCAGACTCAGATTTCAGCTCTAAGCTCCAAATAAAAAAAAATCCTCAAAAATTCAAAAATTTTATCAGGACTTTTGTATTGGTCCGTCTACATTTTTTTGAGTAATTTGGGTCCCTAAAACTCATTTTGACCTCAATTGCTTCAGCTTTTACAGAGGAATTGTCAAAACCCAAATATGCTAAATCTAGTGTCATTTATGTCTCAGCTTCAACAGCAGCTTTACCATCCTTCTATTACCAAAAAAATTTAGGCGGAATTTAGATTTTGTTTTTCTTTTGCTTGGAGAAAGTTCTCACTTCTGATGAGAGTCTGTTGACATCAGAAGTAAAAACTACAGAGACACAGCTTTAAAAAGACCCCAGCCATTTGCCTGAGCTCCAAAGGATCAGGAACAGTTTTAGTTTGAATTTTTACCGATTTAGTCAGACGTGTGAAGGAAAAAAGGCCGGAATGAGAAGGGTTAAACATGATTTAAAGATGATTTAGTGATGAGTTAACCAGGAGTTAAACATGAGTTACAGATGATGTTTATGCAGACTTTGTGTTGTGGTTAAATGTGACAGAAAAGGCCACAGAAACATTTGTCAGAGCAGCAGAAAAAGTGGTTGTCCCAAACACAAAAACATTCAGGTCCCATTTTAACTTCCAAACATCAGTATTTACCTGGAGAATGTTGTGACGTCGTGTGAAACAACTGTTAACCCAGATCCAACCAAATCGACAAACCAACAACATATATAATTCTGAAGTCAAACAGGAGTTGGATTTGAAATGACAAAGTGAACAAACACAAAGAAAACGACTCAGAGAAACACAAAACACATCTGAAGCTTTTAAAGTCAGTCTGTCGTAACGGGACTTTTACAAAAATAGAAGAGAACATTTTCCACTTAAATTCAGTCCAAAAGAAGAAGAAGAAAATAGCTGCTTTTCGACGCTCCTCCTGCTCCTCTCGTGTTCAGATTCATCTCTCTGAGGGAAACATTACTGGTGTCGTAGCTGTTCCACCTCTGGGCTGCAGGAGGCGCTCTGTCACAGGTTTTTACTGGAGCCGTGAGAAACAAACAGGTCAGAGAAGAAGACAAGTACATTACACTTTAAATGTTCTGAATTGTGACTGAATCCACATCATGTTTGACTTTGATTTATTACAGCTTTTGTCTGTTATTCGCCTCCAACAAGGAAAACCAGTGAGCTCTTCTGCTTCATTCAAAATCTGATTGCACAATATTTAGTTTATTTTTGCAGACTTTACAAATTTACAAATGATCAAAGACAGAAGAAAGCCGGGTTATTTCCGACGTCATTTTGACTAAAAAAAAGCAGGTGGGATTGTTTTTAATGCACTGTAAAGCACTCTGTGTTACAATATAGCTATGTATGAAAAGCACTTTAACTTTATAAATATAGTTTGATTTGATTTAAATGTTTAATGTCCAGGGCTTAATGCTGCGTTCAGACCGAACAGCGTCTTGGCGTATTTGCGTCTATTTTCAATGATAAGTCAATGTAAACCCGCGTCTTGAGCGTTTAAGCGAATTTTCCGCGCGTATTGACGTCTGGGGCGTCAGTTGATGCGCGTTTTGGCTTCTGAAACGCGGCGTCTTGCGGATTAGAAGCTGGAAGCTCCGGCGGCCGCAAATTCGCCCAAAGCTGCGGCCGCCGCAGAAGTTGGGAAAATCTATCTTCAGACGCGTTGGAAGTCGGCATCAGCCAATCAGAGACTCCACACTGTGACACGTGACATGTTGTTCCTCTGTCACACCAAGGGAAAGGACGACTGTTTACTGAAGTCTTTTAATAACTCCTTTAATGAAAGGTGGCTTGTTTGGGGCTTTTTTCAAAGACTTGGCCGTTCGTTGTTTTGAAAATCTGGAGACACGACAAACACGGGACATGATCTGGACTTACAACACCTCACATGGATGTATTAAAAATGCCCGGTGCCGTGTTTAAACCTGCTGTACAACGGGTGGAGCTGAGGAGGACGGAGACAGCAAAAGGACACTGTCTGGAGGAGGAGAAAGTTGTGTGATCGGGTAAGCTCCGTTTTATAAATGCAACAAGCCTCTCTCTCTCTCTCTCTTCTCTCTCTCTCTCTCTTCCTTCTCTCTCTCAGTGATCTGTCTAGCAAAACAAAGCTTGTAAACAAGCGGGAGCTGGAAGCGCTTTGGGGCGTTAAAGTGTCTTTTTGTCCACCAAAGCCTTGACGCGCGTCAGAGCAGCTCAGAAGCTTATTGAGGCGTCAACAGCAGAATAACCGGCGAAATTTAACGCGCGTTTAGGCGAATTTAGACGCAAATAAGCTGTCCGGTGTGAACGCAGCATTAGAGTCAAATATATTTTACACAAACATGGCCACACAAATCGGGGCCACTAAATGATCACTAAGGTTTAATTTGAGTTGTTTTTTAGACGATTATTTAATGCCAAAGATAAACCACAGAAGCTACATTTCAGGCTCATTTCCTTTAGATTCAGTGGAAGCGTCTCTGGTGGTGCAGACGTGTTTCCTTTGCGTACATTTTGGTTTAATAGTATTAAAACTCAGACCTGTTTTCTTCCAAACTTCTCCAGTAAAAACTCTTTTGTCCCACAGACTTGAACCGTTTCTCTCAGATTCTGTTTATTTACATCTCCAAGTGTTTTCTGTCCTTCGGCGATGTTTTTAGTTCAATCAGAATCTCCAAACTCGGCGTCAGAATCGTCCGAGGTTTAAACACAGATAATCCCTCGTCCAATCAGAAGCTCTGTCCTGGTTCAGAGTCGTTCAGAGGCACTGTTGTGGTGCAAAAACCCTCCGCATCTTGAATCTCCGTGGAAACATCACGGTCGCGGCGGAGAAATCGTCCCGGAGGAGGAAGAGTTTAATTGGGATCGAACCGAACCGAAGTTCAGAGTCTGAGCGCCGATCTTAAACGTGACGCTTCATGTGCAACGCCAAGTGATCCGAGCGAGAGAAACATCTGTAACAAAACACAAACAGAAAAACTATCATACACACAGACAAAAGTTTAACATCTGCAACAAAACAGAAACAGTCACACAGACAAAAGTTTAAGGCCTAGTTTACAAGACAACGTTCCCCAGAAAACCGTCACAGTCGTAACGTTTTGTGCTCACAGTTTATTGGTGTCGTGGTTAATCTTCCTTTACATGGAAACGTAGATAGACCCAAAATGCTGTAGTTCTTATGCCGCGTCAGGAGGTGGCGGTATTGTGCAAGAACTCCAGATGACCTTACCGTGAACCCACACAGCCTATGATAACACGAGCATTGACAGGTTTACAAGTTCTTCAGATCAATAAAACGGCGAAGGAAGCAACAAGGACCAGCGGGAGGAAGAAGTAAATTGCCGAGAGCGGGTCACAAACGGGAAGAACGGCTCGCTTTTACTGGGCGCAGACACAGCCGTCCTCCGTGTTCTCGGTGGAATAATTCTTGTTGTGGAGCTTCAAATTTCTTTTTTTTCTGAACACACGAATTTTAATGGAATAATTGAATCAGCGCCCGGAGGCTTTGGAAGATTAGTTTTGTGTCTCCTCCTCTGCAATACTCAGGTAAGAAAGCTGGACACTGTTGGCGTAACTTTGTGACACTTTGTGAGAAAGAAAGGTGCTTTGGTTTAAGAGACATTTAGTGACTGTGCAGTCTTCTTCTACGGTCTTAAAGTAGCGGCTACTGCACGCACACATCAGTGATGTAACTGTCTTCATTGACAACTGTTTTTTCTGTTTACACCGCGGTGCATCCACTAAACTTCCGCGGCGAAACTACCTCTTGAATCGTATCCAGTGGAACGCCGATTCAATGAACACGTAGCTCATTGTCATGTAAAAGAGAAGCCAATCTGAAACGTCACGGATTCGTTAAAACTCGTTGTCGTATAAACTGCAACAATCTGCCTCACTCCAGGTGGATCTGTGTTTGAGTTCTTCCACATTATCCATCTGGAGCTTCCCCCGCTCCAAGTGTTTGGGACTTTTAATGGAATACCTCTGCGTAAAACTAAACCATATATCAAATTTTAGATATTATCGTGAATGTGTTTTAGAAGAAATGCAAAAATTAAATATTGAGTATATTGTTATAGTAACAAACTTTCAAAAAAGAATAATATAGAAAAACAGTATTTTCATTCATTGTTATGTTCAGATTTTGTCTTAAGTCATTTAGTCAATAACTGTTCAAATTACGTATTTTTTTTTAATGTATAAAATCTATTTGAAAGCACGCTGTAGATTTATAATAATCTTGTTTGCTTTTTTTTAATCATTAAAAATGAATTAATACAACCAGTATGAGCGTGGGACAGAACAGGTGTCACTTTTCTTTCAAAAAGGAAATTCTCTGTATTTCTGCTTAAGTCGGCTGCACACTACAGGAGTTTAGGATCTTTTGCGATTTTTTTACTTTAGCCAAAGAAAAGAAGAGGCCACAGACATGAGGACATTTACAACGATTATTTGTCTCACAGTCGCATCATCGTCGCAGGAATAACAGAGACAACTCAGACTTGGGGAGCGGAGTGAGCGGCGAACAGTGTGTGTGTCACGTGATCGAGCGCATGTGCGCTGTTATAAAAGTGAACAATCAAACACGAGTAGATTAAACCAGGTTTATAACTGTCACAGAAGAGCCGAGGCTCGTTAGAGGTAAGGAGCTGTTACACTGACACAGCATTGTGGGCGTGTAATGAAAAAGTTTAAACAAACCCCGCGTTGACCATGTTCTATAGGCCTATAGTAGCTAATGTCGGTGTAAGGAGCAGGTATGTTGGAGATGACGTGCGTAATGCTCGTAAAAAAGAATCCTGCACTTTGACGACGAGCACAAAGTGTTTCTTCTATGTTCACATGCAGCATGTGAACCTCACCATGATGCTCCTGACAAACAGTTGCATTGATGCACAAACATAAGGAGAGAAACGACAGAAAAGCTCTTACAAAAATCATTACTCTGGCCACGCCTGAACTTGTAGAGAGGCACATCGGGCTTAAAATCAGGCCAAAACTCCTGTAGTGTGAAGCCGGCTTTAATCAAACAGCAGAAACACGTCCTCAGAGCTCCCATCATTGGTTTGTTTGATTCAGGCGCCACCTCCTTGTCATCTTTGCTAACAACCCCCCTCAACCCAGCCAATGTGATTGGTCCTTTAAACCTGACTGTAAACTGTAAACCAATCAGACAAAACAGACATCTCCATCAAAATGTACAGCTGTTCAAATACTGTACAAAGTCGTGTCCCTGCAGCTGTTCTCACCTGTCGCAGTGAGCACATTTAAAAGGTTTGGCTCCTGTGTGTTTCCTGAAGTGTCGAGTCAGTTCGTCGCTGCGAGCAAAACGCCACTCACAGCCCTCCCACGAACACCTGTAAGGTTTTTCCCCTGAAACACAAGAGAAAAAACACCTGTAAGGCTTCTCCACTGAAACACAAAACACACGAACACCTGTAAGGTTTTTCCCCTGAAAAAAAAGAGAAAGAACACCTATAAGGCTTCTCTCCTGAAACACAAGACACATGAACACCTGTAAGGCTTCTGTAACATCTCTTTTTTTAAATGAAAGTAGACACTTGTAGGTCTCTTTTGACATACAACATGTCAGGATTCTACTGTAATTGCACAAAGTTTTTTGTGGAGCTATGAATATTGTTTAAAATGGCCAAAAAGGCCTGAGAGTGAAGTAAACAGAGCTGGAGCTGAAAGAGATAATTCATTTTTTATAGTTTAAGTTAAGTTTAAGTTCTAGTTTTGGCACCAGCTGATCCAAGAACACATTAGGTAAGTGAACTACATGAGACTGATTCATTCTTCTGTTTGTTGTTTGAGACGACAAAAGTCAGCTCCAGCAGCTTTAAGTCCATGAGCTCACTCACATAAGACGTTGGAGCTGCTGCTAATCCTGAAAACCTGCAAACAAACTGTTCTTTTGTGTTTCTGGAGCCGGAGACGCAGAGACAGAGTCCGACCGGAGAGAAAGGACGAGTTTAACGGGACGAGAATCAGCTGCGTGTGTCAGGAACATCACACCAGGTCACATGACTGTACACGGACTTTAAAGCACGTTTGGATCTGATTTAGTCACGTTTATTCTGCTTTTGTGTGAGATTGTGATGAACAGCTGAATGTGTCTCCTTCAGCTGATCGTCTGAACAGCTGTAAGACCCACACACGAGGTCAGAGGTCACAGGGAAAACAAGGGAATGAACTGGAAATGTAAAACAGGACGAAAAACAGGTCTAAAGCAGGACTAAAGCAGGACTAAAACAGGACTAAAGCAGGACTAAAACAGGACTTAAAAAGGACTAAACCAGGACCAAAACAGGACTTAAAAAGGACTAAAGCAGGACTAAAGCAGGACTAAAACAGGTCTAGAAACAGGACTAAAACAGGACTAAAACAGGACTAAAGCAGGACTAAAGCAGGACTAAAACAGGACTAAAACAGGACTAAAGCAGGACTAAAACAGGACTAAAACAGGACTAAAGCAGGACTAAACCAGGACCAAAACAGGACTTAAAAGGACTAAAGCAGGACTAAAGCAGGACTAAAACAGGACTAAAGCAGGACCAAAACAGGACTAAAGCAGGACTAAAACAGGACTAAAGCAGGACTAAAGCAGGACTAAAACAGGACTAAAGCAGGACTAAAGCAGGACTAAAACAGGACTAAAGCAGGACCAAAACAGGACTAAAGCAGGACCAAAACAGGACTAAAACAGGACTAAAGCAGGACTAAAGCAGGACTAAAACAGGACTAAAGCAGGACTAAAGCAGGACTAAAACAGGACTAAAGCAGGACTAAAACAGGACTAAAGCAGGACTAAAGCAGGACTAAAACAGGACTAAAACAGGACTAAAACAGGACTAAAACAGGACTAAAGCAGGACTAAAACAGGACTAAAGCAGGACTAAAGCAGGACTAAAACAGGACTAAAGCAGGACTAAAACAGGACTAAAACAGAACTAAAGCAGGACTAAAGCAGGACTAAAGCAGGACTAAAGCAGGTCTAGAAACAGGACTAAACCAGGTCTAGAAACAGGACTAAAGCAGGACTAAACCTGGACTAAAGCAGGTCTAAAAAACAGGACTAAACCTGGACTACAGAGTCTTAAACCCGTTTGTCCGTGCGTCTGTCTGTTCTGTGTTTGTGTGTAAACGGCAGAACAGAACATTTCCCATGATGCATCTGTTGACACTGTCCACACGTTCGGTCCCGTCTCGGTCTCGGCTCAGACTCAGACTCAGCACAAAGTCACACAGAACAAACATTACGTCACAGAAAAGACGATGATGTCATACGTCCAGATGGTGAGAAAGAGCCAGGTTTTACCTTTAACAACTTTATACTTTGACTGTTTTATTAAATGGACTTTTATTTAACCTGGAAAGTCCCCCTGACATTCAGAATCTCTTTTGCAGTAGAGTTCTGGGCCATTGTATTTCTCAAATAGATGAAAGCAGCGTTCTGATTGGCTCACTGCAAAAAAGGAACATCTAACTTAGATAAAATGATTTACCTAATAAGACCAGGTTTTACTCAGATTATTTGACTTGTTTGAAGAGATTCTCTCCTGGTTGACCTTATCTAGATATAAAAGTTTAGTTTAAGTAAATGTGTTGCTGTTTTAAGCCATAATTGTTTGAATCAAGAATGGATTTGCTTAAAAATCTTGTCAGGAGAACTTGAAACTAGTATTCTCTGCTGCTACTGCTGCACTGCCAGGATAATTTCACTTGAACTAAGACATTTTTACCTCAAGATAAGCTTCCACAACTGCTTTTGACGAGAGCTCAATTCAGAGATGAACAGGTAATCTGACTCACTTCAATCTGCAAATCTGTCAATGTCAGAACATGGTTAAAGGAAATCCTCAATAATAAAAGAACATGAACGTGACCTACAAGCCCCTCCCCTCGATCTCCTCTCCCTGTCTCTCCCTCTCTCTCTCTCTCTCTCTCTCTCTCTCTCTCTCCCTGTGTGAACCAGGTCATGCTTCCTCTGCTAAACTATTCCAACTATGTGAGGCCTGTAAAGTCGCCCACACACGGCTCAAACTAGAAAACGGCTCAAACACGGGACAGTCACTAGAACACGGCTCAAACACGGGACAGTCACTAGAACACGGCTCAAACACGGGACAGTCGCTCAAACACGGCTCAAACTCGGGACAGTCACTAGAACACGGCTCAAACACGGGACAGTCACTAGAACACGGCTCAAACATGACCGGACACGGGACAGTTCTGAACACGGCTCAAACACGGGACGTCGTGGAACACGACTGGAACACGGACAGTCGCTGAACACGGCTCAAACACGGGACAGTCGCTGGAAACGACTGGAAATGGCTCAAACACGAGACAGTCGCTGGAACACAGCTCAAACACGACTCAAACATGGGGCAGTCGCTGGTACACGACTCAACACGGGACAGTCACTGGTACACGACTCAAACACGGGACAGTCACTAGAACACGACTCAAACATGGGACAGTGGCTAGAACACGGGACAGTGGCTAGAACACGGACACATCTCACAGTCAGACTCATATTCAGACTAAAACACTGACATAACACACATACACACACGTCTGCAGTAGGTCTGTGTTCAGTCCAGAGCAGACGGACTTCCCCCAGAGCCGTGGGTCGTTCATGAGCCTTAATCACGTTACGTCTGCTTCTAAATGTTGGAATGTACAGTGGAGCATCAGCAGATTCTCATTAAACAAGAATCTCACCAACGGCAACAACACTCAAGAGTTTATTTTTGCAAAGACAGATAAGAGCATTTTAATAAGTCTGCCAGTTTACTCTTTGTATTGCAATGATTTCAAAAAACAAATGTAGTTTGGTTGGTGCAATTAAAAGGTTTGAACTCTTCTTTAACCCATTCAACATTACTGTGACTTGATAATGTTAGTTAAGGATAATAACTAAAATATCTTTTGGGGCAATTTTTAAAACAAAGATATGCTTTTCCACCCGAACCCTTTAAATCTGACCATTCTCTTAATGACAGAGAAATGAACCATACATTAGCTCAGTGACACTTAGATTTAGACCTTCTGCAGCTCGATGACATAGAGACATGTCAGCTGTTAGCTTCCCTCGATGTACAATCCTTCTGTATTAACATGAGTTTCTGGAGAAGATAGATGCAGCTATAATCTATAACCTGGAGTAGGATCATTTAGACCAATAAAAGCATCTTTTACAATTGTACAATTGCTAACTTATCTGTACATTTGTACAATGTGTAGCATATGTCCTCACCAACATTCAAACTGTTGTTCTGTCCGAGCCGCTCTGCTCCCTCTCCAGAGCTGAACAGAGACAATAAACTGCTTCTTCCCGCTGGACATAAACTCTACAGACTGAAACGTTCATCAGGACAAATGGCTTTAGGGTTCCCACTCAAAGTCCAAAATATTTTCCAGGACATTTCCAACGAGGATTTTATGTAATCATGACGTCTACATCACCAAGATTTAGTCTGTTTTGCCAAGCCCAAGGCAGACATGAATGAGCTAAGACACACCTGACTCTTATATACAACCATCAACAGGTCACGTGAAAATGTATGGCCCCATTGGTCAATGTGAGACTCGTTATTCTACGTGCTTCAAGGGGTACCACGTCACAGAGTATAGCATGATGAGTTGCATCTAAGCTTTTTTTTTATAAAGGCAAGCAAAAACAACACATTTGTGGTGGCCACCAAATTAGACTTTGAGAGCTACATTTGCTGTGCGGACCGTCTCTCTTTCTCTTCTCATATGTTTGTCCTCTGTGTCCTGCACGCATTTTAGTAGTCGCATGTGCGTGTTTTTGTCTGTTTTCATCGCATGAGCATCACAACTGCAGTGTTTCAGCAGACATGACTGGGGAGTCTGGGGGTTATCTCCCAGAGATTCTTGAAAAAATAAGTCAATTTTGGTGCATTTTGGTTTGGTTTTCAGTGGCTGGAGAAAGTGAGCAAAAATCATGTTTTTGAAAACACTTTCACCTCAGTCTGTTGAATTAAAATCAACTTACTGTTGAGTCTATTTTATAAAAATCCTCTGACAACTATAGTACATTTTACAAACAGATCTAAATCATTTTCCAGGACATTTTATTTTCAATGACATTTGGCTGTTTTTCTCACTTTTCATGACTGGAAAATAGACTGATCATTTTCCAGGTTTTCCAGGACACGTGGGAACTCTGCTTTATGTGGCTTCTATTAGAAATACTCAGAATTGAAGAGAAAGAGCAAGAGACTGTGGTAATTAGTGTGATTAATTCTGCAGACGCAGTAGTTCATCAGCCATTTGTGGTCGTAACTCAGTGAATATGTGTCCTATAACGTGAATGAAGACTGACCAATAGCATGTGAGTGGTTCAGTGTCCACAGTTTTGATTTTGCTGTAAATGTTCGGTGCATGTGTCCACAGACTTCTACGGGACATTGTCTGGTGCCTTTCCTCTCAGTCAGCTCTACCCTTAACTAATGAATGGAAAGAGAAGACTACAACCCAGAGCTAACCTAACCTAACCGTGAAAAGGGCTGTGTTTCCGTGCTTCTTACCCGTGTGCGTTCTCTGATGAGCCTTCAGGTGCGAGCTCTTGGTGTAAACTTTCCGACAGCCGTTGAACTGACACCGGTGAACCCTGCGTCTCCCGTCGGGCGATCCCTCTGCGCCCGAGCGCGTTTGCCCCGCCGCGCACACCTGCCACGGTGCGCTCGCTTTGCCTGTGGGCGTGTCCGGAGAGGAAGGGGGCGTGGCCATGACTCCCGAGACGTTTGAGCTGAAGTCCGGTACAGGAGAGAGCTCTTCTGAACTGTCCGAGGTCTCGCTGCTGGAGTCAGAGTGGAAGCCCGGCTGGTCCTCGGGGTTTGGGGGGAACTTGGGCTGGTCGTCGGGGTTCTGGGGGTACGTGGGCTCCTCTTTGGGTTTGTTCGGAGGGATTTTGGGGTTTGCGTGGCCAGTATCTCCGCACGCTAACATCAGCTTGCTCCACAGTTCGTCCTGAGAGTTAAATTTGAGTTCAGACGCAGCACAGACGTAAGGTTCACTCTGAAGATATCGCTCCAGCTCCAAACACGTCTGCGGAGGACAAAGAGAGACAAGTGTGAGTTTTAAATACAGATATTGATCATGTGCAGTAAAAATGAAATTAGAAATAACAATGTCAGAGCTCAGTGTGTGAACAAGAGAGACAATTACAAGTCTGAGAAAAAGAGGCAGTTATAGGATGTATAAAGATGAATTCTTTGAGAATCCACATGAGCCCACTCTGTGTCTTTTTATATTATCTGGATATGGTATTTGCTTGTGTTCAGCACGAAAAGCCTTTACAGCTTTAAGCTGGTCTGAACTTGTGGGAATTCTTATATATATTTTCAGATCATACATTTTTGTCCGATTCAAAACATTTTTTTGATTTCATATGAAACAACGTTTTAAACTTTAGCCTTGGCCACGTGTTGCCAGACGTGCGCTAATTATTGTATACGGTAATTTCACCCCCTGTACGATGTACGATCAGTATTTCTAAGTCACTGTAAAACTCTATGTAAATGTAGGATTATTTCGAAGCACCAGGTATTTTCTTCGTCTTGACTAACTTGAGCTCGCCTAAGATACTGAAAAACTGATCCAAGATCAGCAAACACTTGGTGTTACTTAATATTATTGGTCGACAGCACCAACAGTTCCTCATGGATGCGTCTGTCCCAATGTAGTGAAAGCAAACTTAAATACATGTGTGCCACAAGAGCAAAAATGGAGACATCGGACGAAGGAGAGACAGAGTGAATCAATCCTTTTGTTTTACTTGAAAGACAATATGCTGGAGTTCTATTTATATTAATTTAAATCAAATTGATTTGGGCTGTGAAGAGGAGGAAGCTCAACTGGAACATATTTAAACATTTCGGGAATTATTTAGCATCGTCTAAAGAGGTCTTTATCTGATACAAAGTGCCTTGGCCTGAAATAAACAAAACAACAGTTTGGATCATTTTTAGCAAAATACGATAATTTTTTATAATTTCTCATCTGGCAACACTGACTGCTGCTCACTCTATTACTCCTGCACTGATTTGTCAGAATGATCAGATCTGAACTTTCGACATCGTTCAGCTTTACTCTGCTCCCGCTCGGTAAATACAACTGCACATGTCCGACACAACTGTAAAGCACTGAGCAAACGTCTAACACTACAGGCCGACATGACAGAAAACGCCAAAGAGCAAAAGTCATTAAAAACGTCGCCATATTTGATCACCAGAACTTGGCCCGTTCACACTTGGATTTTAACATTTCAATTCACCAGTGGTTCAGGCCAATCACAATGTAGAATTGTGACAATGTATTGAGTATTTCTATTTTATCATTTCATTTGAAGCTTTGTATTTTCCTAAGGCCTTTGGAGGTAAATACAATTATTATTATTATTATTTTTTTCTTCAAAAAATTCATCTTCTCTCATTCAGAGCAGGACAAAGAACAGAACCAAACTAATCCCAGCACTAAATCAAAAGCTTAGTGCTGGACAACACAGACAATGCACTGAAGCTGCTCTGAACAAAGTGTGCCATGTACTGTTGAATCTAATTGAATATATTTGTTTTCGTCAGTAAAAGTAAAACTCTTGTGCTGCTTCTTGTTTTGTCTGGTTTGAATAAAACTGTCTCCACATGAGCTCAGTCTTATGTAACGTGGAAAGTCTTCAGATCTGCTCCAAATCCAAAAGTTCTGCCAAATCCACAGAAATCCTGCCAGTTTCTCCAGCGCCAGGCAAAAACAGGAATTATAATGACTTTTCAGGCAAACACTGGGTCTGAAAACCATTTTATTTATTTATTTCAACAGCTTTTATCAACACTTTTGTTATGGTTATGATACAGTATTTTATCCTTATTTTTTGCATGTCCTTTATGTTATTATGTTCTGTACTGCACATTATCACTAAATCATGTTCTAAATTAGTGAAACTATATTTTAATTAGTAGAAGCCTGGTTAGTTTTAGATGGCACTGCTCTTAACCTACTCAAATCTTATATTTTATAATCGAATATTCTCTGTATCCATTATTAACTGTTCCTCCTCTAGAACAAGATTGAAATTTGGCGTCCCACAGGGTTCTGTCCTCGGCCCGCCTCTCTTCTCGATTTATATACTCCCTCTTGGACAACTGATAGAATAGTTCAACATTTCATATAAATTCAATGCAAATGAAACATCTGTTCATTCATTCTTCCAACTCCACTTTAAACTCTGTTTTACGTCTGCTACAAGCTATTTAATCGATCCATTAATCTTTACTTGTATAGCCCTTTAAAACACAAAGACTGACTAAAGTGCTTACCAGAACACAATAAAAATGCAAAATACATATACCATAGTAGGGCAGAGCAATATGGCGTAAAACTATATGAAAAAGAACATTTGCGTTAAGGATATAGTTGACGACATACCTAAGAGTAGCGTTTATTATATATTTTAGTGACAGTGTAAGCTCCACTTTCAAACGCTTTAGCCTCTGCAGAGCCTCCATTGTCTGGGCACAGGTTACCGAAATATTGTCCATATTTAGAGCTCCACCATCAGTTGCTAACGCTACATACTAATGCACATTGTTGTTGCACATGTCTTCAAACATTGTGACTGTTATTGTTTTATTGTGTGTATTAAACTACAGAGTGTATGTGAAAGTAGGGCTGTGCAATTAATCGAAATTTCACTTTCGATTACGATTATTGCTGTAATCGTTTACAAAAATTGTGTAATCGAGTAATCGTGATTATTGACCGTAAGCCTGCTTAGAAATGTCCTTGAAATGGAAAGTAGGTGGTTTCTTTACAATTGTAGAATACATTTACGTTGTGTGAGATCTGTCACATATTTCATTTTAACGTCATTTTATCTCTTTGCTGCATTTAAGGCTCGCTAACGCTCTGCAGTCTCTCTAAGCAAATAATTGGTTGAATAAACGTTTTTTTCAATTATGATTTAAATAATCGTGATTATTATTTTAATCTAGGGCTGGCAATATCGTGATAAAATCAAATTGTGAGCTCATTCCTCTGACAATCTGCTTTTTTTAATCCATCTCTTCAATACAATATTTTACTCCAACCTACTTTTCTCAGCCTCAGAGTTTGTCTGCTTCTTTATAGCAACATTGGATTAGGACTGGCATTAATCGGAAAATCAAGAGATTGAGATTGAATCAAATAGTCTAGTATTTTTGCTGGTTTTGAATCGAAAGATCAAATAACAATCTTTTGTCAGTAAAACTGTTTAGTTTGGAGCAAAAGTCAAATTCTGAGGCAGAATATTGATATATAGTTTCAAAAAAATCTAATAAATGGGACTTTTGCTTTATGTTGATGAATAGCATTTTTGAAAAAAGTTAAACAAATTGAATCAAAAATCAGTCAAAATGAGAAAAAAAAATAGTGAATATATATTTTCCAGATGGGCCAGCCCTACATTGAAGTCTCTTATGAAGGTTGTGGTTTTTTTTGGACTGCACTTTCAAGGGTTGAAGGGTTTGATTTCGACCTCAACGGTGAAGAAGGAACTTTCTACAAAAGCAGATGATTGTATTTACCTCAAAAGCTTTAAAAATAACATTTTAAAAGAATCGTGATAAAATCGAAATCGTGATCTGGTTCCATAAAAATTGTGATATTAATTTTTGCCCATATCGCCCAGCCCTATTTTCATCATAATCGAGCAGCCCTATGTGAAAGTCAGTAGCTGCGTAACAAAACTGATCGATTCTGGCCTTTCGATTTGATCTCTGCAAACTTCGAACAACTGATGAAAACTTGCTCTCACAACGCTCTTTTATGTTTATTGAGTCTAAAACAGAAGTGATTCAAATCAGGACACAATGTTCTAATTATCATGACTTAGAAATTGAGATATTTTCCAAAAAAGTCACGCCAGTTGCAGCAAATCTTGTTATTCTATTTGTACATAAACTTACTGGTCACAGCTGCTTTTACGATCATGTAACTGATGTAGAGTATTTGTGTTGACATATGAAGATTAGCCATGTGTTTATAGATCTGAATAGAGGACAATACTCTGCCTGTGACATGGAGATGGAAGAATATGTTTCATAATACACGACATTTATACGTCGACACATGTGTAAAGAGCTGTTTATGTGAAGAATAACACAGATATAATGTGATGTGCTGCTGTGAGATCTTTGAAATGCATCAATTATTCAACATCATGTGGATTTAATAATGCATTTGGAGGCGAAGCTGGAAATAACATCTGACTCCAGGGATCTGTGAGTGTTTGTATAAATGTGTGTAAGTGTGTGTGTGTGAGGAGGCGAGGGAAAGCGGGCTAACAGCAGATAACTGTGGCTCTAACATGATATCAATAACATTATAGACTCAGGAACAAATTTCTGTTTGATAATTCACTGGAGCAGACGTTTAATTGGCAGCTCTGAACAGATCTACAGATGTTAGTGAGAAAAATGTTATTTAAAGTAGATCTAAGTAACATTTTGACCTTGTTAAATGTCTTTGTAAGTCTCTGTGATGACGGTTCTGTCTCCTGCTCCAAATACGGCAACTACAACTTTCGTCTCGTCCCCATCCCGACCGAATCACTCTTGAGAAAGTCTGGCTCCTTGATTTTTATAAATGAATTGTTAGGTTTGTTTCAGTTAATTACACAAGAGGCTGTAGGGGGAGCACTACTTAGTTCTGCTTTAATACAAATGTTTGAAGCTAAAATTAATTGTATTACAGTCATTTTTGTTGTAATACAAAAGTGACGAGGTCGAGTCACTGATTGAAATCACCATAGTGAGGATAGATAAATATTAAATGTCAAAATGTCTCTTGCCCACCAAATGAACTTATGACACCATTACATTCTCCCCGTGTCTGTGTAGGTTTCCTCAGGGTACTCAAGTTTCCCCTAACACTAGAAAAATGCACAATAGGCTCCTTCCTCAAAACTCCTCTGAAAAAGACATTCTCAGGGACTTACCGGCTTAAATAAAAGTCATTAAAAAACATTGATTAACTAAAACCTTTTATTAAAAAGCAAAGTGACAAAGTTTTGTGTTGTTCTTGTCTATCAACATGCTCCCAGCAGCTTCATGCATCTGAACCAATAAAAACAGTGCTGTAAATCCCAGTGACAGTCATGTCACTGTTTGAACTAATTATGTTTGAGCTGTATCGCAAGAAGGCAAAAGAAATTACACAGGGAACACAAACAAATAGTTTTTTCCTGATATGCAAATGCTGCAAAAGGCTCAAATTTAGCATTTAAAGGTGCACTGTGTAACTTTCTGGAGGTGAAAAGTCATCTACACAATTCAGCAGAATTAGAAAGTTACAACTATATGCTATGGACTTTCTGAATGGAGATAGCACATTTTATGCCATAAATGAAAAAAATCTACAAAAGGAACCGCTTTTCTGCAGAAACAGACATGTTCAGGCTCCTCCAAGCCAAATATTAGACTATTTTGTGGCTATGTAAGGCCACAAAGTAAAAACACAGATTTCTTATTAATTATTTAGTGTAACAAAGGCATCTAAATGACCAAAAAATGCATTTATTAAAGTTTATTTTTGGACAAACAGTTGCGCAGTACACCTTTAAGGAGTTAAAACAAAGCAGAAATCTCAGAGACTATCTATGACATCACAGATCAGAGAATTTAGAACAGTGTTTTGGCTGGAACAAAAAATTTCTCTCAGACAAAACTTAGCAGTGTTATGATGAAGAAGAAAACTTAGAATACGCTAAAAACTCCAAAAAGTTGACTTTGCATATATGTGTCCTTTAAACCAGATAATTCTTCATCAAAATCACCGTATTTCACTCAAAAATGTGCCATTAAGTGATGATATTTTGACTTTTGCTGGAGTAATTTGTGGTTCTGTATCTGTACTTTTACGTGACACATTCAGCTACTTCTTCCACCGCTCACTAAAGCCCAGTTTACAGCACAACACGCGCCTCCAGAGCGTCACCACCATCACCAAACTGTCTCCAAACAAACACGAGCTGCACGCGCACTCACGCACCACGTACGTCTCCAAACGCGCACGAGCCACACGAGCAGCAGCGAAACAGGAAAAGTCACACTTCCCTGAACGCTAAAAAAACACACACCACGACGAAGCATTTACGCGGGCACGCACGGAGTTTGACAGCGACGTAACGAGCTGTCACACCGTCTCAGGTCAAAACGCGCGCGCACAGACGTTCAAAACCTTCGCTACTACGTCCAAAAGATGCATAATACAACTTTGCAAACAGAAATGTGAAAATATACGCGTGCAAAACGTAAACTTTTAACTACAGAAGAGTCAAAACAACATGTAATACACTGTAAAACCAAAACGAACGTGACATATGACGAATTCTGCATAATACGGTTATTTTTTAGCATTATTTTAAGCTTATTTCCTTTCGAATCATGACATTTTGAATACAGAAGTGTCACAATGAACCGTAACAACTTCCACGTGACAAAAAGTGAAGTAGACGTAAAGAAAAAACGTTTTAAAAGCAGATTTTGTAGTTTTGTTTGAGATTAATGTTCAATTCAACAGCAAAACTAGCTTAATAATCTTGTAATAACGACACATAATGAACTTATTGCTGCAGAAGCGTTAGAATGAATCAAAAACAACAGCTACACTGCAAAAAGCGAACAGGAAGTTGAAAATACTCGGAATATTTTGCAAGTTCTTCGCTTTTATAACGTTTTAAGTGTGTTTATTTTAGCTGAAAGGTATTTCTTACGGTTTAAAGTTTAAGTTTGGGGTTTGCATGATTTTAAGTTTACAGAAATAGAAAAAAAGACACACATTTTAACGCAAAAACTTGTTGAAAGAAGTTGCAGCGTGAATCTGAGTCAGTTCATACAAATGTGCGTCATAGAGTGTTTGAGCCAGAACTCTTTCCACGCTCTGCTCCACGCGCGTACGTAAACCTGCCCGCCCGTGTCCGTGTCGCGTCGTACGTACCTGCTGCCAGTTTTCCTCCAGAGACGGCAGCGCGGAGAAGTAGCCGGTGTCGTGGACGATCTGCAGCTCCTGGAAGATGCCGCACATGGGGAGGACGTCCATGGCGCGAGGTGCGAGGTGAGGACGGGGGTGAGAGAGAGAGAGACCGAGGGGTGACGAGACGAGACCACTGAACTCTGCACAAGTCACGAGTCCGTCTGCTGGAAACTAAACTTCCCTCACATTCAAAATGACACATGAGCGCAGCGCCGTGACGCACCGGGGCCCCGCGGCGTGACGCTGCAGACGCGGAGGCGGCGCTGGCAGGACCGCACGCGCACGTACCAGCGTTTTCTATGACAACAGGCCAATAATACAAGCCTAATTAAGCTCTATGCTACAAGAGACGTTTACTGACATAGGCAAATATTTGTCACTGTGCGTATGAACACCAGCTTGTGGCCATACCTGCTTGTCAAAGCCTGATCCCGTCAGATCTCAGAAGCTAAGCAAGAAAGGGCCTGGTTAGTACTTGGATGGGAGACCGTTAGAACACCAGGTGCCACAGTGGGACGACAGGAGTAGATTGTCGTTGTGTCCTTGGGCAAGACACTTAACCCACATTGCCTCAGTGTCTGTTACACTGGGTGAGTGGATGCTAGATTGTAAAGCGCTTTGAGTGCCTGGAAAGGTAGAAAAGCGCTATATAAATAGACCATTTACCATTTTAATTACATATTTGTGATTCTTTAATTAATATTTATTTGTTCCTTTTTAAATTTAGCTTCTATTGAGACATACACATAAGACTTTCCTTTGTAAGAGGATAAAGCGAAAATATACAACCTGAATATCTTTAACTTTTAAAGGGGCTGTACTGTGTAAGATTGAGTGGAATTTTAATGATCACATATAGTCCACAAACATTTAAATCATATTTATTCTTTACAACATGAATACTTAAGAGAGCACTGTTAACCAATCCACATCAGTGATACATTTATATGTATTTGAAATGTTTTATTACGGGCCGGAATATGGATCATTGACGCTAGAGAGCAGCATGCTTAATAGGCAAAATGCATGTGAAAGGCTCCCTCTGGTGTTCAAAAGTGGAAATCACTTTGTTTGTTTGTTTTTCTTACATAGAGTACCTTTAAGAGTAAAAAAAGAAAAAAGTGTTTTGTTTTTTTGTCTGCAAATAAGATATCTTTTATTTGTCCCACAATGGGGAAATTACAGTGTTGCAACGCACAGTTTAAAGCTGGGGAAACTAACATTTTTACTTAGTATACTTTGTGTTTTTCATTAAAAAATATATGATAAATGCAGCACTTTGTGAAAAATGAGACCACTGAGTACTGTCTGACTTAAATAATAAAGAGTTTTAGTTCTGATCAGGAGCCGAAAGCAGCTCTCTGATTGGCTGAGCTTGGGTGGTCACTACAGTTTCACTTTGTTGTTTGTAAGAAATGTTTTTTAAGCCGTAACTGCAATAAAAATGAATACATTTTGATTTTGACCGTGTGCTAGGAGAGGAAGGTGTCAGATTTAAAACCTAAATTGTGTTTGTAGTGTGGAAATCAGCTACTCCACCTTTAAGAACAGCAGGGAAATAGAAACATGCAATCAAACAAGATATTCTTAAAAATAGACTTATAATCATATATACAGTTATAATCAGGGACGGCTGGTATCAATGGGCTAGGTGGGCTAAGGAAATATGATATTAAAAAGAATATGATATTTGTATTAAAAATGTAATAATTTTCAAATGTATTACTATGAGTTGTTGAGTTGCTATTATAGTTTCATAACTGAATTATGTCAGTTTTGCTGAAAATGTCCAAAAAAAAAACAAGAAAACAGGGCTAGTTTTCTCCAGCCCGCAGCAGCTCAGTACAAACTGCAGGAGTCTATGGAGGATGATTGACAGATCACTTTCTGTACATTTTATTATAACAGGAATAGAACATTATAACCTTAATAATCAATATACGATATATATAAAATAGTGGATAAACTGACAACACATGTTCACGCTGCTACTTTTGCTTTTTGTAAGAAATCTTGCCTTGTGGATTTGTAATTATTAACCTAATCTTAATGTCTCTTTAGAGTGAATTCATACTGAGCCTTTTCCAGTTTGACGGTCATTTGTGTTGTTTTTATACTTAGATATTTACGATTTAGTTGATGTCTATTTCATATTGGGTTAATTTAATAGTTTATTATATTTTTCCAGGTTAAGGTTGGAGTTAGGACGAGTTGTGGTGAGTTAGGTTTGAGTTTAGTAAAATCACTCACACACAAAGTGACTTCTCCGCGCGGTGCTTCAGAGCGCTGCCTCCGCTTCTGCAGATTCACGAGCGCTCTGACAGCGGCCCAAGCCCCGCCCACTCTGGAGGGCTCGTCCAATGCGGGGGCAGGGCCTGTGCGTGCTGCGGCCTGTGATTGGCTGGCGCTGCGGGCTCTCGTAGGCTCTGATTGGCGGAACGTGGGACTATTTTTGGAGGCGTATAAAACCCAGCGCGCAGAGGAAGTGGAGCTCCAGTGACGCTCCGAGCTTCACCGCGGCGCAGAGATCAGTCCGCCCGGGCCAGAAAGCACCGAGGACGGACACGGAGGCGCAGGCACCGCGGGGGAGAGCTCCGGGGCCAAGCTCCGGGGGAGAGGGGGAGCAGATCAGAGAGAGAGAGGAGAGAGGGGGAGATGGAGAGAGAGGGAGAGAGAGAAAGAGTGGGAGAATCAAAGAGAGAAAAAGAAAACCAGAGGGGAGAAAGAAAAGGAAGAGAGTAAAAAAGAAGACAGAAGGAGAAAAGATAGAGGGAGAAGAGAAAGAGGGAGGAAAAAAAGAGAAAGGGAGAGTGGCAGAAACAAAGAGAAAAAGCAAAGCAGAGAGCAAAAACAGAGAGGGAAGAAAGTTTAAAAAAAAGGGAATATAGAGAGAAAAGTGAGAGGGAGAAAGGAGAGAGAGAGAGTGAAGTGAAAGGAAAAACAGAGAAAGGGGGAAAGAGAGAGAACAGAGAGTGAAATAGGCAGAGAGCGAAGAGAGAAAGAAGAGACAGAGCGAGTGAAGGAAAGACAGAGAGAAGAGACAAAGATAAGGAAGAGAAAGAGAGTGGAACAGAGAGAGAGAGTGGGGGAGACAAAAAGAGAGAAAACAAAACAGGAGAGAAAGAGAAAAGGGAGTAAAAAGAGGACAGTGTAAGAAAAGAGATAGAGGGAGAAGAGAAAGAAGAGAGACAGAGAGTGAAACAGGCAGAGTGAAGAGAGAGAGATAAGGAAAGATGGACAGAGAGAGAGAAACAGAAGGAGTGAAACAGAGCGTGAGGCGTGAGAGAGAGAAAGCAAAACAGGAAAAAGAGAAGGAAGAGAGTAAAAAGAGGACAGGGGGAGAAAAGAGATAGACAAGAGAGAGAAAGAGAGCGAGAACACAAGAGGCAGAGAGAGAGAGAGAGAGTGGGGGAGACAAAGAGAGAAAGCAAAACAGAGTCAAAAAGAGGACAGAGGAAGAGAAAGGGGAAAGAGAGAGAGTGAAGTGAGAGAGAAAGGGGGATGAGAGAGAAACAGGCAGAGAGAGACTCTGCAGATTTCTATGTTTACTATTCTATATTTACATATCTATAGTTTAACATGTTATATGGCCAAAAGACAAATCATTATTTGTCCTTAAATCAAGAAATGTGAACGACTTTTTGCAGTGACAGTGTCAGGTTTTGAGGCCAAACAGAAGCTTTTGACTCGAGTTTACGAGGAGAACATGAACGAAGCAGGACAAACTTCAACAAAACGATCAAACAGAAGAAATATAATTATAGAAAGAGAGAGAAATTATTACATCTGAGGCTAAACGAACACAATTTAAACAGCTGGACATCAGTAGCTCATTCAGTCAATGTTTGGATACTTTTATCAATAGTTATTCATGATTTAGTCTATATTTTAACACCATCAAAGCTCGTCTTTTCAATGTTCAAATTGTAAGACAAGTCGATAAATAAGAATTATAACTGTGAGTTAAACTGTGTAAATTGCTGGTTTAAAGTGACAGATTATCTCATTAGTTTGGTCCCTAAATCCTTAAATATTCATCAGTTTACTGCAGTGAAGTTACAACTTATGAAGAAATGTACAAATAAAAGTGTAAAATAACAGCTTAATCTTGGTCACAAACCAGAATTCCTCCACATACGTCGTCAAAAAGCATCAAAACACAAAGACGGTTTACACACAACTGAGTATTTAAAGAAGTACTTGTGTTTTTTCTGTGGATTTTGGCCCTGATTGACAATGTGGTAGCTAGGTAACAGTTGTGGAATGACCTCTTCGTGTGTCATATTTACTGGACAAAAGACGATTATAAACCTCGTCAAAACAACAAACAAACTGGAGAAAACAACAGACGCAGAAACAGGAGCCGGACACTTTTCTTTGCTGATCAATCGATGTGATCAAGTGTCTGATCGTTTTGAGTTTCAGTCGATAACTCCCACAAGTCTGTTTATAAATCTACTTTGTCTCTTTGTGCAGAGGGTTAAACCTGTTCAAATCTAGTTTGTTATTGTGTCTCTTGAGCAACAACATCACTCTCTCTCTCTCCTCATCACTCTCTCATCTCCACCTTTTCTTCTTTGCCTCCTCTCTCTCTCTTACTCTCACTTTCTCTAATCCTCACTCCCCTTCTTCCTTCCTTCCTTCACATTAAAAGCTGATCCTCTCTTTTCTTCTCTCTCCTCTCTTGTCCTTATTTCTTTCCCTTTCTCTCTCTCTCTCCTCTTGCTCTCTTTCTCACTCTTTTTCTCTTTTTTCCCACAGTCTGTCTACTCTTGCTCTTTCTCTCTACTCCCCCCTGTTTTTTTCTTTCTTCTTTTCTACCCTTTCCCCAATCTCCTTCCTTCCTTCCTTCCCTCCCTTCCTCTCAGAGATACACTAAAGCTGCTCATCTCTCTCTCTCTTTCGCTCTCCCACCGTCTCTCTCCTTTTGTCCTTATTTCTTTCCCTCTCTTTCTTGCTCTTTTATCCCTTCTCTCACTCACTTTTTCTCTTTCTATCCCTTCTTTTTCTTTTTTCTCCCTTTCTCTGTTTCCTCTTGCTCTTTTTCCTCACTCGCTAACCCCATTTTGTCTCTTCTTTCTCTCTCTTCTTCCTTCCTTTCTTCGCTCAGACACATTAGTCTAAATCTTTCTCTTTTTGTTTCTTTCTCTCTCACCTCACTCCCCTTTCTGTCTCCTTCTGCTCCCTCTGTCTCTCTTTTCTCTTGCTCTCTCTTCATCTCTTCTTTCCTCTCTCTTATCCCGTCTATGTCTTATCTTTTTTCTCTTTTCTCTATCTATCTTACTCTCCCTCTTCCTCTCTCTCTCTTTATCCTTCCTTCTGCTCAGAGACACATTAGTCTAAAGCTGTAATGCATAACACTTAGAACTGTTCTGTATAAAGATAATTATGTTCTCTCTCTTTTCTTCTTCTTCTCTCTCTCTCCCTGTCTTTCTTCTTCTCTCTTTCTTCTCTCTCTTTCTCTCCATCATTTCCTTCTTTCTTTTTTCTTTCCGCTCAGAGACACATTAGTCTGAAGCTGTAATAAGCCTTAACACTTAGAACACTTCTGTATAAAGATAATTATGTTCTCTCTCTCTCTCTCTTTCTTCTCTCTCTCTCCCTCTCTTGTCTTCCCTTCCTCTTCTTCTCTCTCTCTTCATCCTTTCTTTCTTTCCGCTCAGAGACACATTAGTCTGAAGCTGTAATAAGCCTTAACACTTAGAACACTTGGGTGCACGTAGCAGATGGTTAGAGCTCTGGCTTCCCAATAAGGAGGTCGTGGTTCGACTCCGGGTCGAACCATATCAACATCTCACGATCTCTCTGGGTGGAGTTTGCATGTTCTCCCGTGTCACCGTGGTTTCTCCGGGTACTCCGGTTTCCTCCCACCTCCAAAAACATGCATGTTTAGGCTAATTGGGCATCACTGTAAATTTCCCTTAGTGAGTGAATGAGAGAGTGAATGTTTGTCTGTCTAACCCTGCGGCAAGTTGGCCACTGTCCAGGGTGTTCCCGCCTAGGCCAAAGTCACTGGATAGGCTCAGTCACCCGCGACCCTAACGGATTAACGTAGAAATGAATGAATGAATGAAAAAAAAAAACTTAGAACACTTCTGTATAAAGATAATTATGTTCAGAGGCTCAGTCGTCGTAAACTTTACAGCCTGATGATGAATGAAGGACAGACTCTGCTCACGTCTGTCATTTTAATCTGTTACCTTACATTTATTCACTCACAGGGAAAGACTGGAAGAGAATCTGAAAGCAAAATAATGTTATACTTTAAGAATTATACTAACAAATGAATCAAAACAACTGTGGTGTAAATTATAGGTCAAAGTCAAGTCCCAAGTCAAAGAGAGAAAGCCCTACTCCTGTGGGAAAGAACTTACTACATAGTGACCTGTACATAGGTGAGTTCTGACTTGAATCAATATTTTGGTGATTTGATTCTTGTCTCTCGCTCTGACACCAGAGGCCTGTACTACGAACGTCGCTGAACTTATCCTGGATAAGTTTCTCTAACCTGGGTTAACTAACTCAGACATGAGCTGCTCTGGATAAACTGTCCTACGAAACGAGTTCACAACTGCATCTGTTAACCCTGGATTTTCTTAATGAAGCTGTGTCACAGAGCAGAGGCGGGGTTAATGCAAACTGACCAATCAGAACACCCGAGTTGCGGACTTCAAACGTGCGGAAACGTCAATCATGAAGCAAATATACAAGTGTTAAAATCTAAGAAGGAAACGCTCTGCAGCTTCAAATGAGTCTGAGCTTAATCAGCCAATCACAGACACAGAAGTTACACTGCAGAGTTCATTTAAATGTCCTGCATCGATATAACAGACTAAACACAAATGTGCAGACATGACAAACATTTATAGATCGACCGTTTAGTCTGAATGAGCTGTGTCCTTTATCTGAGTCAAAGTGATGCGTAAAAATCCACAGCCAAATGTGACAAAGTGCAGTCGTTCATTATTAATCATCACACAGATTAAACGGGATTCTTCAGTCACTTTAAGATCTCATCCTCCTCTTAATAAAAGGTACGTGCCGGCCTGTGCACATCGCATTGATATAAAAGAAAACGCGTCACTTTCACATTTCCTCATTTCTCCGCTGCCCTCTCTCTCTCTCACTTCACGTACGACTTAATTCTCGTCTCTGATTGGCCAACGCCTCGTCTTTTTAACTTATTCAGAACTTATCCTGGTCCGGAGCAGGTTATGAGTTTGTCTCATGTTGCCATAGAGATCTGTCCAGATAGGACGTGATCCAGTTTCGTAGGACCAGACCAGGTTTAACCCAGAACTTACCTCGCTAAACTCCAAATCTAGCTTCGTAGTACAGGGCTCAGGTTCACACTGCGTCCAGTCCAGATCCAGATCCGGATCCGCCTGGGTCTGGTGGTTACTCACACTGCGACCAGAATATGCATGCGTATGTACGGACTCTAATGGCCTCGCAAGACCATGAGAATTCACTCTCAATTTGAGAGTTCAAGCGAAACTGACAATATATGTAAACAAAGAACATTTCCCGTCACTTCATTTTCTGTTTTATTTTTCACCGCACAATGCATAAGTACGGGACATTTAATTATATCGTCTGTGTTATATATAGTCGTGTATATGTCGAGCATTTTGACATATTATATTACCCGCGCTCACTTGGTTTCCTGTTTGTCGTGTCTTGTTTTTGCAACTTTATCAAAAAGGACTCCTGCCAGCGGGAAAAATCTGGACAACTGGAGCAAAGCCACGCGGCTCGACAGACCGGACGGATCGCTGTGTGAGAGCCTCTTAATACTTTTCAAGAAACGGAAAACCTCTGTAGGACCGACCGGAGATGCAGTGTGAGTCCGGTGTCACTCAGACTCATCTCTCTGTTTGACTTGGTAAACTGATGCGGAAAAAAAAATGCTTCTGTAAAAATTGTAAATTGGTAATTTGTTAAAAACTCATCTCTCTCTTTTAATGAACTTTCTTACATTCATATTAAAGTCCCCAGTCTCTGTTTGCAAACTCAGCAGAGAAACCTGAGACGTCTGAGGATAATTGGCCTCAAACTTGAGTCTGATGTGTTCAAAGACTTGTGTAAATATGTCACTTTAAGGCCACAGGAGGCGGACATTTTGGACAAACCAGCTTCACAAACACATCAGGAAAAGAACAGAGCCGACTACATTTACCATCACTGCCCAAAAGCTGCTGATTACTGTTTATTAACATCGACTTAACTACACAGACTTGAACTGGAGGAAAGATTTACAGTAAAGATTGGAGTGAGGACACTATTTAACATGTTGTACACTGGATTTGAGATTTGTTTTACTCACGTTCTGCAGATCAGGACGGACACTTGAAGCTGATTGGTCGCCGACAAAAAAAAAAACCCTAAAACCTAAAAACAGGAAGAAGCGGTGGATTCTCAAGAGTTTGTGACCATCATGGCAAATACTGTGAGAATTCATTTAACCTCATCTCCAGAACTCTAAACTTTAATTAAATACACAATAAATTACTACATTATGCAACAAGTCAAGTTTCAATCTGATGGAAGTGACCTGAGACCAGAGTTACCAGATTTTCAGAGAGCAACAAGCGACCAAGTCTTTAAAAAAAAGACTTGGTCGCAAGTCTTTAAAAAAAAGCGACCTAAAAAGTAATTTAAAAAAAATTGAATAAGCATTATGCGTCACAGCAGACAGAGGGTTAATGATTTGACATACAATATTTTAGTTGCATTTTATCATTTAATATAAAAATATGCTAACAGTCCATATTCTGTCAGTGGGTTTAGTTTTGTGAATCAAACCTGGAAAAATGTAAAAAAAAATCACCTGTTATATGACGTCAAAGTGGTGATCAAGAGCAAGCCTAAAAAACGCAGTCCGCGACCGTCAAAATTCACAAGCGACATTCAAAAAAAGAAGCTTAAGGTTGCTATAAAGAAACGGACTTGGCAACTCCACCTGAGAATGTCTGTGTTTATAGTAACTGGGTTAGCCTGCCCCTGAGGAGAGGCTCCACCAGGGTCTCAAACTCAAAAATAATCATCATCAATAATCATAGCCGGAGACTATGGTGGCACAAACACCCTGTATTTGATACATTTTAATTGTATATATTTTTTGGAAGTCTGATGTCATTAATTGCGTCTACATATGAAAAAGCACTAATTACAAAATAAAAATGGCTACTTTATATGCACATTATAATCCCAAAGCCATAAACTATCATGTCAACGACCAATTAATTGTTCGTCTAATGTTTAGACTATGGGGCAAAATTAGACAATGGGGGGGCGCCATAGTTTCTTCTATTAAAGGAAACCTGTATTCTATACATAAGAAAGACTATTAGGCAATGTAAAGCCTAATGTAGCATTTCTTCTAATGTGTCCACATCCATTTGCGGCAAGCGCACACAAGTGATAAAGTAAATAAGTGGGTAACCAGGTCCAACAGTTCTGCCTGGAAAATTTGGGACAATTGTAAGTAATTAGCTGTATTCTAGTCACATTTTAATGATATAATTGAATGGCAGCCACTATCAATAATAATCAAAAATCATCCTTAACGACCACATTAAATTATCTTGAGGGCCACATTGGCCTCTGGGCCGCCAGTTTGAGACCCCTGGGCTACACCCTAAAACCTGTTCATAAGCCAGTCCAGTGGCTTGCACTTTTACAAATATGCAATCGAATTGCATATTTGTATTGAGGGAAAAATGTATTGTGAATGCTGCATATATGACCTTTTGTTTATTACTCTGAGGTGTCCTTAGAGACACAATAAGAAAAGTCTTTGTTCAGAGGAGAATCATACCTGAAACTTCCAAAGATAACAGACTTATAAATCCATCAAAGCCAGTCAAAGTCAGGCTAACCACTCTGCCACAGCGACACACTCATCACACACACACTCACCGAGTCTTTTATGAGAGAAACAGAAGCAGCGTCTGGAAAAGCGTCTTTCCTGCAGACCACAGTTTATTTAAAGCTCATTATAAAGACGTTTGTGAGGTCACAGTGTTATTTTTAACCCTCGTCTGGAAAAGTTTGCATAAATGAAAGGATCTGTAATAAAGTGGGTTTTCCGTGTGAGGGAATCCCGGTTTGAGCTGGAACGGCCTGGTTTGGGTCACGTTTAGTGAGTCACAGGCAGAACGATCAAATACACAGATTTAGACCGGATTACATAAGAGTTCAACAAAAGTGTACATCTTAAATTTGATTGTGATCTTACTTTTATCATGCAATTATTACATTGAGTGTGCTGAGAACGTTAGAAGAGCAGAGACAGTCCTCAGTCTGCAGACACGTATCACATTACACACATTAACACCATAGAATATTCTTTCTTTTTCTCTGAACATGAAAGTACCAAGAACTAGTCCCAACCTTCCTCCAGTCCCTGTTTAGTCAGATGAACTTTCCTGTCCCCATGTTTGTGCTCACACAGCAACAGTCTCTGAGAGTGGATCTAACTAGCTTTAGCATTAGCATCTGTAAAGTCTGGAACTTTTAAATATGTAATTAGGTGGTGTTAGGAAAACAAAAATTGTCTTTTCGATTCCACATAAAACTATAATGTATAAAACCTCAAAACATCACTTGAAATCAATAAAACAAAATGGCAGTCAGTGTTAAGCTACTGTTAACAAAGTAAATAACTATATTTGGAATTACATTGGGAATTACAGCTTTTAAATTATTCATGTTAAGGATAAGAAGAGTTTATCTATATGTGAGAATATACAAAACATGTTTTCAACAGTTTACATCGTAAATGTGGTTGTGTCACCAAAAGGTAGTCTGATTGAAAAAAAAACGTCCCTAAAGTGTGGCCCCAGTCCTTAGTTCCTCCTCTGTGTGAACATGCCTAAACTGGGGTCTGGAACTAGCAAAAAGTTCTTGGAACTGAAAAAGTTCCTACAGTGAGAAAAGGCCTGATGTATTTTCAAATTGTCAATGAGAGTCCAAAGAGCCATTAAAGAGCGGCAGGGGCAGACCCCTGATCTACATTAGAAATAGCATGAATACACAGCTCAAAATCTAACAGTAACATGTTGCAAGTCGAGTGGAAGCACAGGTTAGCAAAAGCTAAAGTTAGCATAAGCTAAGCTAACAGCTAGCATTGCTAACTGTTAGCTTAGCTGATATCATTAAGATCAGGATGACAAAACAAAATGTCTGACATGTTAGCATTAGCATAAGGTTAGGATTAGCATGAATGCTAAAGATGTGACTAAAGCTAACATTCACAGACTGATACAAAGATTCATAACTCACCAGTTCAGTTTAATTCAAATGTCCAGCACAACAACCAGTCAGCTTCTAAAAGACTCATTTATGAACTTTACTTTTATGAGTGAAAAGTCTGTATATTTTTGATTTATTTATGTTTGATGTTTGGATGTACTGGCTAAAGAGCTCTGCCCGCTGTCTTTTCTCTCTCACAAGTAGTGATGGGCAGTTTGAAACGCGCTTCCTGAACTGCTTCGAAGCACTAAAGCGCATGCGTTTCGGATCACTGCTCCGAACTCTGGTTCAAAACGCTGATCACGTGACCTCTGCGGTTCATGAACCGCTGCTGTTACAGAAACGTTTCACTAGGGCTTTTGGCTCGAATCTAAGTTTGGTTGATCGGGCTGGTGACGAATCACAAAACGGGATGAGCTGTTTCAAACCACGCCCAAAAGTTTAAAAGGCTCTTTGCCGCCTTTAGAAATTGTGGGTTTGTGACAGGCGAGAGTATAGAGATTTTGAGAGATTTGACAGTGATTTGATTTGAATTTGCATTTAGTTAGAAGTTAGTCAGTTAGCTTGATTGTTAGGATTAGGTACAATTTAGATGTATTAATATACATTTACACATAGTTTAGAAACACATTGACACAGCATCACACATAGGCATTATTTTTTAGTGTTATTTAGGTAAGATATAGGCAGGTTAGATTAGGTGAGACAATGGAAGCTCCATCCAAGAGACGTCGTTCTGTTGTATGGGAGCATTTCCATTTGGAAAACCCAAACACGTTCGATGTAGAACTTGTGATAAGCAATTGACTTATTGCAACAATACATCAACCATGATGCGCCATTTGAGGACAACACATCCAACCTTATTAATGGATGCAGTGAGTTCTGCTCCACCTGCCGCTGGACCTAGTTCCAGTGGAATCAATAGTGGTGCCAATGGCACAACTAACCAAGGTATCTATAAAACATTCAATTATAACACGTATTATTGGTGTGTTACACTCATGGTTATATGTGTTATTAACATGGTATGTCGTGCCAAATAAATAAAATAAATAAACAGTCAGGAAGTTGCTTTCCATAAGGTAAAATAAATTTACAAGCCAAGGTATCTATAAAACATCAAGTAGGCTATAACACGTATTAGGCCTATTGGTGTGGTTACACTCATGGTTGATGTGTGTTTAGCTCTGTCCTGTCACATAAATGAATAAACAGGCAGGAAGTTGCTTTCCATAAGGTAAAATAAAGATACAATGTAATAGCTACTGGATTTACATTTTCTTAAATTTCATTTGAAATATGAAGGATATATGCCTATATATACACACAAAGGAACAGTTTGTGTGAATAATATTAATTTATATGCTTTTGTAGCTAGATACAACTGGTTGGATGAGCTTCTCGTCAAAATGGTGGCTAGGGATTTGATGCCCATTTCCATCGTTGAAGACGAGGGGTTTGGCTGGTTTGTTCGTGGCTTGGATCCAGCATACGTCCTCCATCACGAAAGGCGCTTAAGAAAAGGATCTCGGATGTGTATGACGAGACTAAAGAGAAGACCAAGGCTGAGCTTGAGAAGGCGTCAAGTGTTTGTCTCACCACTGATATGTGGTCTTCAGTTAATCTGGACAGCTACCTTGGTGTAACAGGGCATTTTGTTACACCAGATTGTAACTGGCAAGCGTCATACTTGGAGTCCGCAAATTTGAGCAGTCCCACACAGCCCAAATATAGCAGATGCTCAGAACTGCTAATGGAAGATTGGGGAATAACACAAAAGTCCACTGCATGTTACCTACAACGCAGCCAATATGAAGCTGAGTGTCCAGCTATTGAGTCTGCGACATATACCCTGCTTTGCTCACAATCTAAACTTGGTTGTTAAAAAGCATTGGATCAAACCCCATCTATAAGCGCTATCAGGGAGAAAAGCCGCAAAGTTGTGGGTTTGTTTAAAACAGCTGCAGGGCAAAAGAAAAGCTGTGCGAAATACAAGTTCTGATGCACAAGCCTACAATGAAGCTTATTCAAGAGGTGAGACCCGCTGGAACAGCACCTATGACATGCTCCAAAGATTATACGAGCAAAGAAAGCTGTGGGAGCTGCACTGGCGAACCTGGGAGCTGACGTGTCTCCTCTGACGAGCTTGGAATATGAAATTGTTAATGAAGCGCTGTATTTATTACAACCATTCAAAGCAGCAACAACCGGTATAATATTTTTTACTGACATTTATATACTGTATGCCTTGACTTTACTTTAATATAGGTAATATTTAACAGAGCTCTCAGAGAAGAAAAGAGTGTCTGCATCCAAGATCATCCCTATGTACAGGTTGTTGCAATATAAATTGCTGGAAAAGATGCAGCACTCTAAACAAACCATCGAGTCAGCAACTGGTAAGCCATATTAACTAACATAACACAACTAAATAATTTATGTCACATATTAACAATGTTTTTTTTCCCAACACAAAAAGGCAATTTATTGAGAGAAGGCCTTCAAGTAGGTGTGGGCAATTGAGTCTTTTCGACCACTGTCAATGTCAACTTTATTGGATCCCGCTTCAAACATGTAGCTTTTGGGAATCCAAGCAAGGCTGCTGAGGCTGAAAAACAACTGATTTTGGAGTGTGCTACACTGATGGAGGACAACCCAGCCCCTCCTGGTGAGTCTTCTTCTTCTATTCTTTTCTTATTATTCTTCATATTATTATTATTAATATTGTTATTATTTGTTCTTTTTAGAACCACCCCTCGAATCTCAACCAACCTCATCAGTGGACAGTTTATGGGACATATTGATATAAAAGTTAAAAAAGCAAGCACAACACACAGCAAAACAGCTGATGCCACAGTTGAAGTGAAAAATTATTTACAGGACACCTTTGTTCCAAGAACTGATGATCCTCTGACCTACTGGAAAGACAGAGCTGTGATTTTTCCACATTTATTTTTCTTGTCTATGAAATATTTAAATATTCCAGCAACCAGTGTCCCTTGTGAAAGAATCTTTTCCAAAGCAGGAGATGTGATAACTAAAAAAGAAACCGACTAAAACCATCAACAGCAGAAAAACTTATCTTCTTGAATAAAAATCTAAGTATGTAAACTCAACTTTTGTTTGATTCAATCTTTAGTGTTCAAACAGAATACAGGGCTTAGGGCAAATAAACAACTTTGTCTTCCACAGTAATATAGTAATGATGTAGAACTCATGATTATTTTTACTTAACTTCAGGGCTTTATTTTTGTATGCAGAGACACAACACTAGTAGGTCTATACTGTATGTAGTTCATTCATTTTGAAACTTTTAATGAAAACATTTCACCACCAGATGGCGCTATTCATGCGTTTCGAACCGCAATTCGAAGTTCCGACCCATATGGTTCATATGGTTCATAGTTTCATGGCGCTTTGCTTTGCCCATCACTACTCACAAGTGATAGATGAGAAATCAAAGCCCCTTTTATACTCAGTCCACCTGTGATTGGCCAATGGAAGGACTGGGCAGAGAAGTGGGTGGAGCAACATGTCATGTGGTACGAGCAAAAACCAGGACTGGATCTAAAAGGATTTTAACCCTGGCTACAAAAGACAAATAGTCTTTTTCATGTTTTCATTAAAATAAAACAAAATAATACTCTTGTTCTATTGACAAATCTTATTTTAAGATTGTTAAATAAGACAAAAATGACTTATATGAAGCATTTATTTACTGTTTATCTAATTTAAGATGGTCACGTTTTACAGTGCAGATTGTAAATGTTTTTATAATGATCTTTGCTGGTGCAGGACGTCAAGGGCTTTCCAGTTTTTCTCAATCACTTTGATAAACTTCTCTGCTCTAAACTCGCTAAACACAGAATCTCAAACAAGTCTTGTCTGGGTTTAAAATTCTGAAGCCGCCTTTTGCTCAGTCAAACCTGAGAACCTGGAGATTCATTTGGAAGCAGCTGAAGTGTCTTTTGTGTCAGACTAAAGTCCTTTGTCTCTGTCTGTTTCAGCGTCAGACCTGAGCTGGCGCCGTGTTAGCTCCGTGTTATTGTTGTGGTCGGTGAAACAAAGATGCTGTTTGTTTTGTCCTGCTCGTGCGGTCGTCCGTGGTTTATATTTGGGTTTTCTCTGGTGACAGCCGTAAACTCTCTGTGTGGTCCAGGTCCGGTTCAGGGGGAATCCCTCGGAGACTCCAGCCAAACATCCGACTCCTCTGAGGCACACGAGTTCCAGAGCAGGAGGTCCCACGTTATTCAGACCAAGACTCAAAAAATTATCATTCAAACGGCTCACGAAGGATCAAATCATCAAGTTATTAAATTGTTTTAAATCTGTTGAATGTATTTGAAGCATTAAAGAGGTATTATTGGACCATTTCGCCCAAAGTATTGAAAGTATTAAAAACAGTGTCTTAATGTTGGACTTGGATCTTGAAATCTTCTCGTTTCCCCAGCACACTGCCTCGTGCAGTTCTGTAGCTGAAATCCTGCTGTCGCTCCAAGTGTCTCTTCTACTCTCTGTTTCCCACACAACACAGTCTCCGAAGAAAATGTAGATATACAACGAAATGTCCAAAATGTTTTCACACGTTTTTCATGTTTCAAAAAGACAAAATGTAAAAAAAACATGTGGCAGCATTTTCTTTGGGTTTAATTGAGTAAGTTTAGGTCTGGGGCTCAGACTTTAAGATTTACCCGTTAAACCAAAAGAAAATGTCGCCACGTAGCTTCAACCAAAATTCATGGTTATTTTACATTTTGGCTTTTTGTATCATATTGACGTAAAAAGGCGTGAAAATGTGCTTATTGTTTGTTTTTGACATTTTATTGTATATCTACGTTTTCTGCGGAAAAGGGGCTGTTCCCATAATTCCCCTATACCACAATTTTAGACTTTTTGTCTCCAGGGGGAAATCTTGTCCACAGAGACTGTTTGACTTATAAATACAGGGAGACGAAGACAAATGTAACAGAAGTTGTCATTTCTACAGAAGCTTCAGCTCTGCTCATATCATCATCTCCACCTGATGTTTGACTTTTCAGGTAAAGTTCTACATCACATGAGCTCATGTTTTTTATCTGGACAAAGAAGTGATGGAGACATGGCTGTCATTTTTTATTTTTTAAAAATAGGCTTTTTGGCCTAGATTTGGTGATTCATTCATTTTCTACCGCTTAATCCCGTTAGGGGTCGCGGGTGACTGGGCCTATCCCAGGACTATGGGCCTTAGGCGGGGAAACACCCTGGACAGTGGCCAACTTGTCGCAGGGTTAGACAGACAAACATTCACTCTCTCATTCACTCACTAAGGGAAATTTTTTTACAGTGATGCTCAATAACCTAAACATCATGTTTTTGGAGGAAACCGGAGAAAACCCACGGTGACACGGGGAGAACATGCAAACTCCACCAGAGAGATCGTGTGATGTTGATATGGTCCAACCCGGGAGTCGAACCCACAACCTCCTTATTGGGAAGCCAGAGCTCTAACCACTTGGCTACCGTGCACCTGATTTGGTGAGTTTTACAAAAACAAAGACCAATGCTAACAAAGAAAAAACTCCCTCCAAGTATGGCCGCCCTCATCTGGGACAAATGCATTTTATAGATTCATTTTGGACGAATTTATTTTTGTATAAAGGTTTGTGTATCATTTGTTTGACTGTTTTTAATCAGAGCTTACATTTTTTTCAGAATCATTATCACTTTATTTGGAAAAACACAAGTAAAGTTCAAAGCAGACTGTAAAGTATATTAGATTTAAGCAAATCTTTAACTAAGATTAATGAATGAATAAATGAATGAGTGGTTTATTTCTATAGCACATTTACACAGACTGATGTCTTCCAAAGTGCCTCACACAGTACTGAGCTGCTCTGTGTGATGTGAAGAGGTGTGAGGTGTTCATGCAGCTCTATGGGTCCAGACCGTATCTCTGCTGGTCTCAGATCAGTCCAAACCCTGCAGCTCATCACAGCTTCAGTGTCAATCTCCACAGGATATTTCTCACTCTCTGTGGAAACATTAGGAAGTGATATCACAACAGTCTACCTGTTTCTGTTTAAAGGAGAGATGTGTTGCATTATCTCAGTTGTTCCAGTTCTTTAAAGGCTTTTTCACACCAACACAACTCCCAGTCCTGTCGGTAGGAGGAGCGACGCACCGTCTGTTCTAGTCTCTTTGAGGCATCGATGTAAAAAAGCCTTCACACAAACACGATCCAAACAGCCAACAGTCGATGAACAAATGCTGAGTGAGCATGTGTGTGACGCAACGCTTGACAAAAAAGACAAAACAGAAGTTGTGCGCGAGTAGTTGTCAAACTCTGTGGTGAACAGATTTTTATCTTACCTCACGGATTAGGCTCACGTCTATTTCCCGCTACAGTCCAGCCTTCTACTACAGCTGTACTCCTCCATCTTTGTTTTCCTCGGACCAAGTAGTAGCCATTCTTCTCCGTACTTACGTCCTGTTTGAACCCGGCAAATAACAACAATCCATGCTCAGGTAAATACTGTTTTTCCATAAGCGTCATTTTCGGTTTTACGCACCATTTTCTTGCACACTGATTCACTGGCCACGGGCCAATCAAACAGCCGCATATGCGGCAACTACCGACCGCTGACGATGCCGACTTTACAAGCAAGTCTTCAAAACCTCACCTCCACGACGTCTCCGCTCCTCTGACCCCCGACAGCGCCATTCACACCAAACACACGTGAGCCGCCTGTCGGCAGAAGTTGCCAAACTGGTTCAGACAGGCGACCCTCGGCCAGGTGTGAAAGACCCTTAAAACTAAATATAGGCCTATTTTATTGATCCTGAGGGAAATTCAATAAGCATCAAAGTATAAATTGTGCACAAGTCATTCTCTCTGTCTCCAGACTCCAGGTTCTGATTCTGATCCATTTCAGTGGCTGTATAAAATAAAAGAGAAATATTATCAGCTATAGTTTACAGTCCTTTTATTCCATATTAGTTGTATTTCAAATGAACATCCTGCCGCCTAAAGGTTTACAGACTGTTCTTAATATAAGATAGAAGGACTGATCTGAAGCTCCCTGTTGCTGTTGCAGATGTTCTCCTCATGATCTTCAGCAGGACGAGTGTTTGAAGAGGTGATTTTGGAGCTGTGTTTTTCAGGATGACATGGAGGATAATGAGACCCCTGACAGAGGTGCACCTGTCACAGTCCTGCGTCTCTCTCTTTAACATGAGACCGTCCACACAAACGGACCATTATCCTTCAGAAGACACGTGTTCGCATGAGGAGGAGAACCACTGACGCATGAAGGACGTTTGTGTGGCAGCGGGGAGTTTGAAGTAATGAGAAAATAAACATAATAATAAGGAAATTAACTTTAGCTGTGAAGAAACAAAAAGACCAGCAACGCCACTGGGAATAAACCAGGAAAACACAAATAGCTAAAAACAAACATAATGCAACACAGGAAAGTAAAAATGACAGATTAAATGTTAGAAAAGCAAAATATATTAATAGTTTCTTTAAAATAACCCAGTTCCAGTCCATGATTTTATTCTTGGTCCATAATTTTGTTAATTCCAGTCCAAACTTTTTATCCATTGGTCCACTTTCACAGCTTGAGCAGCACGTGTGTGTGTGTGTGACTGCCACGGCGCCACCGTCCAGCAGCAGACCATTATTTACACAGGCAGCACAGGATCATCGTACACATGAGTCTGTGCAGATTTGGACACGGACTGCAGTGAACTGGAGCTGGCACTTTGCTAGAAACTCAGTGAACACTGCTCTGTGACCGTCACCAGAACAACGGAAGTTATTATTCCATCTAAATGAAACTAAATATAAATGTCTCACAAACAAAGATATAACTTTTGTTTATTGTACATATGAGAGGTTTTGTTGACTTTTTCGGTCAACAACAACAACAAATACATGAAAATATGTCCTTCACCTGTCAGCTCCTCTTCATCAAACTTTAGTGCATTTTAATGCAGAAGAGCCACAACTCAGTGACTCAGAGCAGGTCAGAGACTAACAGGTCTAATGAGGCTTTGACAGGACAGAGCTCAGGTGTTTGGTGGAGCAGCCCAGAGACGTCAGGGCACTGTGCACATCTGGAGTGGGCACTGTGGCTTCAACCAGGATGTGTGAGGGCCCCACATAGTCCTGAGAAGGCTGAAGATAGAGTGGTGCTTCTACCACATGTTGTGGGTTTATGAGATGAGGACTGGGCTGTTTTGTCTGGTAATCGTCTCTGCAGGTGCAGCCAGTTGGAGATGAGCAGCGCAGGGAGCACTGTAAACTGCAGAGGGCGGATTTAGTGTGGCACAATGTGAAGAATGCCTTGATTTTGTTGGACACTCTTGTCAAACAGGACGTGCGAGCAGGGCTGTCCTGGTTCATGGTGACTGTCGGTGACTCTCTGAAGCTTATCTCGTCGGAGAGGGAGTTTGTAATCTCACAGGCAGTTTGGAGACTGTGGTTTAGACTGGTCTCTTCTCCGCTCAGCTTCATGGCCTCGGTGAGTAGAACATGTTTCATCTCTGCAGTGGCAGGTTCGAGGTTGGGCCGGAGGTTCTGGTGGACTTTAACGCTAACCTCCTGGAGCTTGTGGCGCCTGGAGTGAGACTTGGAGAGGAAGAGCCTGTAACAAAAACTTATTTTATGCCCACACTTGGCACACAGCATAGATCTGAGTGCTGTGACTGTGGACTGCTTCTCTTCTTCAGGTGAAAACTGCTGCACAGATCTGCCTCCACCTGGAACACAACTTTGCCATCCTCCAAGTCTGATGTTCTTGTTCTCCTTTTCTTCTTCAGTTGTCTGTGTGCTCTGGGAGGAAGGTAGTTTCTATTCATGGAGCAGCTCTCGACGTGTGAACATGGCAGGAGCTGTGGTTTTGCTGTCTGGAGATGATTGTGCGATCTGTTTTGGAGAAGATGTGAGAGTCACTGTAGAAGCCTTAATGTCCTCCAGCTCCTCCTTACGGCTCTTTGTCCCAACAGATTCTGTCCAGTGTTTGATGGTCTGGCTCTTTGTGCTGGTGGAAGTGTGTTCCTGGTGCTGGTGAAGATGACATAACACTTTATAAGGCAGATATTGTATTTTAGTCATTTTAATTTAAACTGACCTGTTATTTTTACAGCGCACTAGAAAAAGACTAGAAATTTCCCAAACTCAATGGTTCAGAATACGTCTCCTTTAAGACTGTTCACTTGTTGAAACAGCGAGCTAAAACCAAAATAATCCTGCTCTGAGTGACATTTATTTCCCATCATGCATCTGTCATTGTTTCAGACTGGGATGGTGAGCCGCGGCGCAGATGGCCGTTCGTCCGCCGGCCCTGGCTCCACCACACACGGCCCAAAATGTCAGCCTGTCCCTGGGATTGATGCGCGGCGACGTCTCCCTGTGAAGAACCAGGGCTGGAGCTGGGCCAGGGGCTGTTTGTGGAGCGCTCCCCACAGAGAGAGCCATCTGTGTGGGGAGAGGAGGCAGCGCGGGGCCCCTGTGTGCTCCGAGTCTGTGCACCGGGCCTGTGCCAAGCTCCGGCCAATCACAGGGTCTCGTGACAGCTATGGCCAATCACAGAGGCTCGTGACAGCTACGGCCAATCACAGGGGCTCGTGACAGCTCTGGCAAAAGTCAAGGTTAGACTTTTAGTTACATGTGTGAGTGTTTTTTTCTGATGTGTTTCCATTGGCCCTACTTGGCACTACTCAACCTGGCTGTGTTTCCATTACTCTCCATCCACTGTCTCCATGGCAACTGCCCACACAACACGGACATGCGTATTTATACTGCAACATGTCAACTCTTTCCCTGCCAATCACGTCTATTTTGGTCATTGACTTTTATTCTCTGTGTGGATGTGAGTCTCTCTGATGCACGTGCTGACTTTGTCTCCAGTCAAATACATGGTGCAGTTTCACAGATTCACCAGCAGAGGGGGGAATAGTGCGAGCACAAGGACCCAGAGGAAGACACATGATGGAAACACGGCTCTGTTTTACGTTCACAGCTGCTTCTGGAGGCCGTCTTCTTTTCAAACAGATCACAGACAAAACATGTTGGACTAAAAACACAGTTGAGTAAGTTTAGAGCAGATATTTGATCTTTAAACTGAAGAAAAGACGATCCTACTGGACTAGGACTGGACTAGACTGGACTAGGACTCTGAGGAGAACGACACATGCAGCGAGTCTAGAAACATCCTCTTCTGTGAGCGAGTGAAAAGTGTCAGAGGAAGTCAAACTACTGGATTTATTCATGTTTGGAGGGTTCAATATAATCTATAGATGCTCCATGAATCTACTGCCCTACTGCTCATGTGTTATGCAGAAAGAGCCCCTCTCCATCTGGTTACATGGGGAAACTTGTTTGAATTAAACAACGAAACGGGACGGGAGCAGCTGTTTTGGATCAGGTCTGAACCGGTCTGTCAGACGTCTGTGTTTATCGTTTTTTCACCTGAATGTAACTTTTAAGGGTCGTAGGGTCAAATTTCATTCATAAATTTTGACTTAGCAGCTTAACTTTTCTTTTCCACAGAGATAAACTCTTGTAGTTAGCTGACAATGGAGCTTTTTCGAATTGTTTCGCCCGTGTTGATAAACCAAAAAATCCCTCTGCATCAGAAAGTAAAGAACATTTGTAACACAGCTTTTGTTGGTTTTAAAGATGAAAAAGACACTCGTCCTCATTGTTTTAATTATGTAAACCTCCTGTTTTTATCCTAAAGACATTATTTCATTGTAGTGGCTCAGATTCTTTAAACAAAAAGTAGAACAGAGGAAAACAACACTGACACGAGGTTTGATTTAGAAAAAGGACGTTTTCTCCAAAGTTTCTCGTCATACACTGAAATCTAATGAAAAAACATTATTTCAAATGTCTATAAAAAGAGAACGGAATAATGTAGAATAACAATTATTTTTTAAATGAAAGTAGACACTTGTAGGTCTCTTTGATGTTCAACATGTCATGATTCAAGTTGCACAAAGTTTTTTGTGGAGCTGTGAATATTGTTTAAAATGAGCAAGAATACTGTCAGCGGAAGAGAACAGGCTGGAGCTGAAAGAGTTAAAAGGACATAAATAACCAATACATTTAATATATTTTAAATGTAAACCTGACCTGAAGCTGCAGTATGAACATGGCATTAGTGTTTGAAACAACGACAACCAGAATGAGGGGAAGTGGGCGGGGCTAGGTGAAGAAAACCAGGCAGAATTTGACTTAAACCGATATAACTTTGAGCAAAATAATGGTAAAGCTTCAACTGAGTAAAATAAGCTTTGAAGTCTTGTCTTTACCAAACTGTTGAGCTTCCAGAGCGTAAAATGTCATCTCTGAATCTTCTGGTGTGTGGCCTCGTAAATTCCTCTAAAGGTTTTGTTTGCGTTTATTCTGTGAAACGCATTTACAGTTTGTTTTACGCGACACCTGCACCGACAGCATCAACAGGCCACTTCTGAGAAACAATTATGACTTCTGAAAACAATGAGTTCTGTGAAAGCTCCAGGAAACAGCGGGACTTCTGTGAACCAGGAGCTGAACCAGACTGGAGCAGGTTCGGTCTTGTGGAAGCACCGGGACAAGGTAACAGCCTGTGAGAGAGTTACACGATATTCTCATCTGTCAAGTCATAACGTCTGTGTCATTTCTGTGGATCTGGGCCCGGACATATGTAATATTTACCGGACAAAAGACAATTATGAATCTCATCAAAACGGACAAACTGGAGAAAACGAGAAATGTGAAAGTTTAACCTCAAAGAGAATAAAGTTTACTGGGTTTTACTGAACAACAAGATTCCTACAAAATTGTCTAAGATTAACTTTTTCTTGACTATGCTTTAGACTTGTTTTAGTCCTGGTTTTGAGTTGTGTTTTAGTCCTTCTTTAGTCATGTTTTAGTCCTTTTTTGGTCTTGCTTTAGTCCTGCATTAGACCTGTTTTAGTCCTGGTTTAGTCTTGGTTTTGAGTTCTGTTTAAGACCTGCTTTAGTTCTATTTTTTTGTCCTTCTTTAGTCCAGTTTTAGTCTTGCTTTAGTCCTGTTTTAGTCCTGCTTTAGTCCTGTTTTAGTCCTGTTTTAGTCCTGTTTTAGTCCTGTTTTAGTCCTGTTTTAGACCTGTTTTAGTCCTGCTTTAGTCCTGTTTTAGTCCTGTTTTAGACCTGTTTTAGTCCTGCTTTAGTCCTGTTTTAGTCCTGCTTTAGTCCTGCTTTAGACCTGTTTTAGTCTTGTTTTAGACCTGTTTTAGTCCTGCTTTAGTCCTGTTTTAGTCCTGTTTTAGACCTGTTTTAGTCTGCTTTAGTCCTGTTTTAGTCCTGCTTTAGACCTGTTTTAGTCCTGCTTTAGTCCTGTTTTAGTCCTGCTTTAGTCCTGTTTTAGTCCTGTTTTAGTCCTGCTTTAGTCCTGTTTTAGTCCTGTTTTAGTCCTGTTTTAGTCCTGTTTTAGACCTGTTTAGTCCTGCTTTAGTCCTGTTTTAGTCCGCTTTAGTCCTGTTTTAGTCCTGTTTAGTCCTGTTTTAGTCCAGCTTTAGTCCTGCTTTAGTCTGCTTTAGACCTTTCTTAGTCCTGCTTTAGTCCTGTTTTAGTCCTGTTTTAGTCCTGCTTTAATCCTGCTTTAGTCCTGCTTTAGTCCTGTTTTAGTCCTGTTTTAGTCCTGCTTTAGTCCTGTTTTAGTCCTGTTTTAGTCCTGCTTTAGACCTGTTTTAGTCCAGCTTTAGTCCTGCTTTAGTCCTGCTTTAGACCTTTCTTAGTCCTGTTTTAGTCCTGTTTTAGTTCTGCTTTAGTCCTGTTTTAGTACTGCTTTAGAGCTTTCTTAGTCCTGCTTTAGTCCTGTTTTAGTCCTGTTTTAGTCCTGTTTTAGTTCTGCTTTAGTCCTGCTTTAGTCCTGTTTTAGTCCTGTTTTAGTTCTGCTTTAGTCCTGCTTTAGTCCTGTTTTAGTACTGCTTTAGAGCTTTCTTAGTCCTGTTTTAGACCTGGTTCTGAGCAGGACCTGTCATTCTTCTTGACAATCACAGTGATTTATAATTGTAACTTTCTCACCGAGGTAAGAGTGTGTGGATTCTTCGCCTCAGGACAAAGTAAACTTCAGGTTCATTCTTGTGTCTGTTCTTTTTGTGAACCGCTCCAGGCAAATGTCACAGTGACTTCTGTTTATTTATGAGGTTATTTCAGGTTACATACTTTTATTTAACAGCGTTCGATCCACATTCACATCATGAGCCGCACTTTTGCAACTTTTGTCATTTGTTACGTTGGGTTCAATCCTCTCCTGTCCATTCATGTGTGTTTATTGTCATTTTCATTGCGTTTAAATTGGAAACTGCATGTCCGAACACTTGGCCTTAACCTGTGGTGTTCCTCAGGGTCAATCTTGGACCCCCACTGTTCAAACTCTACAAGCTACCTTTAGGTCTGTTAATACGCAATGTGTCCTATCACAACTACTCAGACGACACTCAGATCTAGAGCCCTGTTTCCATAGGCTTGGGTCGGGCGGTACAGTCCTATGCTGTTCCACTGCGCAAAGCGACCCGTTCCGTGCCGCTTGCTGGTCTATAGCGAGCCTCTTTTGGCCCTGATGAAACTTTGTTAGTTGCTTTGATAGACTTAACAAAGCAAAGCTAGCACATTCCTGTTTGTCGAGGCAAAACACTGTAAAAATTTTAAATCCTGTGCGTAATGTGTCCGACATAATCCAGCCTCAAATCATTGAACAAAACGGGATTAAATGCAGAATTAGAGTTGCAAAGGCTTTGCAAAAAAGTAAAATAAATGTATAAAAAGTTGACGGTAACCCGGAAGTAGTTTCTTGTTTCCACCAGCCTGATCCTCGAGTCACAACACAGACTTCAAATTATTACATGTCTTTTTCTGAGCAGGAAGAAAAGTATAATTCAGGTAAACTTTTTTATTTATTTAAGAAAGCCTGTGTTATGTGTGATTGACGTAACAGACCCTCAGGAGCCTGGACCTGCAGTAGAAACACTCACCATCATTGACATAAGAGACCCAAACCGCTCCAAAGTGAACCGGTCTGAGGAACCCAGGTTAATGGAAATATGGCTTATGTGTCACTAACAGCAGGTGAGTATGGGCCAGAGGATTCACTCAGCTAAATTCAGACCAGACTGAAGTTATCATCTTTGGCCCACAGAAACAAAGATGAAAGTGTCAGCATTCACCTTCACTCACTCTCTCTCTCTGAAAGCTTCAAATCAAGTTAGAAATCAGAGGGTAATAATGGCCTCAGACTTGAACTTTAACAGCCACATTAAGTCAATAACATCAGAAGATTTGAACCTTCTGAAAAACATTGTCAAAGCCTGACTGGGAGAGACTTAACCATGCATTTGTCTCCAGTTAGGGTGACCACCACACATCCTGAAATTCAAGCATGTGTCCTAAGTCCCATGTTTCCTGAAAATCATCCAAACCTTGAGTAACACATCGCAGATTTTGTGTGACATGACGTTACACGAGCTACACACATGCACACTTACGCATACACGCTCCTTCTCCGCACTGAGCACAGCTGACTGCCCACTTCTCCTCACGATGGACCTTCTCCACAGAAATACTAAAGTCAGATACTTTTGTCTCGTGTTTTGGGTGACTTGTTAAGAAATTAAATCTGCTGCTGTGTTTCGTCACAGTGATTTCCTGATTAAATCCTCAGATCTATTAGTTCATCGGGTGTTTTGGGTCATTTTTCAGCCAATATGGAACAAATTGACACACAGGGTTTCTAATTATGGGTTATGTGCTACAAATAAGGCATCCAGACTTCTGCCAACCCTCCCACGAGCTGCAGTACATCCAGAACGCTGCTGCTCATGTCCTGACTTGAACCAGGAAGTACAATCACATGGTGGTGGGACGATGCTGAATAATAAACGTGACACTTATGAAACAAACAAACTCATGTCATATTGATCAGAAACAGGACTTTTGCTGATTAAACACAGACCGAAGCAGAAACAGTTTGAACTTTGTGGGATTAAAACGGTTTGTGGCTCAGATATTTACAGCACAAATGTTTCTAATTAATGTTCAGCTCAAAACACCCACACCCTTCACTTTCACAAACAAGATCTGTAAAGCCCACCAGACTTACAACATCACGTTCTCATGATCACATCTAAAGGAAACTTAAAGCTGGGTGATGAACTTTTTAGTTGTACATTTGTAAACTTTGTGTTTTCCACTGAAAGGTCTGTGATAAATGCAACACTTTGTGGACAAAACTAGACCACTGTGTTCTGTCTGAACTGAATAATAAAGAAGTTATCATCAGGAAACGAAAGCAGCACTCTGATTGGCTGAGCTTGGGTGGTTCTCTCCAGTTTTACTTTGCTGTTTGTAAAAGACATTTATAAGATGTAATTATAACTAAATGAATATATGTTGATTTTAACCATGTGAAAAAAATCAAATTGCGATTTTTTTGTTGATATTGCGATTTCCATTCGATATTCAATATTTATTAACAAGTGTGTAAATGTTTTTTTTTCTGTTGAGCTTACTATTTTGCAACAATATTTAAAATAAACTAATTTGAAATGTTTAACTATAAATACATTTTAGGCATTAATACTTCTAAAGCTACAACCAAGATTGATTGGATGTTGTGGTTGATAATTCAGTTGGCCTGTATAAACAGTAACTAAAGTAACTAAACGTGCGTGACACTGCAGTGTTTCTGGACTAATGTCAATCATGCAGCTTTTATTCGCTTGGATTTTATGTTTGTGAAGAAAACAGACTGGATTTGCCTGGGAAACTATCGATTCTTTGCCTGTTCAAGGTAAGCGGCTAACGCTAGCAGCATCTGCAAAACGCAATTCTTTATTTACATTCATGAAAGCAGTGTTTATAGATTTTTGTTTAGTCGTGTTGTGCAGTTTAGAGGCCAGTCGCTGTTGTGCTGGTCTGTATTCACTTTCGTGGTGCGCTGTGTCCAATAATAATAAAAAAGGAGGCTTATGCGTGAGAAAAGGAGGAAAATCGAGGCTTTTGCGATTAGCTAATGGCAGTTGTCAATATCGCGGTATCGATTCGATATCGATATATGCAGCCTACAAGACTGTCTGTAATATTCATTTAAGAATTCTGCATAAGGTTAATATTAAGACTATATCTGCTTATAGTATATTTCTATGGTATGATTTTGAAAAAATAATAAAACTTCATTGAGATTTGAGAAGATCCTCTGCTGGGAATTATAGTAGTTTCATATTTCTGGGAGTAATGCTGTTAACGAACAAGTTTTAACCTGAACCAAATAAACTCTTCCTGAAGCCTCTTCCTGCACAGGTAAAGGTCTATAAACTAAAATGGTCACAAGTGGAAGAAAAAAGTTGAGTTTAGATGCAAAGTCACAGATGGACACATATTCAGACTGTGTCATGTTTGTCTTGATGAGTTCAGTTGGAAAACTAAATATTCTGTGCAACAACCAATCAGAAGCTTCCTCTGGATCGTAGTCATTTCACAAAGAGAGAGACAGAGATTTGTTTGTTCTTCTGCGTCGCTCAAAGGTGTGGTAGATGATTTATAAACTGCAAACATGATTTAGGTTTTAAATCTGACAACTTCCTCTCATAAATCCTTCCACACATGATTAATATCAACATGTATTCCATTTATGTAGCAATTATGGTTTAAAACCTTCATTTAACAAACAACAAAGAGAAACTGGAGAGGACCTTTCAAGCTCAGCCAATCAGAGCGCTGCTTTAGGCTCCTGATTAAAACTAAAATTAGTTAATATTCAGTTCAGACAGTACTCAGAGGTCTCATTTTTCACCATGTCCTGCATTTATTATAGACTTTTTATTGGAAAGCTGAAAGTTTACTTGTTAACAACTAAATAAACTAGCTCCCCCAACTTTAAACAGGCACTGAAGACATTTCCTTAAACTTTGACTTGGGCCGGTTGATTAGAGATCAATCATTATAGATTTTTCTTTGGCTGATATCAAGGCAAGGCCGATATCTGAGGCAGCTTTTCTTATTTTAGTTCTAAAAACAGAGCTGAGGTAAGATAGTATGACAAAAAAACCGGCAGCCTAAACCAGGGTTATTCAACTTAATCTTCTTGAGGGCCGGATTTTTCAAAGGCCGTTGTCTCTGGTGCCGGTAGTTGGACAAAATGTCAGCACTTATGGCAAAATGTGGGGATGCACAAAAATATCCTTTGTTTTTTAATAATGGTAAAACTAATATTATAGCCTATGTTAGTCTATTTCGCTCTACAGAATTTCCAAACCTCAAACAAACAATTTAGTAGACTTACTTTACTAGAAGTCTGAATCAGAAGTAAGACAGTTCCAAATTAAGTTTAAAGCAAAATGCAAAAGAAAAAAGTCACTTCTATGGAAGTAGACCAAAAGTAACCCTGGAAAAAGAGCAATGATTTTGTGTTCATACAGTACTATGAAGATGGTTTGGGGGCCGGATTCGATCTCTGGAGGCCCGTTTTGGCTCCCGGACCTTGAGTTGAATAGTCCTGGCCTAAACTATTCTTCACCCTGGTACATGTGAGTCTCTTTCACACAATGTAATGACGCTCGATTGTATTTTGGCCCAAGAAACAATCATTTCATAAAATCATGAAAGACATTCATATTGTTCATATTGACAACAAACAAGCTTTTATTAAAGCTTGTGCTGCAGCCAAAGTCACACAACAAGAATCAAACTTAAAGACATGTTAATGATAGAATCGAGAGAGATAAACTAAGTCTTATGGTTTCTCTCCAAATCATCTAAAAGCTCAGCTGATCAGTGTGAATGTGGCTTTACTCAGAGGAAAAGCCCAAACAACTGACTCATCAGATATCGGACAAAACTGAGGCCCATATACAGAAAAATCTAAATATCGGTCCCAAAATATCGGCCCGGCGATATGTCAGTCTATCACTATTAGCGATGTGGGCAAAAATAAAACCCCATAGTTTTTTTTAAACACTGGATGATTACGATTTTAATCAAAGTCATCAGTGACTGCCACTTTTTAACACAAGTTCATAAGATTATAAAGCATCTTAAAGGAGACCTATTGTGTTCCAACTATTTAGTAAGAAACTAGAACATCTGCACATCAGTGATTTACCTTTTGTTCTTTGTAAAACACAAAATTGATCTAAAACGACTTGAAAATAGAAACAATTGACTTCCTGTTCAAAACTGCAGAACTGATAAGCCCCGCTCTTCATTTTAAATTTAACTGTGACATGCAACAAATTTTAAAATAACTCATTATTAATGTTGGAAAGTGCTCTGGGAGAGTTTTGTACCATTTATGCTTCATTTAGAGTGTTAATCTTTGAATTATAACAAGTAAATACAGACAAGTTGGAGAGGATAGGGGTAGTGAGAACGGGGATTTTCTGAGCACTTGAGCTGCAGCTGAAGAACAAAACAAGATTACTCCAACATGCAGGAATCGATTCAGATATAACTTTGAGTAAAATAATGAAGGAGGCCGTTATAACAAGGTAACATATTTAAATGATTCATTTTACATAATAGGACCCCTTTAAAGTAAAATAAAGCATGAGCCAAAATTAGGATCTTAACCTTGGAAAAATCCTGCATATGGCTTCAACTTAATTCTCAGAAAAAACTTTTTTTTGTCACAATAAAGGGACTGTACCTGATTTTTGCATTCTTAAATATGTAAACAAACAGAAATGATTCATTTTAAACTTCTTACTTCCGTCTACATGATTTGCTCACTTAGCTAATGCATTCTGAGCTTCAGAATTGTTCATCATAATGTATTTTAATGTTTTTTCAAAGCTGTTAGAGTGGTGAGTCAGTATGCTAACAATAGTTAGCCACAATGCTAAAAACAACAGAAAAAGTTGGACACAAACAGGATTTTATTAGACATAGACAGGTCATTGCGGACTAATTTCCACCTGAATGGATACATTAACAAGATATCAGTGCTAGGGGGAAATCATTTTTAAGTTATTTATTTGTTGCACAAAATCGAGTATAGTTTCTTTAATACAGTATGAAGCTACTGTTGAAAGATTATCACTTTTTTCTTGCATGATTTCTCACTTTTAAGCTTCAACTTCATCCTCATAGCCCAAGTCTTTTCTTAGTTTAGTCCCTAATCCTCGGTCGTATCCAGCTTCATTCTGGCTCCAGCGTCTGAACATTGTGTCTTGTTTAATGCTTCGATCACAGTTTAGGAGAGAAATAGAGACACATGTGCTTACATAACTGCACACACACAAGGTCTTCATTATGAGACTTGGACTGTAATAATAGTGGAGTATTTTGCTCGGAGGCATGTTCAGAATGTTCCTCAGTCGCAGCTCACCTCACACGACCTCAGAGGAACTCCCTTTTGGCAGAACAAATCGCATCAGATCATCGCTTTGATTCTGCGCCAAAAAAACGCGGCGAGAGCGAGCGAAATCACACTGTTCAGACAAGAAAGTTCAGCCGGGGATAAAAATACACGTCAGACCAAAAATAAAGGCTCTGAGCTCTGCCAAGGGACTAAACGCTGGGCTATGAAAGGTTTTTAGTTGTAAATTAAAAAGCAGCAGCAGCACAATGTGATAAAAGAAGATCACCGTGTACGGTTTGAATTGAATAATATAGTATTTTATTCTTCAACAACAGCAGAAAGCAGAACTCTGATTAGCTGAGTTACATCTGTCTGTTGTTTTCATTTACACAGATTCACACACGACTCTGTTTTACGTTCACAGCTGCTTCTGGAGGGAGCAGATATTTGATCTTTAATGGTGCGTTCACACCGGACAGCGTTTTTGAGTCCATTTTCAATGTTAAGTCAATGTAAACCTGCGTCTTGAGTGTTCAAGCGTATTTGCGTGCATATTGGCATCTGGGGCGTCTGTTGACGTGCGTTTAGGCAGATGAAAACGCGACGTCTTGTGGATTGGAAGCTCGAAGCTGCGGCCGCCGTAGGAGTTGGGAAAATCCATCTTCAGACCCGTTGGAAGTCGGCGTCAGCCAATCAGAGACTAGACTCCTGTGACACGTGACATGTTGTTCTCTTCTCACATCAAGAGGAAAGGACCACTGTTTACTCAAGTCTTTTTATCACTTTTTTAACGAAAGGCCACTTGTTTGGGGCTTTTTCCAAAGACTTGGCTGTTCGTTGGTTTGAAATCTGGCGACACAAAACAAACAACATGGACCTGATCTGGACTGACAAAGCCTCACATGGATCTATTCAAAATGTTTAAACCTGCTGTAGGACGTGACACTGGAGGAGACAGAGACAGCAAAACAACTGTCAGGAGGAGGAGAAAGTTGTGTGATCGGGTAAGCTCCGTTTTATAAATGCAGCAGCCTCTCTCTCCCCCTCCCTCCTTCTCTCTCTCAGTGATCTGACTACGAGCAAAACAAAGCCTGCAAACAAGCGGAGCTCGAAGAAAGTGCTTTGAGGAGTTAAAAGTGTCTAACAGCATCCCCAGATTTCTGTCACTTGTCTGTACTGAAGAGCCCAAAGAGCCAGCTGTTTTTTAATCAAAGGTAATTTTGCATCTGGTGCCAGAATCAAAGTTTCTGTTTTTCCATCGTTAAGTTGTAAAGAGTTTTCAGTAAGCTGATACAAGAGATACATTGTATAAGTATGTTTAACTTGTCTAACTCATTTTCTTTAAAAGAACAATACAGTTGCAAATCATCCACATACAGATGGTATGACACATGCTTAAAACCATTCATGATCTGTCCGATGGAAATATATACATCAGAAAAAGAAGCGGTCCCAAAATCGACCCTTGCGGAACACCAGAGGACAAGACAGACATTTCAGACATAAAATTGTTAATGCAAACGGTAAAACATCGATCACTCAAATAAGAAGCAAACCAATCTAGAACTGTTCCAGAGAAACCAAACACATTGTGCAAACGATGCAATAAAATGTTATGGTCGATCGTATCAAAAGCAGATGTGAGGTCTAACAAAACCAAAACTGTATAATGGCCTGAGTCAGCTGCCATCGGGATATCATTTGAGACCCTCAAAAGTGCTGTTTCGGTTGAGTGCATGTTACGGAAGCCTGACTGAAATTTGTCAAACAAGTTATTTCCATATAGGAAATCTTTTAGCTGTATTGCTACAACCTTGTCCATGATTTTAGATAAAAAGGGTAACTTTGATATACCACTACTTTGAACTACTGGATTTATTCAATATTATTTATGCTCCATAAAAGAGGCTGAATCTATAGAATCTGCATCAGAAACACAGCGTCTGTTGGTTTAAAGATGAAAAAGACACTCGAAATCATAACTCCTATTTTTATCCTAAAGACACTGGGCCTCATTCATGACACGTTCTTAACTTGTTTTTAAGGGCTCCTTATGACATTTTTGGCATTTACAAAATTTGTTCTTAACGGGAAATGTTTGTCTGTAAGAACAAATCCTAAGAACACTCAGGAGCACTCGTAAGAACAAAAAATCTGCTGTTTCAGAATTAGATTTTTTTATATAATTCAAAATTTTATATAATTCAAAAACCCAAAGAAAATGTCACCATGTGGCTTCAACCAAAATCTGTGGTTGTTTTACACTTGGCTTTATAACTTATTTACATATAAAGGTGTGAGAACGTAATTGTTGTACAATTTTGACATTTCGTTGTATATCTACATTTTCTCCGGAGACTGGGCTAGAAAAAGTACGTTCTCGTCAAACGCTGAAATCTCATGAAAACAAGTAATTTCCAATGCCTATAAAAAGAGAACGGATGTGAATATTGTTTAAAATGAGCGAGAGAAGAGAACAGGGCTGGAGCTGAAAGAGTTAATCAGCACTTGTCCTAAACGTACAATAAAACACTTCTGTATCTGCTGCTCCATCTCAAACGACTGAAAACACATTTAAAACACTCTGAGGCCGTTTCATCTCACAATCTCAATCATTTCTCTCACTTCAGATAAAAGAGCTTCGTCTGAAACTTTCTCACAGAAGGATTCAGACTTGTGTTTTTTGTGTCTTCTTCATGTTTTAATCACAGTTTTATCTGGTCTGATTCTGGGGAGACAAAGTGACACAGAGAGATGACTGATTCTATCTCAAACAGTAAAATAAAACCATTCTCATCAAAAGCCTCAGTTTAGCTTTATGTCCCAGACAAACACAGGCTGGTCTGAGGCTTTCACACACATTCAGTCGAGAGGACAGTTATTGATTATTTCACTCAGAACTTACTTTAAAAAGAGACAAATAATGTTGTTTTTCTTTCTACAAAATTCTCTATATTTCTTAATTTATTTATTTTATAGTTTGTTCGCTCAACTAAAAACTTAATTGTGAAACGTGCTTTAAAAGATGTTGTGACTTCATTCACTTCATAGATAATTATAAGAAATATTGTTGTTTTCTCCAAATGCATCCAGTCTGATGCATGAGCTGGTTTAATTTCGTGTCACTCTTCTTTGAAAAAGTAAACTCTTTTCTGCTAAAACAGAATCAAACACAGCAGAAACACAAACATCCATCTTTGTTTTGTTTGATTCAGGTGCTTCTTTGAGTCGTCTTTTCTAACAAACCCTCCCCTTCCTGCTGCGATGTGATTGGTCCGTTAAACCACTGACTTGGACTGCAAACCAATCGGGCTGATGAGAGTCACATGGATTTCTTTTGAGTTTGTGAATTCATAAATATAGTGAGAGAATCCATCAGGCCAGGTCACACAGATCTTACATTTAAACCTGATCTCATTGAAATGTGCTTAACAGTCATGCAAATGTAAATGCACATGTAAACCTCGTAAGTCTTTTTTGTAAGACACGTGTTTATTTCTAGAGTGGATGTAAAAATGTGTTATTATTTATGAATATTAACAAAAACCTAATCCAAATCCAAGCTCCAGCCCTAGACTTACTTATTTGAGTAACTTGAAGCCTAACGTGCCTTTTAAACCTAAAGAAATGTCCCCACATGGCTGAAACACCTGTCTATAAACCTGTCCAGTCAGATGGTTTATCTTGTGGTATTTGTGAATTCACAAACTTGAGATAAACCATCTGGCCTTTCAGCCGCCGATTGGTTTGAGAGTCTGAACCACGGGGTTTAGGCCCAATCACATCACAGCAGCGTGGATGCTCCCGTAGATGTACATGTTTCTGCTGTTTTTGATGTGGTTTTAGTAGAAATACAGAGTAATTTCTTTTTGAAAGAAGAGCAGTATGTGTGACACTTGTTCTATCCCACGTGGATATTGGATACACCATTACGGTTCGTTGCTGTGATTGGTTAAGCACAAATAAGGTCGGCCGCTCACCCCATCCCACCTTTTCACAAACGCTTTCAGTGAGTCAAGCTCCAGATGGAGACTGTGGAAGAACTTAAATCAGAGTTCAACACAGATCCATCTGGTGTGAGCCAGGTACCTGTCTATAAAAGGCTAAGAAAATAGTGTCTCTATTTGACGCTTTTCACGGCGTCAAATAGAGACGTGGTATAATAGAGGGTAGAGCTGGGCGATATATAGAATTTTAGATAATATCGTGAATGTTATTTTGAAGATATGCAAAATTGAACATCGAGTATATCGTTCAGTAAAAACATGCTACAAAAGAGCTAATTTACAATAAAATTAAATAATTGATGCTGTACTTTCCTAAAGACAAGGCAAGTTTGAATGTATATTCTATCAGAACTTTAAAATACAGGAAATTGGTTTATAATGTGAGATTGCTGCAGTTTTGTGATTCATTTGACAAATATTTAATCTTAAATACATCTCAAATTCGAAAACTAAGGACTATGTGCCTAGAATTAGTAACATTTTACTTGTTTTGAGTAGATTTGGATTGGTTTGAATCTGATTGCCAACAGAACAAGTCTCATTTTACTTAAAGAAAAATTCACACAAGTTTTAAATTATGAAAAGAATTCTTTGTTTTTGAGATAATAACTACATTTACGTGTTCTGTTTTATTTAGGACAGTCAAACCTGCTCAAATCACATCAGTCAAAGTAATTTTAAACTGATTAGAATACTTAAGGGTTGTCATTTTTTCCTGTAACTAATTTGAACACATTTATGTTGAACTGACAGAATATTGTCCAAATATCGTGATCGAGATTCACCACAAAATTACTGAGATATTCATTTTTGTCAATATTGCCCAGTCCTAATAGAGGGGATTATTTGTTTCTCAACACGGTGGATGCGTGCGCAGTCTGACAGCAGAAAGAGCTGCAGCTGATTGATACAAACTGTTGCAGCAATACTTACCAGCGCTGTTGTCAGCTAACTACTTTACTTTGTCTCTGGGAGAAAACAAACGTTCTGCTGCTAAATCAACATTTGTGAATGAAATTTGTCTTTACGACTTAAACATTCAGGTGAAAAAAACACAGAGAAAAACACTGTGTCAAGCTTCAGACCGGTTCAGACCTGATCCAAACTGATGTTCTCGTCCTGTTTTGTTGTTTTTATCTGCTAACTAGATGGACAGTAGAGCGGAAAATGACGTCGACCAATAATCCGTCTATAGACTCGCAAAACAGTGCATTTCAATGAGACTGTGTTATATTCAGGTGAGTGTGACGAGAAAAACACTGTCCCGAGCTTCAGTAGCTTTTGTTCATGTACGTCTTGTTTTTTGTTTTATCAAAGATGCTTGTGCAGGAAACTAGACAGTTCCATCAGCTGTAATTACAACAAAAACAAGTCTGTCCTTATTTCTCCAAACAGAAACACAAAGAGAGCAGTTTCATTCTTATAGACTGGGTCATAGAAAAAGTGAAAGCAGCAGCAGAGGAGGAGGACTGTACAGATGAATCAGGATTTACAGTGAGTGATGTGGAAACAGAAACAGAGCTTTTACTGGAGAAAACATGACTCACTCCAGCTCTGATAATGAGAATAAGACTACAGAGGAAACAGGAGGAAGTCTGACTGGAACAGAGACCAGACCAGCTCAGATTATACAGAAGTAACTGTTTTAACTCTGCTGGGAATCACCTCACATTCATTCACAAAAACATTTGTTTACAAAAACAGTTATTCACCAGAAAGCTCAGACCACGGAGAGAAAACAACTGAGGTGTCTTAGGTCTTTGTCATGTGAACGTTAAAGTCCAAGCGACAGATGATGTCATTTTTCTCATTTTGACTTGGTTTGGTGTAATAGACCTTGTGCTAAATATTTATTATAGTTTTACAGTAACCTGGCTCACGCCAGATGGATATGTGCTGAACTCCTATCTGAGTTCTCACTATATCCATCTGGGACTTGACTCGCTGAAAGCGTTCGAGAAAAGGCGGGGCGTTTAGTGAAATACTTCGAGCTGATTGGGTGTGGGGCCTACCTTGTTTGAGCTAGCCAATCACAGCAACAACTCGTAATGGTGTATCCAATGTCTGCTTGGGATAGTACGGCGCTCCGTAGTACTCACGAAAAAAAAAATTTATCTCGTAATTACGAGATAAGATCTCGTAATTACGAGATAACATCTCATAATTACGAGATAGTTTTCTCGTAATTACGAGATAGTTTTCTCGTAATTACGAGATAGTTTTCTCGTAATTACGAGATTTTTTAAAAAAAGAAATTTATATTTTTTCAGTACTCATCCGCGCCTCATTTGGCGCTAGGGCATCTACTCTGCAGGTCCACTCATCCATGGCTCTACCTAACACCAACGCAACAAGCAGTTCCAGATAAATCCTTGGGAAACCAGGTAAATTCTGTACTTAACTAACACTTTAATATCCAAACCTTTTACGGGTGTATGTTTTCTTGCCATGACACTCTGCCTAGCTACATTCTAAGCTAACTATATCATTAGCAACTACTGCTATCTGCATTTTAGCTATAACCTAGCGTAAAGACATAACGGTACATTTTTACATCCTCAGATCATTGCTGGAGCAACATGCAGCAAGACGATCTAACGTTATGGGATTTTCTTCATAATCGGGGGGTCAGCGAAGGACACATTCAGAGAATGCAACAGGACAAGGTAACAACCTAACATTTGTTAACTTAGCTCTCACATCAAGCTAAGCTAAATTAGCAACCAACGGGCAGATCAATATCGTAATGTACGTAGTTACACATGCAGTTTAACTATGATGCTATCGACCATTTAGGTTAAGCTACTTTGTTTATAGATCCTTGCATTTGAATGACTCCGGAGGGGTCTCTATAAAAAAGTTGTTTTCCTTCAGCAACTATCGTTAAACTATAGGAGTTAGTGTTAGCCCAGAAAATGTAAATTCCGAATAATCCAAAGGGTGTCAGCTGGTACAAACTTATCGACAACATTTAGCAGAGGTCAAAATTGATTGTTGAGTTTGCAAAACTTTGTAGCTAGTATTTTATTGTAGCTGAAAATTACGTGTAAACTGCTTGATGCTAACGGTAAACAAGTTGAGAGTTTCATTTAAGACTCTAATAACCCCAAAGGTCTTCTTTCACATGGTACTAGATCAGCAGACAAATTTCAGAAATATAACCAAATAAAACCTGAACTTATTATAATATTTCACTTATCTGTGGAAGAGCATTCTGTTATTTTGGATTGCATTGGCAGTGATGTTTGCACACAAATTAATACGTTTGTGAAATCATTGTTTTTTAAAAAGCTTGAAAGTACACAAATACACAAAACCATGTTCAAATGATTTGAGTCATCATAATGAAATAATATTTAATGTCTGTGTATCAATTCTAGGCCTACAATTGTTTGGCTAATGATATTAAGTTATACATGTTTTTCCTTGATTCTATATTCTCTAGTCTATAGATAGATATAGTTATTAGTAGATATTGCAGATTTTGTACACTACCAATAACTTAATTCATTAAAAAAATGTAATATGCAAAACCCAACCATTTAAATATGTTTTCTAATATTTCAAATTTTTGTGTCTGTGTTTCTTTTTACAGATTGACTTTTCAATCATCAATGACATTGAGGATGCTTCCCTGGCTCACTATATACCAGCTTATGGTGACAGGATAGCCACCAGGCGATTCTGTCTAGATAAGCAAAGAAAAATACAAATGATGATTCAAGGATGGCCATTCTTGAGAAATTGCAGAAGAAAATGAAGACAGCCAATAGTAGTTGTAGTGAGCCATCGGAGAAAAAGTGCAATCCATCAAGAAATGCAATGAAAACTACTCGGAAAATAGAATTGGGTTGGCTCCATGAAGGGAAACAGATTCGAAAGCGATCCGGTGGGGGTACTAGAGTTGTTAGTGTATCCAAAGATTCTAAAAAACAAGACCTTTTGATTATGACAAAAGACTTATTTTTCCCAAATGATGAGTCACAATTTGGAAAATGGGAAGAATTTGACAAAGATATAAAGGACTTTAAGGAAACACCGATCAATGATGTAATTACTGTTGGAGAGCTTTACAACCAACATAAATTTGGCATATTGAGGTTCTACCTGAGCACACGATTCAGTGAAGACTCAACACACAATGACACAGATGTGGAAAACACAGTCAGTTCTGCAGAATCAGAGACACTGCAAATAGAAAACAATGAAGACCTCTACAGTGAACCATATGATATTATAGACTTAGAAAACTTGAATGGCGAAAACACTACTGAAACTGTTATTTTTGAGGCGGATGACTCAGAAGTATTTGTTGGTGGCATAGGAAATGCAACATCACAAATAGTGGACCTTGATGACACATTGCCAGTTTTGATCATTCAAAATAGTGATCCCCCTGCAACATCCTCACCCATTTATACTGAACAACTGCACAGAGTTTCAACAGAGCTTGATGAAAGTGACCCAGTGTTTCCAGTGTTTCCTTTAGGCTCCAGTTTCACCTCAAGCAGCGTGCTGGATAATCCTACAATTACTCTCGAAATCCATCGTGTAAATGTGGTGTCAGAATTAATCAGTCATTTCAAAAGTGATGAAATAATGAAGTTCCGGCTCAAGTATAAATTTGTTGATGAAAAGGGTTCTGATGCAGATGGGGTTTCGAGGGATGTCTATGCTGCATTTTGGAACGAATTTGTGGATGGTGCTGCAGAAGGTGCTGATATGAGAGTTCCAGCCTTGACTCCAAAATGGCAAGAGGAGGAATGGCAAGCCATTGGAAGAATATTAGCAAGAGGATTTATTGATCAGGATTATTTTCCACTCCGACTTGCCCCAGCCTTCACAACAGCACTTATTTTTGGAGAACATTCCATATCTACAGATGTACTTTTTCAATCATTTCTACTTTATTTGAGCCACTGTGATAGAGATTTAGTTGAAACTGCTTTGAAAGGTCCAACTGACACAGACAGTAAGGAGGAGTTGCTTGATTTACTGGATCGGCTCGGGGTAACAGTTCTTCCTACTCCAGACAACCTAAAGGCCATTCTCCTTCAAGCAGCACACAAAGTGATTATCCAAACACCTAAGTATGCACTTGACAACATGGCAGCTACCTCAATGTCTTGGCTGAGAACCAAAATAACAACAGAGGAAGAAATGCAAAAAATGTATGAAGACAAGAAGCCTACCTGCAAAAAAGTGCTGAGACTCATAGAAGCAAACCCAAGCAATCCAGTTGAACAGCAAAGTCTTAAATACTTGCAACAATATATTCGGGAACTAGATCAAGTGCGTCTCCGACACCTTCTTAGATTCATAACAGGGTCAGATGTCATTTGTGTGCCCAAGATTCAAGTGATGTTTACTCTTCTAGATGGCCTGTCGCGTCGCCCAGTTGCACACACGTGTGGAGCAGTTCTGGAGTTGCCCTCCACATACAACTCCTTTCCAGAACTGCGTGTAGAAATGGATGGTGTTCTGAACAGTAACTATTATGTCATGGATCTCCTCTAGTTCATAAAAAATATACTGGTGTGACATTAGTTCATAAATATTAATACAAAAAGTTACTTTACCCTAAGAAAGCAGTTGTGGCTTTGTTTCATATGCCATAAAAAATTGAGGTTTTCAATCATAGGCCTACTATTTTTTTTTACTATTTTTATTTATTTTTTATCAATTCTGTTGCATTGTTTATGCACTTGTTTTTAAATTAATTTTCTATAATAAATTGTTCCAATTGAAAAATGAGCTTTGTTTCATTACAATTATTTCTAAAAGTTATTCATATTTTTCAGATTCTAGAATGTGATTATGTCGTAGATGTAGTAAGAGTCAGATTTCTCCCTTATCGCATTACTTCTGAATAACTAAAAGTTAAAATCTTATATTTGACCCAGATTATTGCTATTTGTGACTAAGCTTTTCTGTTTACCGTAGTTGACCCTCATCTATTTTAAACAAATAAGAGGTCATCCACCTGTTGTAGGTATTTTGAATGTAATAATATAAAATTAAATTCTAGTTCCCAACTCCTGAGTGACACCACTATCAAACAACAAAATATTCATGGAAATATGCAATAGTATACTCATAGACAGTGTTGTGTAAGTTAGTGTAAAATTAAAATAAATTATATATTACTAGTTACAGGTGTTAATGTGTACGTAAATGTATATTAGAATATTACTGTCTCTAAAATGTTAATGAGTTGCACTACTGTACATTACTTTGAGCTAATCACGTTTGTTAAGACATTGTACAAAACTAATCCTGTTACATTTACACTTGATACTGATGAACTTATAGAAATGTGATGTCACAACACATTTTCCTCATAATGTTTTATTCACCTTTAAGCCAGCATGGTATTTTAGTGGTGTTTTGGTCCTGAAGTGTCACTTTTAATAGACTATAAATGCAGTCAATTTAGATGTAACTAACTTAGGTTACACAGATTGTAACTAGTAATATATTGTCAACATTTTTACTACTTAGTTACTGAAAAGGGGGATACAGTAACTATAATTACTTTTGTAATAGTTACTCCCAACACTGCTCATAGATGACAAATAATACCAAGTTGCTCGCTTCCTTGTTTGCAGTGTACATTCATTATGTGAGGAGAGAAATCCAAATTTGTAGACAAGAGTACAGTTGCGTCAAATATTTTTTAATGTGACTACAGGTTCGATTTTTTTACCAAACATGTCACTAAAAGTCTCTCAAAGTGTGATGTCCTGTTTGTGTTCACATAATGTGCGAATGAACATAGTCTCGAAGAAAAAGATAGAGCTCAATAGCTTCTTCTGAAGAAGCAGGTGGATGAAGATGATTTTCTGCCATTGCTAAACAGCAAAGGTCAAACACAGTCTCGTCACATGGATAGGGACCTCTTGGAAGGCACTCCTCTCTGCAAAGTTCAATTTGTTCATTTGTTACGCCTTTTAGGTGGTTTGTGCATCCAAAAAGTTGAGGCAGTCTGTACAAAACTATAGGCTTTCCTCTTGGACTGTTGGCATTTCGACTGTTGCGTATGGTATGCGTGTTCCAGAGACGAGCAACATCCTGCAATTCTTTCTGAAAACAAATAGACAAAATGTAGAGAGCAAAAAATGAATACAGAAATATAATTGTCTTAAATTAATGGCCATCTACACTGACCCCTAGTGTAGTTTAAAGGATAGTTTGGAAATAACGAAAATGTTTTAAGAAAAATCAAGTCTACAATTGTGTTTATGTAAGCTTGAGCTTATTGTTTAGCCTAAAATTAGGATTTTCATACTGTAAGATATGTGGTCTTAATGTGCATTTTAACAGATACAGTAGGCCCATAAAAAGTAAACCACAGCAGTAGAATAAGCCAATAACGGATGGGTCAGCAGTCACAATATCAATTTTTTATGTCTCCCAAGCCTCACTAACTATAGATCCAATGCTCTAACGTCTGTTTTGTTTACTTTTACTGGTAGGCCTACTTTCAAACCAGACCAGTACGATATTACTCAGTGATTCTAGCATTCAGTTACATGATCACACAAGACTTATTTCTTTAGGTTGTTCGTGTAGGCCTATATAAGCATTGATGCGCACTGGAAAAGTTTACTATTTCACATCCCCGAGAGCAATTAATCTCATAATTCTTACCTCTATTATTTCCAGACAAGCAAATTGAAGGAGATTTTTGTCTAGGAAGTCCCCGGAGAACTGATCACGGTCCTTCAAATGCTGAAAAACATCCAGTATTGTGCATGATTTGTCGCCAGAATCCCACCACTGCTCAATTCTTTGGTTGTGGTTACTTGATCCAGTGATGTAGCAGGCATGTGAAAAGTTGTCGTCATGGCTGCTTCTCAGAAACCTTTGCAGTTCCCTCATTACACTGTTCTCTGTGCCCATGTCTGATCTTATTCTGTGGGCGTTCCTTGTCTATCATTCACTTCATTCAAGAAATATCGGCAATAACTTTTGGATTACTGTTTGTTGAAAAAGCATGTAGCCAAATTACCATGCGGAGAATCCGTCCACTGCACCATTGATGCATATTCCGTATGGTTTTAGCTTGTCATATGAGTCTACATGCCATAAGAAATTTGGCCCTGGGTTTTCATACATGCGTCTTCTGAGTCGATGGCGTAACCTGAGCTGTACCCCTTCTGGATCGAGAATCCCAATTAGATGTCGCACGGTGTGCTGTGGCACTACTAGTCCTGCCTGAATACATCTCAGATGCATTAATCGGTATCCGTGAAGCATTCCGTAATGTTCCAGCTGTTCTTGTATAAACACAGCGACATCAAGGAGGTCCGTGTGGGCTGTGCGCCTAAACAATCCCAAGTCGCTCAGGCGCCTTCGCAGAGTGGATAAACTCATATTATATCCATCATGTGCAAGAAAAGCTTGTATATCCCCGTGCGTTAGTCCAATGAGGTGGTAAAAGTGTAGTAAGTCAGGTAACTCTGTCATTGTGCGCCGTTGTCTCTAGCTTAGCCTCGACGAAGCGTTTGTGGGCGTACCATTGGGGGGAAAATATAAATTTCTTTTTTAAAAAAATTTAATCTTCGTAATTACGAGAAAACTATCTCGTAATTACGAGAAAACTATCTCGTAATTACGAGAAAACTATCTCGTAATTATGAGATGTTATCTCGTAATTACGAGATCTTATCTCGTAATTACGAGATAAATTTTTTTTTTTTCGTGAGTACTACGGAGCGCCGTAGGATAGAACAGTACGTGTCACACACATACTGCTCTTCATTCGAATAGAAATTACTACGTATTTCTGCTGAAACCGCATCAAAAGCAGCAGAAACACAAACATCCACGAGAGCCGCCATCTTTGTTTAGCTTGAATTAGACTCGGCTGCGGCACCGGGGAGCTAACGGCCCGTGTTAGCCCGCCCTGCTACAATGTGATTGGGCCTCAAAACCACGCTGCTAGGATGTGATTGGGCTGGTCATCGCTGGTTCGGACTCCCAAAACCAATCGAGCCGGACGAAGGCCAGATGTTTATCTGTGTTTGTGAATTCACAAATACCGCGAGATAAACCATCTGGCTGGACAGGTTAGTTTTACAGCAGTTAAGTGGAAAATTATGAAAAATTAAAAGTTGAAAATACAAAAACTAGAGTTTCGAGGTTAGCAAGGACAAAAAGTATTATCTGAATCAGACTAAACAAAGACTCTGGTGGATGTATTTCTGCGTTCAGACCGAAGCTTTGGAGCGTCCAGTTTATATGTTCAGTCAATGTAAACCTGCATCTTGAGACATCCAGCGAATTTGCGTCTAGCGCGTTGAAATTCTCTTGTTCATGCGTCTGCTGATTCCGCGTTGACGCCCGAGTTGGACTCTCCTGAATTTTCAAGCGTCTGAACGCGGCGTCCACCAATCAGACTCTGCTCTCCTGTGACGCTGTTCTCCTCTCAAATCACAAGGAAAGAAGGACTGTTTACTTTTTTAACTGACCTTTCACCGAGCCCCGCCCCCCTTAGTTACTGTTGCTACGTCCGTCAAATATGACAGCGTGCCATAGACTTCAATGACAGAAAGAAGTACACCTGTTCACGTCAGTGACTTTTTAAAAGCAATTTTTCCGCGATATCCTCTAGATCGAGGCAAAAGAGGTTCACTATGCAGCGAGGGATTTATTCAAAACATTAAAATACACAACAGAGGGACATAACTCCTATGGAGGCTAATGCTACTGGTCTCAAGCTAAATCAGAGAAACCCATGATCTTTAACGTTTCCTCAAATGCATCAAGCACAGCCTTGTCCTGCTCTTTCACTGCCGGGTAAGTTCACTTTCATGTGTTAAGGTCTATTTTTCTTTATTGCAAGAATATTGTTCATTTACGAGGTATGTTAGCGAGCTAAAGCTACTAGTGTTGGCTAAAGCTAAACGTAGCAGCTTAGAGCGTAACTTCTGCAGTTATATCCTCGTCATGGTAGAACTTTGATCTAGTTTGTGTTCTTGCCTCTAGATCTAACAACACAGTAAGTCCATAGCTCTAGTTAAACATTAGTTTTACCTTTGAGCAGACATTTGTTCCATATATTTAGCTGTTAAACTGTTTAATCCATTATAGACACTGCTCCAGTTGTTTTGGGTTTTGGAAATGGAAAGAACACAACTCCTCCGGTCAATATTTCGTGGGATCTGTGTCTGATTTACATAAACCGTAGGCGCATCGCTTCACCGTCTTACTTGGAGCTCAAGATTTGATTGGCCCTATTTACGTAGCAACGGTTGCTACAATGTTTGATTGGACAAGAGCTGTTTTGGGGCGGGGCTCGGCGAAAGGTCAATTGAAAGGTTGCTTGTTTTTTTTTTCAAAGGCTTGGTCGCTCATTGCTCTGAATATCTGGCGACACGGCAAATCAAACAATATGGGACATGATTCCAGATGGATTATGTGTAAAAACTCAAATCATAGTTAGGACGCACTCACACTAGGGTTTTGTAATTGTGCCGTGCTCAAGTCTGATTGCACAAAATTCTATGGCCCGCACTCACACTTTCAAAAGGCCGGTGACATTATCCTCTAGCACCGTTTGTTTACATGTCGCTAATGCTGTTGCGGCGAAAATAAGTCCTGCGGGCTGTTAGGTCTTTAATATATTGAGACAGACCCGAGTTTTGCCCGTAATGCGCACTCCTCCGTCAGGCTTAGGAATAAAAATCACGTGGGCACTGTTCAGTTGTGCCAGTGTGAGTGCACCGTAAAACACATATCCATCTGGAGTGAGACAGGTTATCCATCATTGAGGTGGTTGCTAGAGAAAAGTTGTGTCTTCAACCAGAAGCAGTAGCTCAGTTTGTTTCCTAAGGACAAAATGATGTTCACACAGATTATTATTCGACTTCCATCTTCTGACATCGAACACGATTCTCAAGGTGATTATCTCCTTATGTTTTTGTCAAATATGTGACATCTTAAAGCAAACACAATCCTAAAGTAGATTAAAAACGTCCTGATGCATGAGTGAGACGAGTCTGTGAGTTTGTTTGATGGACACTTGTGAGTCATGACGCTGGAGACTCGTTTGTTTTGGAGACGTTTTCTGGAGCTCAGTCCAAAGTGTGATTCAGACCCAGACGAGCTGTTCTTGTGCTGGATCAGCGTGGCCTTGGAACAGGGACAAACCGGGAGAAAGACTCACACACACACACACACACACACACACACACTGCTTTAGAGACAAAATCAACTCTGGTGAAGTGTCAAAGGCTTTCAGACACTTTGATTTAACTCCAGCAGCAAAAAGAGCAAACCTGAGGGCCATATTAGAATCTATAAGTAGCTATTTCAAACCCATTTCTGTAAAACATAGCCTACTTAATCTATCATTTTGTCTTTCATTGTGATATTAATTAAGAAAACAAGTACAGACAGAAGCTTTATAGTTAAGACAAAATAAAGAAATAGACTACAAAGAGTAATGTTTAAAAAAGGGGCAGAGGAGGGTGAAGTGTGAGTTCCAGGAGTTTTTTGTGAAAGTGTCTGGCTCATCACAAAAGGCGACACGGCGGCCATGTTTGTCAGCGTTGCCGTAGTTACGGACTTGAAGTGAAAAGACATGATGAGGTGTGGCTTTGTAAAGAACTTTTCTACCTTCAAAACACTTTTACATCAAGAGAACAAACAGAGACCAGGGCTTTTGATTCAGTTCAGTATAAATGTAATCTACAAAAACAGACACAATCACGACTATTATATCACGATTTTCTTGGAGCCACATCACAATTATGATTTTACCACAACGGTTTTCAGAGAGTTCCTTCTATGTGATCCAGTTGTCAAGACTGACTAGTGTTGCCAGATATTCAGAGAGAAATAAGTGACCCAACCTTTGAAAAAAATCTCAAACAAGTCACCTCAGCCCTAAAGATTACTTTAGCCGGCACCTGCAGAAAAATTATATATAATAATACGTGAAAAAATTAAAAGTTGAAGAAAAATTTGGAATAATACATAATTTACTGTAGGTAATTTAATCATAATTCTACATTTGTTCGTCAGTCCGGGGCGCTGCTGGAGTTCAGAGACCATAAACTAGACTGGCGATGATACACGTGACCCTGGCGCTGTTCGCAGATGATTGGCAGCTGCGTAGACCATGCTTTTTACTTCTCAACTCAAGACAAAATGTTTCACTCTCTTGTGAATACAGTGGCTTAATGCGCCAAGTGAAGACAATTCATGCATGTAATAAAGTCGTAGCTTATATAGTGGAGAAAAGAGAAAATAGAGAGACAAACGTGGGAAAGCATGTCTCTCTTGCAGATTTGCTGATCAGCGTCAGTGATTGTTGCTGCAGGAAACAAACCGTTACGACACTTTACACGTGAAGCCCATCACAATGTGCCTTTACTGTCACTAAAACGTCGAGCTGAACTTAGAAATCTCCAGTTTAGAAGTGTGCTGCGCAGTCCAGAGGCTCAGACATACGGGAGTTGCCGCTGGCTTGACTCAGGTTCAGCGTTTGCACTGTCCCGGGCTCTTGCCTCAAACACGGGGATCAGGGGACAGGCATGAATCAAAGCGCGTCTTGTCATTACGATAACTTAAAGTTAAAGAAACTTCATTACCAAAGACCAATTTTACCTTTAAAATAGAGACTGTAGGGCAGGTGAAAGCGCGTACTGCCATAATTCATGTGCAGTTGTTTGCATAAGGCAATATATCTGACCGGTTGTTCTCCTAATTGACCAGAATTTCCAGAAAAGTCTAGCATAAACTCTGCTCAGCGTGTCAATAAAAGATAAAATAATCAATAAATTAGATCATTGTGTGTCTCTGCAAAACAAGATTCTAACTTAACTTTCAACATGAAAAAAAGGCTTAAAAAACATGTTTCAGTCATAAATGGATATTATATATCAAACCAGAAAATTGCCCACAAATTCCCCAATTTATGACAAAAGAATACAGTGTTTAAACTTCTTAAGAGAAGCCCAAAGTCGCTATAAAGAAGTGGACTTGGCAATTCTGAAACTGAGAGCAATCGCTTTTAAAGAAATGGAAAATGACGATTTCATCATGAAGCAGATTATCGCGAGATGAGCTCACGATTCCAGTTTTATCACGATACTGCACAGACCTAAATCCAGTCATATGTTTGATATGTTTGATCTCCAAATCAATAATTTCTGTCCTACAATAATCACAACAGTAAAACGAGACATGGACACATCCTCAGACCTACAGAATCAGCCTGGTGGTGAAACATGATCCTGTCTCTGAAATGAACCTGCTCCGGCTCAGAAGTCTCTGATGTCTCCCAGGCTCGAGCTGATCCAGAGCTGCCCCTCTTCATATATTACATCCATAAAAGTCATGTGTCTCAGAAGAACGAGCCTCTGGTGATGGGCGCGGCTCAGCTCACTGCTACAGCTGCTCTCACTGACAAACTACAGCCATGAGGTCGTCTTGTTAGCAGATCTTTGTTTTTAGTGCTTTTGATTGGAAGTGTCAGTGTATTAACCCTGTTTCCCCGCCTAAGGCCCAAAGTCACTGTGCGACACGAATGACCATCTCAAATTAAATTCTCGTCACAGATATTGTCCTAAAGTCTTGTCTCTCTGTTTGTCCCTTTGTCTCAGAGGTCAAAGGTGAGTCGGGGTCAATAAGGCAGGATTAGAGCCACACTGCAGGTTCATAAGGGTTAATAAAGACAGAAGAGGCTTTTCTATACGAAGGCTTTGTATTTGGACACAGTATTAAAGCAGATGTTTGCTCAGAGTCTGGCGGACGCGACGCTTTATTAAACACGTGAAACCTGAAGGAAAAGAAGTCGTGTTTTTCTCTGCGACAGTAACAGACACAATCAGCCTCATTAAAAGAAGTCGTGTTTTTCTCTGTGACAGTAACAGACACAATCAGCCTCATTAATAACGTCGTATCGGCAAAAAGAAACTCAAAACCTTCAGCAGGGTTTACAGAAGAAAGGCGTGATCGGGTTTCGTTGAGTCGATAAAAGTCAGAGCTTCTCTTTAAAACAGCTGCTGCAGTCAGACAGACAGACTAAAGCCGGCTGCACACTACAGGAGTTTAGGATCTTTTGCGATTTTTCGACGAGCCAAAGAAAAGAAGAGGCCACAGACATAAGACATTTACAACAGAGACGACACCGACTAGAGGCGCGGAGTGAGCGGAGAACAGCGCGTGTGTCAGGTGATTGAGCGCAGTGTTTTCTTTCGTTGCGCGGATATAAAAATGAACAATGAAACACCAGTGGATTAAAACAGGTTTATAAATGTCACAGGAGAGCGGAGGAGCTGTTACACTGACACACTGTGGTCGTCAAATGAAACAGTTTAAACAAACTCCGTGTTGGCCATGTTCTAAAGGCCTATAGTAGTTAAAGGTGGGGTAGCTAACTTTTTTAGTTGTAAATTAACAAACATTGTGCTAAAAATATATAGTAAATATGAGACCACTGGGTACTGTCTGAACTGAATAATAAAGAATCTAATCAGGAGGTGAATGCTGCTCTCTGATTGGCTGAGCTGGGGTGGTCCTCTCCAACTTCACTCTGTTGTTTGTAAAAAGAAGTTTATAAGCTATAAATGAAACCAAAAGGAATACATGTCGATATGAACCATGTGTCGAAGGATTTATGAGAGGAAGTTGTCAGATTTAAAACCTAAATTGTGTAAAAATCAGCTGCCACACCTTTAATGTCAGTGTAAGGAGCTAGTGCGTAATGATGGTAAAAAAGAATCCCGCACTTTGACTATGAGCACAAAGCGTTACATTCTTTTCCAAATGATGAAGCAATGTTTCTTCTTTACTTTATGTGCACATGAAGCATGTGAACCTCACTACATCGAAAAAAAATCTCTTATGAAAATCCTTACTCTGCCACGCCTCCTGAACTCGTAGAGGGACACATCGGGCTTAAAATCGGGCCAAAACTCCTGTGTGCAGCCGGTGTAACGTCGAGATGGGAACCCCCTTGTTTAAAGTTAGAGCTAGAAAATCAGTAATATTTTTTATTTTCATATTACTTTTGCTAACCCTCACCCAAGCCAAACGTAGCCTAAACTTAGCCTTCAAATTATGCCTAAACTTACCCGAATTAATTGTAAACTATTTACTGCGGGAAGCTTGCTACGTCACGTCTTGATAGGGAGCTTGTTTCGACACCACACCGGCTTTAGAAGTGTTTGAGATTATCAGACTTTTATCAAGACTTTTACAATCACACAGACAGAAAACACTGAGTTATCTCATGTTGTATTGGCCAAACCACTGCTCTGTGACTGGTCCGGCTTCTGTCCCACTGGTGGTTAAACTTATGTCCTATTTGCACGGCATAATATTTACCTCGGGACGCCTGTAAACTTTAATTACCCCACACGTTTTTTTTTTTTTTTACAGACTTTCACACGGAGATATTCGATGTCTGTAATGTTCTTGTTTTTACAGACTTTCCAGAAACGGCGACAGATGATTTATGACAACAACCATTTACCTAATTCATGAAATGTGCCTTTTTTCCGGTTTGTTTTTACATTCATTAGTTTACCTGAGCTGCGGCAGCGTAAAAAAAAAAATGGCTCCTCGTCACGTTGTTGAGTCCGTTTATCAGAATCACATCCAAGATCTTAAACTCTGACAGTGGCTCACCAACACTGACTCTTGTTCAGCTCAATAAAGACATCCTTATTTGAGTTTTTTAGAGTAGATTTTCAAGAAGATTTCAAGATAGTTTATTATGTCATATGCAAGTTCAACACAAGGTCAACAATGCGATGAAATGCTTTGGATCAGAAGAACCGTTAACTCGTTAATAAAAACCTTAAGTACTAAAAGCATGAAAGAATAGTACATTGTAAAAAATCAAGATAAATAAATAAAAAAAAACATAATAAAATGTTAATTTTGTATTGCACCTAAAGTAATATTGCACAGGTAAGTCGCTTTCACAGTGAGGTAGTGATGATGTACATATTACATTTAAAATAGTGCAGCAGCAGTACATACAGTATACAGTATAATGCAAAGTATGCAGTATCACGAGTTCAGTAGTTTGACGGCTTGCGGAAAATAACTGCCTTTAAGTCTTTTTGTGCGTGCTGGCAGGCTCCTGTACCGTCTACCCGAGGGAAAATAACAGAAACGTCGGGTCCTTAAGGATGCGCTGTGCCTTACGCAGACTCCTACTGCGATAGATGTCCTGGATGGAGGGGAGACTGCTGCCAGTGATGTCCTCTGCCACTCGTACAGCATTTTTTTTATATTGGCCTACACCATAACTGTCTCTGTTAAGAATAACTTAACTTTGAATTCAGTAGGAATGGTCCTAGTATGTTTGTCTATAGCTACAATAGGTTTTGGTGAATTTTCAGAGAACAAGCCAAAAACAAGCAACGTCAGACAAACAGAAAGAAAGACAGCCAGACAGTGACTATATATCTCTCGTATCAAACACAGAGAGAAGCAGAAGACTAAAGACCAGATCAGACCGATGTTCACGTGAGTCTAACCCCACAGGACACACTTCATTAGATTCTCTGATCCCGACACACGAGAGCTGTTCACACAAATGAGACGCAAACGCAAAGAGCCGCTGTACGTCTCAGAACAATATCGTCCTGTTCTTCTGTCAGAGCTGAGAGAGCACAAAACACGGACTTTAGAGTCGTCAGGAGCCTCAGCAACACTGTCTGTATGAGACTGGGTTAAAGGGGACTAAACAGGTCTTAAAACAGGACAAAAGCAGAACAGCAACAGGGCTAAAACCAGGACTATAACAGGTCTTAAAGCAGAACTAAAGCAGGACCAAAACAGGACAAAAGCAGAACTAAAACAGGTCTTAAAACAGAACGAAAACAGGACTAAAGCAGGACTAAAACAGGTCTTAAAACGGAACGAAAACAGGACTAAAGCAGGACTAAAACAGGTCTTAAAACGGAACGAAAACAGGACTAAAACAGGACTAAAGCAGGACTAAAACAAGACTAAAGCAGGACTTAAACAGGACTAAATCAAGACAAAAACAGGACTAAAGCGGAACTAAAACACGTCTAAAACAGATTTCAAAGCAGGACTAAAACCAGGACTAAAGCAGGACTAAAACAGGATTAAAGCAGGACTAAAGCAGGTATAATTAGGACTAAAGCAGGATTAAAACAGGTCTAAAACAGGACTAAAGCGGGACTAAAACCAGGACTAAAAACAGGATTAAAGTGGAACTAAAACACGTCTTAAACAGATTATAAAGCAGGACTAAAACGGGTCCAAATCATCTTAAACTGCAGTACAACAGTTTGTCTTTGTACTTTTAGTCTTGATTGACTCTAATAATCATAAGTGAGAACAAGCTCTGCACAAAGAAAAACACAATTTCATTTCAAAGCCTGAACGTCTTTGGTAAAGATCTTAACTCGGGTTTAGTTTAGACCGTCAGAGCTGCTGCAGAACCGTCTTATCTCTCTCTCCTCCACGTGTTACATAATCCTCCAGAGCAGAGCTGACGTTACTGTAATCATAACCCACAGAGAGAGCCTGAAAGTGGGTCAGACTGTGGCCCCTGCAGCGGCCCCTGGAGACACANGTTTGGTCCTGTTTTAGACCTGCTTTAGTCCTTCTTTAGTCTTGGTTTTGAATTCTGTTTTAGACCTGTTTGTCCTGTTTTAGTCCTTGCTTTAGTCCTGCTTTAGACCTGTCTTTAGTCTTGCTTTAGTCCTTCTTCAATCCTGTTTTACTCCTGTTTTAGACTTGCTTTAGTCCTGGTTTTGAGTTCTGTTTTAGTCCTGCTTTAGCTATGTTAATAGACCTGCGTTTGTACTGTTTAGTCCTTATTTAGTCATGTTTTAGACCTGCTTTAGTCCTGTTCTTTTAGTCTGGTTTTAGACCTTTTTTAGTTCCGGTTTTGAGTTCTGTTTTAGTTCTGCTTTAATCCTTTTTTGGTCTTGCTTTAGACCTTCTTTAGTCCTGTTTCAGTCTTGGTTTGAGTTCTGTTTTAGACTTGCGTTTGTCCTGTTGCAGTCCTTTATTCCTGTTTTATTCCTGCTTTAGTCGTTTAGTCCTGCTTTAGTCCTGTCTTAGTCTTGCTTTAGTGCTACTTTAGACCTGCTTTAGTCTGTTTTAGTCCTTCTTTAGTTTGCTTCAGTCCTACGTTTGTCCTGTTTTAGTCCTTTAGACCTGTCTTAGTCCTTCTTTAGTCCAGCTTTAGACCTGTTTTAGTCCTGCTTTAGTCCTGGTTTTAGTTCTGTTTTAGATCTGCTTTAGTTCTGTTTTTTTGTTCGCTTTAGTCCTGTTTTAGACCTTTCTTAGTTCTGTTTAGACCAGGTTCTGAGCAGAACCTGTCATTCTTCTTGACAATCACAGTGATTTATAATTGTACTTTCTCACCGAAGTAAAAGTGTGTGGATTCTTCGCCTCAGGACAAAGTAAACTTCAGGTTCATTCTTGTGTCTGTTCTTTTTGTGAACCGCTCCAGGCGAATGTCACAGTGATCTCTGTTTATTTATGAGGTTATTTCAGGTTACACACTCTTGTTCAACAGCGTCCGACCCAAATTCACATCATGAGCTGCACATTTTGCAACTTTATCATTTGTTAAGTTGCGTTCAATCCTCTCCAGTCCATTCATGCGTGTATATTGTCATTTTATTGCGTTTAAATTAGAAACTGCATGTCTGAGCATATGGTCTGACCTGTGGTGTTCCCCAGGGGTCCATCATGGGCCCTTATGTTCAATTTCTACATGCTGCCATTAGGTCAGCTATACGCAATAATAATGTGTGCTGTCACAACTATGCAGACGACACTCAGATCTATGTGTCACTGTCACAGCCCTTTCGTACCGGAAGACCCGATTCATCCGGAAGATTCTTTTTAGGCCAACTACGCATGCACAGGCTGAAATTACGTCTTTTAAGCACATTATTTGTAAGTGTACAGTTAATATTATTTCTTTATTTGATATTTATGAATACATCTTGCAAAGGTTTGCCAATAGAAAGCCCAAACGGCACATTTAAGTCAAGTTAGAAATCTGGGGGTAATAATAGACTCAGACTTGAACTTTAACAGCCACATTAAGTCAATAACATCAGAAGATTTTAACCAGATTCTGTGTGACATGACATTACACCAGGCTACACACATACACACTTACGCACACATGCTCCTTCTGTGTTCTGAGCCTAGCTGACAGTCCACTTCTCCTCACACTGGACCTTCTCCACGGAAATACTAAAGTCAGATACTTTTGTCCTGACAAACAGTCTTGTGTTTTGGGTAAAGAAATTAAATCAGCTGCTGTGTTTCATCGCAGTAATTTCAGATCTATTAGTCCAATACAGATATAGATAGATAGATAGATAGATAATAGATAGATATATAGATAGATAGATAGATAATAGATAGATAGATTTTAAGGTACTTTTATTGGTTTACAAAGCTCTTAACGATCTTTGTCCTATTTATTTATCTGATTTGCTTTTCTCATATGAGCCCTCTCGGACCCTCAGGTCTTCAGGTAGTCATCTTTTAATAATAATAATAATAATAATAATAATAATAATAATACATTTTATTTAAAAGCGCCTTTCATGACACCCAAGGACACTGTACAATATAAAAACATAAAAGACATAAAATAACAGAATAAAACGGCACAAACTGGATGATGGAGGGAGTGATTATGTGGGGTAGGATTGTCTGAACAGGAAAGTTTTGATCTGGATTTGAAAAGTGGGAGAGAGTCCGTGTTGCGCAGGTCAGGAGGGAGGGAGTTCCAGAGCTGGGGAGCAGAGCGACTGAAGGCTCTGCCCCCATGGTGACGAGACGGGCTGATGGGACAGAGAGCTGGAGGGAAGAGGAGGAACGGAGAGAGCGAGAGGGAGTGGAGATGCGGAGAGGTCAGAGATGTAAGATGGAGCCAGGTTATGGATAGCTTTGAAGGTGGTGAGGAGAAGTTTGAAATTGATTCGTTGTTTTATGGGAGCCAGTGTAGTTGTTGGAGGATGGGTGTGATGTGGTGGAATGATGGCGTCCTGGTGATGATGCGGGCTGCAGAGTTTTGGAGAAGCTGCAGTTTCTGGAGGGATTTGTTTGGATTTAACTGTCCCAAGAGTTCAAACTTAAACTTACAGTGAGGCCTCATTCAGCTTCTATGGCCCTCGTCTGTGGACCTGAAGACTTGAGGTCCGTGCGAGTGTTTTTTTTTACTTTTTACTTTAGCTTTTACTTGATATTTATTTCTTATGTATGGCATTGATTGATTGATTGAATATGAGACAAATTGACACACAGGGTTTCTAATTCTGTGTTTTGTGCTACAAATAAGGCATCCAGACTCCTGCCAACCTCCCACGAGCTGCAGCACATCCAGAACGCTGCTGCTCGTGTCCTGACTTGAACCAGGAAGTACTCACATGGTGGTGGGACCTTTTAGTTTTGAGGCGATGCTGAATAATAAACGTGACACTTATGAAACAAACTCGTGTCGTATTGATCAGAAACAGGACTTTAGCTGATTAAACACAGACCGAAGCAGAAACATTTTGAACTTTGTGGGATTAAAAACGGTTTGTGGCTCAGATATTTACAGCACAATGTTTCTCATTAATGTTCAGCTCCAAACACCCACACCCTTCACTTTCACAAACAAGATCTGTAAAGCCCACCAGACTTACAACATCACGTTCTCATGATCACATTTAATAGATCTTAAAGCTGGGGTGATGAACTTTTAGGTGTACGTTGTAAACTTTGTGTTTTCCACTGAAAGTCTATGATAAATGCAGCACTTTGTGGAGAAAATTAGACCACTGTGTACTGTCTGAACTGAATAATAAAGAGTTTTTGTTCTTTTAGAGCTGAATGCTGCGTTCTGATTGGCTGAGCTTGGATGGTTCTCTCCAGTTTCACTGTGGTTTGTAAAGACATTTATAAGATTTTTACTGACCATCCAAGCTCAGCCAATCAGACGCTGCTTTAAGCTCCTGATTAGTATTCAGTACTTAGAGGTCTAATTTTTCACCATGTCCTGCATTTATCATTTTATGATAAAGATTTTTATTGGAAAGCACAAAGTTTACTTGTTAACAACTAAAAAATTAGCTACCCCAACTTTAAACAGCAAAATTTCCTGGATCAGCATCATATCCGATCCTAGATTTGATCGGTGCATTATTAGTTGTAAGATTATCACTTTTTTTCGCGCACAATGTCTAACTTTTAAAGCTTCAACTTTATCCTCATAGCCCAGGTTTTTTTCTCAGTTTAGTCCCTAATCCTCGTCGTATCCAGCTTGATTCTGGCCCCAGCGTCTGGACATTGTGTCTTGTTTAAATTTTCTATCACAGTCTACGAGAGAAACAGCGACACATCTGCTTACATAACTACACACACACAAGTCTTCATTATGAGACTTGGACTGTAACAATAGTGCGTTCTGTTGAGTATTTTGACCCAGAGGCATGTTCAGAATGTTCCTCAGACGCGGCTCACCTCACACGACCTCGGAGGAACTCCCTTTTGGCAGAACAAATCGCATCAGATCATCGCTTGATTCTCCGCCAAAACAACGCGGCGAGAGCGAGCGAAATCACACTGTTCAGACAAGAAAAGTTCAGCCGGGGATAAAAACACACGTCAGACCAAAAATAAAGACTCTGAGCTCTGCCAAGGGACTAAACGCTGGGCTATGAAAGGTTTTTAGTTGTAAATTAAAAGCAGCAGCAGATCACTGTGTACTGTTTGAATTGAATAATATACACTCAAGGAAAAAAGAAACGCAACACTCAGTTTTCGGAGTTTTGGGGCCAGAATAATTTCTTTTGAGATCTGCCTGTTTCATATGAACCCTACATCCATTTCTAATCCTCAGACCAACTCTTGCGACGTTTACACATTTTCCGTCCAATAACACAACCAAACAATAGAGCAACCCTAAAACCAAGTGACAGAGTTTCATCAGACTGTCAATAGTTCACTGACCCCCGTTGGCCCTTCATCGCCTCATGGATCCATCAGCAGTAGTGTCTGAGTTGATTCATTCTTCAGCTGCTGCTGAGTTTCGGGAGGATGTTCACGTCGGCGGACGCGCACACTGGGCAGATCCCAGACATTTTCAATGGGATTTAAGTCCGGAATCATGGCTGGGGTCACATGGGGTCACACATTGTCGTTCTGAACAGATCCTCAACTTGGTCCAGAAAAGGGAGCACCACAGGCCTCAGGATCTCATCCCGTTAACGGAGACATTGAGTTTCCTTTGATGAAACCAGGTCTGTCCGGTGATTTGCCGACATGGCTGCCCAAACCATGACACTGGACCACCCCACCGGTTCACTTGGCCACACAAGGTTCAGCCTCTCCCAGCGTCTCCTGTACACCTGATCTCGGCCATCTGCTCTGAAACACTGGAACATTTTTTTCGTCACTGAACACGACTTGGGACCACCTCTGCAAAGTCCAACGACAATGTGAGTGCACCATTGGACCATATGGTGGAATATCATCAGCGCAGAGGAGATACGGATGGTTCTGGAGACACTGGTCTGTGGTGTGTCCCAATGGTCTGGGCTGAGGACCTGGTGGAGGCTGAACCTGTCACAGAGATGTGTGGGGGGGGGGCGGTTAGTCTTGTGCAGCGGTCGTTACACGGGGCCACCAGTACGAGGGCGGTCGTTAGAGGAACCAGACGACTAATGGTAGAGCGGTGACTCCAAACACCCTGGAGACACAGGACAACAGCGTCCATAGCTCCATCCCTCTCTGGTTGAGACAATCGTGTGTTTTGGCTTCTGTGAGCGAGTGAAAAGTGTCAGAGGAAGTCAAACTACTGGATTTATTCAAGATTATTTATGCTCCATGAAAGAGGCTGAATCTGTAGAATCTGCATCAGAAACACAGTGTCTGTTGGTTTAAAGATGAAAAGACACTCGTCCTCATTGTTTTAATCATGTAAACCTCCTGTTTTTATCCTAAAGACATTATTTCATTGTAGTGGTCTGATTCTTTCAGAGGAAAACAACACTGACACGAGGTTTGATTTAGAAAAAGGACGTTTTCTCCAAGTTTCTCGTCAAACGCTGAAATTCTAATGAAAACAAGAACTTTCAAAAACCTATAAAAAGAGAACGGATTAATGTAGAATAACAATTCTTTTTAAAATGAAAGTAGACACTTGATGTACAACATGTCATGATTCCAGTTGCACAGACTTTTTGTGGAGCTGTGAATATTGTTTAAAATGAGTGAAAAGGCCTGGCAGAGAAGAGAACAGGGCTGGAGCTGAAAGAGTTAATCAGCACTGGTCTTAACGTACAATAAAACACTTCTGTATCTGCTGCTCCATCTCAAACGACTGAAAACACATTTAAAACACTCTGAGGCCGTTTCATCTCATAATCTCAATCATTTCTCTCACTTCAGATGAAAGAGCTTCGGCTGAAACTTTCTCACAGAACGATTCAGACTTGTGTTTATTGTCTTCTTCATGTTTTAATCACATCTGAGTTTTATCTGATGTGAGTCTGAAGAGACACAGAGAGATGACTGATTCTATCTCAAAAAGTAAAACAAAACCATTCTCATCAAAAGCCTCCATTTGGCTTTATGTCCCAGACAAACACAGGCTGGTCTGAGGCTTTCACACACATTCAGCCGTGAGGACAGTTATTGATTATTTCACTCATAACTTACTTTAAAAAGAAAAAAGTACTGTAATGATTTTTTTTTATTCTATATATTTCTTAATTTATTTATTTTATAGTTTGCTCACTCAACAAAAAACTTAAGTGTGAAATGTCCTTCAAAGATGTTCATGTTTCATCCACTTCATAAATAATTATAAGAAATACTGTTGTTTTCTCCAAATGCATCCAGTCTGATGCAGGAGCTGGTTTGTTTACCTCAGTGTCACTCTTCTTTGAAAAAGGAAACGCTTTTCTGCTCAAACAGGATCAAACGCAGCAGAAACACAAACATTCACCTTTGTTTGTTTGATTGAGTTCCTTCTTTCTGTCATCTTTACCCCCTTCCTGCTGCAATGTGATTGGTTCGTTAAACCACTGGCTTGGACTGCAAACCAATCAGACTGATGGAGGGCCACATGGATTTCTTTTGAGTTTGTGAATTCACAAATATCACAAGGGTCACATGTCACAGATCTTACATTTACGCCTGATCTCACTTAAATATGTATGTAGCTGTCATGCAACTGTAACTGCACATGAAAACATCGTAATTTGTCCTTTTTGTGTTCGTGTAAGACACGTGCTGTTGCTCCACTTCAATCCTATGGTGGATGTAAGAATGTTATAATTTATGAATATTAACAAAATCCTAATCTTAACCATCCAAGCTCCTGCCCTAAATTTACCAATTTTTTTTTACTTCAAAGCTAAACTTTTATTGATTTATTTTAATTTAATCAGGAAAGTCCCATTGAGATTAAAATCCTCTTTTTCAGGAGAGTCCTGTCCAAGTTGCAGCAAAATTCAATACATTACAAATACATACATACATAGGCATTAAAGGAGCACTGTGTAACTTTTTGACCAAAAATAGTCTCGACGAAAAGCATGTTTTTGTCATTTAGATTTCTTTGTTGCAGTGAAGAATTAATAAAAATATGTGTTTTTATTTTGAGTGGACTTGCATGGCCACAAAATGGAGGAGGTCCTCATCTTGTATGTTTCCATCAAAATGTATGTTATAAATAATATTATAGTAGTATAGTTATTTTCATTCAGAATGTCCCAAAGTATGATTTAGCTTTTTATTTCTACTGAACTGCATAAATGACTTTTCACCTCCAGAAAGTTACATAGTGCACCTTTACAATGACACAGATTAAGAAAAACAGCAACATTACTGAGGCAGTCTCTGATCCTTTCAATTTGGTTTTAAAAGAATTTAAGAACAAGAACTCAGTCAGTTTTCCAGTCATTCTGCAAAATATTCCAAGTAAAAGGGGCGACACGGTGGCGCAGCGGTTAGCACTCTGGCCTCATAGCAAGAAGGTCCCGGGTGGAGTTTGCATGTTCTCCTCGTGTCTGCGTAGGTTTCCTCCGGGTACTCCGGTTTCCTCCTACATCTAAAAACATGTCCAATGTGCCTCCCCTCTCCAGGACTACAGACAGAAATTAGCTGTAAACTACAATCTGGTACAAACATATCTGCCATTGTGCTTAATGCAAAACTGTACATTGTCCTTAATAAACATTCCTTAAGGAGCGGAGTGGGCAAAGGCTTTCTTCCCCAGCTCTGTGCGGGCAAAAGGGACAGAGAGCTGAAATGGGATTCAACACTTCTTCTTGTGATCAAAGTAGAAATGTAGGAAGGCAGTTCTCCAAGTAAAGCTTTGTCAATAAAAGTGTAGAAGTGACCTTGTCTCCTAGTGTCCAGAGAAGGCCAACCCACTCGTGAGGACAAGTCACAGTGAAGTGTCTGAGATTTACAGTTCTGAACCTCAGAGCCGCAGGATAAACTGTGTCCACCATCTGAAGACACCAAGAAGACACATTCATATAAAACATATCACCCTAATCCACATATGTGGCCCTTTGTCAAAATGTGTTCCACCTCCCTGCCCTAATCCAACACAAATCAAAATGTTGCAGTGACAAGACGCTTTTTTGCTTCGATAGAAAACCACGACTTGTTACGAAAGAAAAAGTCCAGTTTAAGTTTTCATTTCTTCACAAGTTTCTTCACCTCACTTAGTCGCTAAACCCCCCAAACAAAAGTCCCAAAACACCTCTCTATAAGACAAGATAAGTAAATAGTATCTCGCTTTGACGCTTTTCACAGCTTCAAATACCAACACGGTCTCACAAGAAGGCGTACATTTAGCACGACACAAAAATAGCGTATTTTTAGCACGATATCAGTCCTGTTTGCGTACTTATGTTACGCCGTACATATAGCACGATATGAAAAAGCGTAAAAATGACACGAGATTTCACCACGTAAAAATGCCACGAGTTTTGGTTGAAGCCACGTGGGGACGTTTTCTTCAGGTGAAACGGTTAAGTTCAGGCAAAAAGTTACTAAAATGGTTAAGATTAGGGTTGGGGCTTGGGGTAGGTTAAGATTAGATGTGTGATTTTGTTCATTTTCATGAATAAGAACACTTCTTAACAACCTCCATTGAAATGAACGGGGACTGTGACGCGTACTATAATTACGCAAAGAGCCTTAAACTCGTGCTAATCATACGCAATTTACATGTTGCGTTATGTCGAGGTATATGTACGCTTTCTTGTGAGATCGGGCTTCAAATACAGACATAAACAGGCAGATTCAGAGTGTGACAACAAGAAAACACTGTCCTGAGCTTCAGTAGCTTTGTTCATGTTCGTCTAGTTTTTTGTTTTATCAAAGATGCTTGTGCAGGAAACTAGTTCCATCAGCTGTAATGACAATATTTCTCCAAACAGAAATAGAAAGAGAGCAGTTTGATCCTGAGAGAGACTGGGTCATAGAGAAAGTGAAAGAATCAGCAGCAGAAGGAGGAGGAGGAGGAGGACTGTACAGATGAATCAGGATTTACTGTGAGTGATGTGGAAACAGAAACAGAGCTTTTACTGGAGAAAACATGACTCACTCCAGCTCTGATAATGAGAATAAGACTACAGAGGAAACAGGAGCGAGTCTGACTGGAACAGACACCAGACCAGCTCAGATACTGTAACTGTTTTAAGTCTCACATTCATTCACAAAAACATTCATTCACCAGAGAGCTCAGACCACGGAGAGAAAACAAACGAAGTGTCTTACTCAAAGGTCTTTGTCATGTGAACAGAAAAAAATGGACAGTTAAAAGTTGAAAATACAAGGGTTTGGGGTTAGCAAACACAAAAAGTATTATCTAAATCAAATGGATGTATTGCTGCATTCTGACATCCAAAGAGTCCAGTTTACACGTTAAGTCATTGTAAACCTGCGTCTTGAGGCGTCTAGCGAATTTGCAGCGCCAATTTGCGTCTAGCGCGTTTGAAATTCGCTTGGTCGTGCATCTGCTGACACCACATCTTGTGAAGTAGACGCTTTAACCTGCGGCGGACGCTTTGGCCTCATCGGAAGTCGATGTCAGAATTGGGCTCTGCTGAACTTTCAAACGTCCTACACCTGCATCAACCAATCAGACACGACTCTCCTGTGTTGTGGGTGACTCTGTTCTGCCTCACAACAAGAGGAAAGAAGGATTGTTTACTGAAGTCTTTTAATAACTTTTTTTAACGAAAAGTTGATTGTTTTGGAGCTTTTTCCGAAGGCTTGGTCGCTCGTTGCTCTGAAAATCTGACGACACAAAACAAACAACATGGACCTGATCTGGACTGACAAAGCCTCACATGGATCTATTCAAAATGTTTAAACCTGCTGTAGGACGTGACACTGGAGGAGGACAGAGACAGCAAAACAACTGTCTGGAGGAAGAGAAAGTTCTGCTATCAGGTAAGCCTCTCTCTCTACGTGATCTGTCTACGAGCAAAACAAAGCCTTTTGCAAACAAGCGTGATCTCAAAGAAGCGCGTCAGGGTGTAAAGTGTCTCTGTCCCCCAACTGGGACGTCAGCTTCGAAAATATTCTGCATCAAAATTTGCTTCAACGTCGGAAATGAGACGCTTCGACGCTGTCTGGTCTGAACGCAGCATGAGTCATTACGATTCGTTTTTGTAAAGTTTTTCATTAAACGTTGCACCTTTTCCCTAAATGTTTTGATGGATAATGTGGAAGAACTCAACTCAGAGTTAAAAACAGATCCATCTGGAGTGAGACAGGTTGTGGTTGCTAGAAAAAAATTGTGTCTTCAACCAGCAGCACCAGGACAAAATAACGTTCACACTGATTATTATTATCCTGGTTTTCCCACACTTCCATCTTCTGAAATTGGACAAGATTCTCAAGGTGATAATCTCCTTGTGTTTTTGTCAAATAAGTGACATCTTAAAGTGAACACAACATTAAAAACGTCCTGATACACGAATGAGACGAGTCTGTGAGTTTGTTTGATGGACACTTGTGAGTCATGACGCCGGAGACTCGTTTGTTTTGGAGACGTTTTCTGGAGCTCAGTCCAAAGTGTGATTCAGACCCAGACGAGCTGTTCTTGTGCTGGATCAGCGTGGCCTTGGAAACAGGAGCAAACCGGGAGAAAGACTCACACACACACACACACACACACTGCTTTAGAGACAAAATCAACTCTGGTGAAGTGTCAGAGGCTTTCAGGCACTTTGATTTAACTCCAGCAGCAAAAAGAGCAAACCTGAGGGCCATATTAGAATCTATAAGAAGCTATTTCAAACCCATTTCTGTAAAACATAGCCTACTTAATCTATCATTTTGTCTTTTCATTGTGATATTAATTAAGAAAACAAGTACAGACAGAAGCTTTATAGTTAAGACAAAATTTATAAAAAGGCTACAAAGAGTAATGTTTAAAGAAAAGGGGCAGAGGAGGGTGAAGTGTGAGTTCCAGGAGGTTTTTGTGAAAGTGTCTGGCTCATCACAAAGAGGCGACACGGCGGCCATGTTTGTTAGCGTTGCCGTAGTTACGGACTTGAAGTGAAAAGACATAATGAGGTGTGGCTTTGTAAAGAACTTTTCTACCTTCAAAACACTTTTACATCAAGAGAACAAACAGAGACCAGGGCTTTTGACTGGGTTCAGTACAAATGTAATCTACGAAAACAGACACAATCACGACTATTATATCACGATTTTTTGGAGCCAGATCACAATTCTAATGTATCACAATCATCATAGGGGTTTTCAGAGAGTTCCTTCTATGTGATGCAGTTGTCAAAGACTGATCAGTGTTGCCAGATTTTCAGGGAGAAATAAGTGACCCAACCTTTGAAAAAAATCTCAAACAAGTGACCTCAGCCCTAGAGATTACGTTAGCCGGCACCTGCAGAAAAATTATATATAATAATAGGTGAAAAATTAAAAGTTGAAGAAAAATTTGGAATAATACATAATTTACTGTAGGTAATTTAATCATAATTCCACATTTGTTCGCTCTGAGGTCAGTCCGGGGCGCTGCTGGAGTTCTGAGACCATAAACTAGACTGGCGCTGATGCACGTGAACCTGGCGCTGTTCGCAGATGATTGGCAGCTGCGTAGACCGTGCTTTTTACTTCTCAACTCAAGACAAAATGTTTCACTCTCTTGTGAATACAGTGGCTTAATGCACCAAGTGAAGACATTTTGTGCATGTCATGAAAGTCGTAGCTTATATAGTGGAGAAAAGAGAAAATAGAGAGAGAAACGTGGGAAAGCATGTCTCTCTTGCAGATTTGCTGATCAGCGTCAGTGATTGTTGCTGCAGGAAACAAACCGTTACGACACTTTACACGTGAAGCCCATCACAGTGTGCCTTTACTGTCACTAAAACGTCGAGTTGAACTTAGAAATCTCCAGTTTAGAAGTGTGCTGCGCTGTCCTGAGGCTCAGACACACGGGGGTTGACGCTGGCTTGGCTCAGGTTCAGCGTTTGCGTTGTCCCAGGCTCCTGCCTCAAACACACGGGGATCACGGAGGCTTGGCTCTGATTTAGTTCGCAGACAACGCAGACGGGCACGAATCAAAGCGCGTCTTGTCATTACGATAACTTACAGTTAAAGACACTTCATTACCAAAAACCAATATAGCTATACAAATAGAGACTTAACGGCAGGTGAAAGTGTGCAGTTGTTTGCATAAGGTAATAATATCTGACCGGTTGTTCTCCTATTGACAGGATGTACCAGAAAAGTCTAGCATAAACTCTGCTCAGCGCGTCAATAAAAGATTGCTAAAATAATCAATAAATTAGATCATGTGTGTGTCTCTGCAAAACAAGATTCTAACTTTAACTTTCAACATGAAAAAAAGGCTTAAAAAACATGTTTCAGTCATAAATGGATATTATATATCAAACCAGAAAATTGCCCACAAATTCACCAATTTATGACAAAAGAATACAGTGTTTAAACTTCTTAAGAGATGCCCAAAGTCGCTATAAAGAAGTGGACTTGGCAATTCTGAAACTGAGAGCAATCGCTTTTAAAGAAATGGAAAATTAAGATTTCATCATGAAGCAGATTAACGCAGAGATGAGCTCACGATTCCAGTTTTATCACGATACTGCATCGACCTAAATCCAGTCAAATGTTTGATTTTCATCTCCAAATCAATAATTTCTGTCCTACAATAATCACAACAGTAAAACGAGACATGGACACATCCTCAGACCTACAGAATCAGCCTGGTGGTGAAACATGATCCTGTCTCTGAAATGAACCTGCTCCGGGCTCAGAAGTGTCTGATGTCTCCCCAGGCTCGAGCTGATCCAGAGCTGCCCCCTCTTCATATATTACATCCATAAAAGTCATGTGTCTCAGAAGAACGAGCCTCTGGTGAGTGGGCGCGGCTCAGCTCACTGCTACAGCTGCTCTCACTGACAAACTACAGCCATGAGGTCGTCTTTGTTAGCACATCTTTGTTTTTAGTGTTTTTGATTGGAAGTGTCAGTGTATTAACCCTGTTCCCCCGCCTAAGGCCCAAAGTCACTGTGCGACACAAATGACCATCTCAAATTTAAATTCTCGTCACAGATATTGTCCTAAAATCTCATCTCTCTGTTTGTACCTTGGTTTCAGAGGTCAAAGGTGAGTCGGGGTCAATAAGGCAGGATTAGAGTACGCTGCAGGTTCATAAAGGGTTAATAAAGACAAAAGAGACTTTTCTATACGAAGGCTTTGTATTTGGACACAGTATTAAAGCAGATGTTTGCTCAGAGTCTGGCAGACGTGACGCTTTATTAAACACGTGAAAGAGGAAAAGAAGTTTGTTTTTCTCTGTGACAGTAACAGACACAATCAGCCTCATTAAAAGAAGTCGTGTTTTTCTCTGTGACAGTAACAGACACAATCAGCCTCATTAATAACGTCGTATCGGCAAAAAGAGAAACTCTAAACCTTCAGCAGGGTTTACAGAAGAAAGACGTGATCTGGTTTCGTTGAGTCGATAAAAGTCAGAGCTCTCTTTAAAACAGCTGCTGCAGTCAGACAGACAGACTAAAGCTGGCTGCACACTACAAGAGTTTAGGATCTTTTGCGATTTTTCGACGAGCCAAATTAAAAAAGAGGCCACAGACATAAGGACATTTACAACAGAGACGACACCGACTAGAGGCGCGGAGTGAGCGGAGAACAGCGCGTGTGTCACTTGATCGAGCGTAGAGTGTTTTCTTTCGTGTGTGCGGTTATAAAAATGAACAATGAAACACCAGTGGATTAAAACAGGTTTATAAATGTCACAGGAGAGCGGAGGAGCTGTTACACTGACACACTGTGGTCGTTAAATTAAACAGCTTAAACAAACTCCGGGTTGGCCATGTTCTATAGGCCTATAGTTAATATCGGTGTGAGGAGCAGGTGCGTTGGAGATAACATGCGTAATGATGGTAAAAAAGAATCCCGCACTTTGACTACGAGCACAAAGCGTTAAATTTCTTTTCCAAATGATGAAGCAATGTTTCTTCTTTATTTTATCTGCACACGAAGCATGTGAACCTCACTACATCGACAAAAAATCTCTTAGGAAAATCCTTACTCTGGTCACGCCTCCTGAAAACTCGTAGAGGGACACATCGGGCTTAAAATCGGGCCAAAACACCTCTACAGCCCGATCTTGCCCCTTTGTCTTAGCCGGTCTTAGCCTTGGTCTTAAGTATTCCTCTGTTGGCCACTAGTGGCTCTCTTCAAGCTCTATACACTGTCAGTATAGAAGGTGTGGCTCCAGCCAGATGTGAGGGTGCAGTTTTTTTCATTGAACCTGACACATGCTCAAGCCTGTGACAAGTGAGCAGCTGCTTTAGGATCACAGGCAAAAGAGAACTGTAGCAGCAGCTTCAGTTTGAAAAAAAAAACTGCAATAATAGAAATCTATTTGGTGAAAGTCTATTTACTTGACAGACTTGATCAACTTTGTCTAAAAATGAGGCCAACATTTTTTTAACGTGTTGACACATAAAAAATGGTTTAAAAAATACATGATGGCCTCTTTGGCCTTTCCATATTCACACTGACCCATGTTCACTCTCACATCTGATTATCTTTTTTATTAAGTCAACAAGCTTTATGTAAAAGAAAAGACACATTTTTAGACAAAGTTGTTAAAGTCTGTCAAGTACATAGACTTTCACCAAATAGATTTCTATTATTACAGTTTTTTTTTCAAACTGAAGCTGCTGCTACAGTTCTCTTTTGCCTGTGATCCTAAAGCAGCTGCTCACTTGTCACAGGCGTGAGCATGTGTCAGGTTCAATGAAAAAAACTGCACCCTCACATCTGGCTGGAGCCACACCTTCTACACTGACAGTGTATAGAGCTTGAAGAGAGCCACTAGTGGCCAACAGAGGAATACTTAAGACCAAGGCTAAGACCGGCTAAGACAAAGGGGCAAGATCGGGCTGCTAGTCTGCAGCCGGCTTTAAAGTGTTTGAGATGATCAGACTTTTATAAGACTATCACAATCAAACAGACAGAAAACACGGGGTTTGTGACTGGTCCAGTTTCTGTCCCACTGGTAGTTAAACGTATGTCCTATTCGTACGGCATAATATTTACCTCGGGACGTCTGTAAACTTTAATTACCCCACAACGTTGTTTTTTTTTACAGCATTCGCACGGAGATATTCAATATCTGTAATTTCTTGTTTTACAGACTTTCCGGAAACGGCGACATATGATTTATGACAACAACCATTTACATAATTCATGAAATGTGCCTTTTTTCCGGTTTGTTTTTACATTCATTAGTTTACCTGAGCTGCGGCAGCGTAAAAAAAAAAATGGCTCCTCGTCACGTTGTTGAGTCCGTTTATCAGAATCACATCCAAGATCTTAAACTCTGACAGTGGCTCACCAACACTGACTCTTGTTCAGCTCAATAAAGACATCCTTATTTGAGTTTTTTTAGAGTAGATTTTCAAGAAGATTTCAAGATAGTTTATTATGTCATATGCAAGTTCAACACAAGGTCAACAATGCGATGAAATGCTTTGGATCAGAAGAACCGTTAACTCGTTAATAAAAACCTTAAGTACTAAAAGCATGAAAGAATAGTACATTGTAAAAAATCAAGATAAATAAATAAAAAAAAACATAATAAAATGTTAATTTTGTATTGCACCTAAAGTAATATTGCACAGGTAAGTCGCTTTCACAGTGAGGTAGTGATGATGTACATATTACATTTAAATAGTGCAGCAGCAGTACATACAGTATACAGTATAATGCAAAGTATGCAGTATCACGAGTTCAGTAGTTTGACGGCTTGCGGAAAATAACTGCCTTTAAGTCTTTTTGTGCGTGCTGGCAGGCTCCTGTACCGTCTACCCGAGGGAAAATAACAGAAACGTCGGGTCCTTAAGGATGCGCTGTGCCTTACGCAGACTCCTACTGCGATAGATGTCCTGGATGGAGGGGAGACTGCTGCCAGTGATGTCCTCTGCCACTCGTACAGCATTTTTTTTATATTGGCCTACACCATAACTGTCTCTGTTAAGAATAACTTAACTTTGAATTCAGTAGGAATGGTCCTAGTATGTTTGTCTATAGCTACAATAGGTTTTGGTGAATTTTCAGAGAACAACAAGCCAAAACAAACCACCTCAGGCAAACAGAAAGAAAGACAGACAGACAGTGACTATATATCTCTCGTATCAAACACAGTGAGAAGCAGAAGACTAAAGACCAGATCAGGCTGATGTTCACGCGAGTCTAACCCCACAGGACACACTTCATTAGATTCTCTGATCCCGACACACGAGAGCTGTTCACACAAATGAGACGCAAACGCAAAGAGCCACTGTACGTCTCAGAACAATAAGTCCTGTTCTTCTGTCAGAGCTGAGAGAGCACAAAACACGGACTTTAGAGTCGTCAGGAGCCTCAGCAACACTGTCTGTATGGGACTGGGTTAAAGGGGACTAAACAGGTCTTAAAACAGGACAAAAGCAGAACACAACAGGGCTAAAACCAGGACCAAAGCAGGATTAAAACAGGACTAAAGCAGGACTAAAACAGGACTAAAGCAGGACTAAACAGGACTAAAGCAGGACTAAAGCAGGATTAAAGCAGGACTAAAGCAGGACTAAAGCAGGACTAAAGCAGGACTAAAACAGGACTAAAGCAGGACTAAAGCAGGACTAAAGCAGGACACGGACTAAACAGGACTAAAACAGGACTAAAGCGGACTAAAGCAGGACTAAAACAGGATTAAAGCAGGACTAAAGCAGGACTAAAACAGGACTAAAGCAGGACTAAAACAGGACTAAAGCAGGACTAAAGCAGGACTAAAACAGGGTTAAAGCAGGACTAAAGCAGGTCTAAATTAGGACTAAAGCGGAACAAAAGAGGACTAAAGCAGGACTAAAGCAGGACTAAACAGGACTAAAGCAGGACTAAAACACAACTAAAGCAGGTCTAAAGCAGGACTAAAACAGGTCTAAAACAGGACTAAAGCGGAACTAAAACACGTCTTAAACAGATCTTAAAGCAGGACTAAAACGGGTCCAAATCATCTTAAACTGCAGTACAACAGTTTGTCTTTGTACTTTTAGTCTCTGATTGACTCTAATAATCATAAGTGAGAACAGGTCTGCACAAAGAAAAACACAATTTCATTTGCAAAGCCTGAACGTTCTTTGGTAAAGCTCTTAACTCGGGTTTAGTTTGGACCGTCAGAGCTGCTGCAGAACCGTGGTATTCTCTCTCTTCCACGTGTTACATAATCCTCCAGAGCAGAGCTGACGTTACTGTAATCATAACCCACAGAGAGAGCCTGAAAGTGGGTCAGACTGTGGCCCCTGCAGCGGCCCCTGGAGACACACGAGGGGCCCCGGGTTTTCTGATACAGAGGGTCGTGACCTGCTGCTTTAGGCCTCAATCAAAACCATGTGTGTCCCAGCGAGAGGCCCAAGACTCAAAACATGTGGAGAGCTCAGGTGGGACGCACTGGTTTACTTTGTGATGGCTTCAGAATCATTTGTTCTACTTAACCCCTTAAGGCACCAAGACATATGGGCGGAACCTCCCATTTTTCCCCCAAATTTATCAATGTTGTTATTTTTTTCATAAAATGTATCTATTACTTTCTTTATAATTAGAAGAAAAATAAGTAGATGCAACCCTTTAAGTTACAGTCAAGATGAGTCATTTTAGCCATTCTAAGATGTTCAAATGCTCTTCTGACAAACTAAAAAATGTCTAAAATTTTGTAAAAGTTTAATAGGATTTTTTAATGGGCTCCACTTTAACTTTTTACCTTGCAAAACAGGTTTTAAATCTGACGGCTTCCTTTCATAAATCCTTCGACACATGGCTAATACTGATAATAGTTTTTTTTTGGTTGTAATTATGGTTTAAAAACAACTTCTTACCAACAAAACTGTGAAACTGGAGGGACCACCCAAGAGCGATGCATTCAGTTCGTGATTAGAACGAAATTCTTTATTATTCAATTCAGACAGTACTGTGTGGTCTCATTTCTTCACTAAGTGCTGCATTTATCATTTTATTTTTAGTGGAAAGCACAAAGATTACTAATTCATAAGTAAAAAAGTTAGTTACCCCAGCTCAGGTCGCTGATTGGACGACTTACTTCCTGCTTTTTGGGAACTGTCTGCAGTCCTGCGATGCCTGACCTAGAGCTGGAGTCAAATGAAACTGAGTGGAGGCATTAAGTCAAGCCTATTCAAATTAAGGCCTGGGGGGCAAAATTGGTCCTCCAATGATTTGATCTGGTCCTCAAACCATCTTCCAAATATTGCAAATACACATATTTTTCGTGTCTGCAAGATTGATTCTGGGTGTTCCTTAAACATTTTAGTTTTGGTGTAACTGACTTGCTTTTGGCCTCATGCTGGTTTAGACTTGGTTAGTCCTGGTCTAATCCTTGTTTAATTCTGGTTCAATGCTGGTTTGGAGATTTTGTAGAGCAATACTAATCTAATAAACGCTGTAGCGGTCGCAGTAGTTACTGACATTACTGAAACAGATTTTGTTCAATGAATATCTAGTCCCCTAAAATTTGGCAAAATTAACCACACGTTCTGCAATTACAAGCTCCGATGGCATGGCTCTCAGAAAAATTTGGCCCTCAGAAATATTAAGTTGAATAATAATAGTTCGGACCCGGGCCAGGTCTCAGGTAGGAGCAGCAGGTCAAACCCGGATAATAGTTAAAATGTAAACTATCAGTCGGTAAATAATCTTATCAGGTTGAATTAAAGGCACTAACATGACTTCAGTTCATGAGGCAGATACTCGATACAGCAACATTTCATGGATAGAGGTCCATATTTAATCCCAGTATCAGATCAGTGAACAATAGTTTTATCTGGATCTAAACAATCAAAGCAGAATCTGTGTTTTATCTACTGTATCTTTTTATTTAAAGAAACATCATGTGTTTTTTTGTAAATACATTGACATACAGTGTGAGACAGTGTGCATTAATGAGATGTAAAGTATTATATATACATCCAACAGAAGGTCAGAGGGATAATTACTGCTCAGCTCAATGCTTCTGCTGTTGTGTCCTCAGGCAAAACACTTCACCCACATTATATAAATGTGACCTATTTACAATACAAGCCAACAGTGTAGCATCAGTCCACCTGAGGCAGAGAAGTGAAGAAATAACGCAAAAGTAAAGCAGGAATAAAAAAAAATCTATTATTTTTCCAAACTAAACAAAGCGTGACATTAGATTTTTGAATGTATAGTTTGTGAAGTGTCGGTTTTCTCTGTGAAAATGTCGATGTTGTTTCAGGTTTTACTCATTCACAGATGTTAAAGTCAGATTTGCTTTGGGCCAAACCCACAGTTCTGAGTCTCACTGTGAGTTTTATTAAGTCTAAATGTCTTAAGTATTTCTGTTACACGTGAAGTCGATCAGAAAAAGGCTTCAGGGAAAGAACTCTATTGACTTTACATAAGAGACAAATCTTATAAATCCTGTGTGTTTTTATGATTAACTCTGTTCTCGTTGAGACTTGGAGGTTGTAATAACAGCTACTTTTCTCAGGCCATGTTCACACTAAGACAGAACGGTGATAATTATCAAAATGAACTACATAAACATGGAGTTGGTTGAGTAAATGTGAGCGTCCCACACGAAAACAGCTCAAACCAAAAGTGTGAGAAGTGCTGAGACAGAGAGAGACCTGTTTGTATCTGAGAATGTGACGTCGCAAAATGAGTTTCTAACAAAGATGATACAGTAAAAAATACAACTGAATAAAATAACTAACACAACCAGATGAAGTGGGGGGATATAAACATTCAATAAAGCAACCGCAGATGCTAACGAGCGTTTTTAGCTCAAGTTTGTCGGTCGCCTGCGAACGAAAGATCTGGTTCAATCCACTCAGACTAAACCACATAAAAAGCATTTTCTAATATTAAGCCACATTATTTACTGTTACAAAGCTGTTGAAGGTACCACAGGCCTCACACTGACCTCAGTCCAGATCCAGATCCGTCTGGGTGCAGTGGTCACTCATGTGTTGGTGCGGAGACTGTCAGCATCGTGTGACCAACAGTTCACAGAGGATTCACGTTCAACTGTACAACAGCACGATGGCAGAGTGGATAGCACTCTCGCCTCAAAGCAAGTTTGACTCCCACCCAGCCCGGGACTGTGGCGCTCAATGCTGCTGAGGAGACGCCCCCAAAGCATTGAAGGATGAGTTAAATGTAGCATATTTTAAATCAGACGTGTGCAAACTGCAGCCCGGGGGCCAGATGCGACCCTTGGACTGTTTCAGTGTGGCCCCAGGCACATTTTGAGATTAAGCATTACACTTTATTTTTCTTTTATTTGATTGACTTGGCTATGGAGCATGTGTCTTTGCTTGTTATCAAGCAGTTGTTACCAAGGTATCACAATAAATAGTCAAAATGGTGGATTAAATAGCTTATATTATATGAAAATGAGCTACTATTAATGATAATTAGTTACACCAATGACCGTGGTCTGGCCCTTCACCAGTTGTCCAGGTTTGAACAACTGGGAAAAATAATTGCCCACCTCACTTTAAAAAAAATAGTATACCTTAACCAACCTGTGAGTTGGTTAAGCACATGTAGGACTGGTAAACAAAGAACACTTCATGTTTGATTTTTTTGACACACAATTAATAAGAATGTGACGCTTATTTACATTTATGAATATAAAGTCGAATGTAAGTCTATAGTTTTGAAGTACTTGTTGTATTATTGTAGCAGCACAAAATTATTTTATTTTGAAAACAAGCAGATGCATATCACTAGTGCTCGCTCGGTTTCCTGTTTGTCATGTCTTATTTACTTCATCAAAAGACAGGATCTGTACGACCGGAGCACATCCATGTGGCTCGCCGGACTGAACGTCGTGTTGTTTGATGCCTCTCGTCACTTTTCAAGAAGCGGACAGACCAGAGCCCAGACTGGATGCAGCGTGATCCCAGGGAAAAAGGCTTTCAAGTGTCAATAATACAAGACTGTGAATGAGCCGTGTAACAGAATATGAAACAAACTCATGTTAATCAGAAAAGTTGTTGCTGGAAAAAGCCGTAAAACATGAGCATAAACCCAGAGAAAACACTTATCGGCTCGCGTTTCATGAACTTGTGTGAATAAAATGGATTTGTGACGCCGGATCAAACTCAAAGAGAAAGAGCCGGAGCGTTACTGTTGAGGTCAAAGGTCACGGCTCTGTTTAAAGTAACTGTACAAAGCTGCAGTGAAACGTGAGCTAATGTCGGACTCATGTGAGACTCATGTGAACCCAGAGAAAGAGACGTTAGGCAACAGTAAAAAATAAATTATGTTTATTGTTTTAGTTCTGTGTTGTGCTATCGAGTTATTGATACAAGACTGTAAAGATTATATACAATTTAAAGGAGAAATACTGTAGTTTAATGGGTGTATTTATGTATGGCATCAAGTTAGAACTTTGGGTTAGAGAAAGAGAGAGAGAGGGGAAAAAGGGGTACAATAAGAAGAGAAACAAAGGGAGAGAGAGGAGAGAAAGAGATGGCGAAAGAGAAGAAAGAAAGAGAGAGACGGAAGAGAAACAAATTGAGAGAAAGAGAGAGTGAAGAGACGAAAGGAGAGAGATGGAAAGTGAAAGAGTGAGAGAGAGAAGAGACAGAGGGAGGGGATAAGGAGAGAATGAGAGAGCAGAGGTGTCTTCACAGATTGTGCTCTGATCATGTTGCCATCAATCTGTACTTTAATTAAACTGACAAAACATCCCAGTGTGAGAAAAGATAGAAGAAAGAGAGGATGAGGAGCTGAGTGAGTGTGAGAGAATGTGATGACGTCATAAGTCCAGATGGTGAATAATGAAAAGACAGACAGACAGAAGTACAGTACTTTATCATCCCTTTAGAGGTAAATTGATTCTCTGCATTTGACCCATCCTGCAGAGCCACTGGGGCGTCTGTCAGGAGCAGAGTGCTGTCGCTGGAGGAGCAGGTACAGTTGGAGGTGGAAACTGGAGTGAGAGACAGTAAGGGTGACCAGACGTTCTTGAAATTCACGCATGTGTCTCGAATCTTGTCCCGCGTTTCCCAAAAATCCTCCTAACCCGAGTGACACCTCGCAGACTCTGTGCGGCACGTCATTACGCCAGGCTACGCACATGCACGCTCACGCACACACTCCTCCTGCGCTTTGAGAACACCTGACTGTCACTACTCCTCACGCTGGAAGAAACGCTCCAAAGAAATACTAAAGTCAAATACTTCTGTCATGACAAACAGTCTCGTGTTTTGTGAGGCTTGTAAAAGAATTAAACAGAAATCTAGTGACGTCTGTCGTTAGTGTTTCGCTGCGGTAATTTCCTGATGAAATCCTCAGATCTATTAGATCATCAATTCCGTTCACTTTTGTTGTTTCAGTCGGTTAAAAGCTCATTCCTTCTATTTATTCCTCTGCCAAAGAAATTGGCTTTAACTTTTTTTTTTGTAATAGGCTGAGTGCTCATTACCTGACAGTTTGGGCGGCATTGGCCTTCTTCAGAAGTGACGTCTGAGGTTGTGAAGAGTCTCTTGTAGAATAATCACAGTCGTGGCCAGTTTGACAGATCTGATGAAGGTGGAAGTCCTGCTGCCGAAACCGTCAGGAGCACCTATTATGGCTGTTAAGTCAAAACTAAGCAGTAGACAGAATGAATTTTCTAGATGTAGAAGTATTCACTTTTTGTATTACAACAAAAACTGCTTTTAAACAATATTCATTTTGCAGCACTACAAATAATTTCTTCATCAAACGAAAAAAATGAATAAGTTGAACTGTGTGTATGATTCCTAAAGTCAGTGTTTATCTGCTTTTCTACTACTGTTTACTTGGATTTCTCTTTTTAGTCACATTTTTCCCTTTTTTATCTGTATTTGTCCTTTCTCACTATTGACTCTCATGCATTTTTGCCACTCAGTGCTAGTATTCAGTATGGTGCCTAACCTTGACTGTTCTTGTCTTCAGAGTCAAACCTGTGATCTTGTTGCTGCAGGGCGAAAGTGCAAACCTCTGTGCCACCGGAGGTTAAAAGAACAGTGTGCATTAGACAGAGGAGGGCCTGAACCACAAACCTCACCGTCACAGGGTCGTGTTTACTCTACAGCCGAGCCTCAGAACTCAGTCAGAGAAAAACAAAGTCTGCTCCTGTGTGTGCTGCCGTCCAAATAAAGTCAAAACACCGCCTCACTAAACACTAGGTACATGAAAGTTAAAGTTTGTATGACGTTTTTCTATTTTGTCTTAATTTATTAGATTAACACCTATAAATATTAAGAACAGTTTTACATGGATCAAGAACGAGTTTGTGAGGAAAAGTATAAGAAAATAGTTATTCTAGTGTGTTTTTATATTTCAAGTCTGTTACATCAGAGGAGTTTTGGCCCTGTTAAGCAGAGTTTGTGTCATGCTAGTTGTTAGGTTAGACTATATTTTCATTTTTCAAATGCCAGAAACAATTAATAATGTTCTGTCAGTTGTGTCCTTACATCGCCTCACATGAGATAAATAAAGTCAGTTAAAATATATTTATAATGTTTATTTTGGATAAAGTCAGGTGAAGTCTGGTACTTTCTACAGCCATAAAAACATTTTAACACTAATGTGAGTTATGTGAGCTCCATGTTTTTTAGCTCTGAGTTGATTGTCAAAAGTTAAACATTGTGTTTTCACAAACTCTCAGTTGATACTTAACCTAAAAGGGATTTTCGGTTAATGTCAATTTCTGCTACTGCTCATGTGTTATGCCAGAAAGAGCCCGATCCATCTGCTTCGCTGTGGAAACTTCTTCTCAAGAGCAGCTGTTTGGATCAGGTTAAAAACAAATTCAATTTATTCCAAGGTTCGTAGGCAACCTCTTAGTGTGATGTCATCATTTATAAACAGGAGGGGAAAAAATGTATCATGTAATGGCTAAACTGGGAAGCAATTTAAAAAAAAAAGAAAAAAAATTAAAATTGTTATCTTTATTAAACTCTGCTCTACTTTCTATATTTAAAAATTTACTTTACGAACTTTTCTTATTTCATGTAAAACTATAATTTATTTTTACAACAGGTGTTAATCTTCCAAATGAAATTACAACAGAAAAGAACAGAAATACTTTTAAATTTCTTTTATTTTTTGCAGCAATATTCTCTGATCTAAATAGTTTTTTTTAACTTATAAAAAAAAAAATAGCAACACAAACATCCAAAGCGTCTCACACAGGATCGTGGCTCGTCGTTTTCCCATATGTTCTGCGTCTGAGGTCAAAGGTCACAGTGAGGTGTTGAACCAGACTTTGTAGCCGTCCTCAGAATAACACACAACGCCCGGCTGACGTTTGGTGTGGTCCACGTTAGCGCCGCATGCTAACAGCGAGCTAATAGGAAACAGGCTAGCGGCGTTCAGAGGCTGGTTTGTTCCTGGTTCATGGAGTTGATTCTGTCGGCTCCAGTGTTTGTACAGACGGACTTTATAAACTCACATCTTATTACAAATGATTCACTTTCAGATCGTTTTACCGCAGCTGTGAACTCTGGAGCTGCTAATCTAAAGCTTATGTATTCATTAGCTTAGCGTTTACGAGGTTTAATGAGGAGCTGAGGGAACCTGTGAGGCCCACACACAGAGACAGATTCAGTCTGATCAGTCTTTAAGCACGGTGTTCAAGAATGAAATGTTTGATTTGTACAAAACAAATCTGATTAAACATAATGCCATTTTGAACACCATACACCATAGTGTGATTGTTTCTGACATTTTATTACTAAAGCAGAACTAAGTACCATTTTAAGGCACCAAGGGGACATGTGCCTCCCACCTTTTTCCTATATTTTCAATTGTGTTAGTTTTCTCATAAAAATAAACTTCGGTATATAGAAGAAAGGGATAGTTAAAATCAGTCATTCTAAGATGACTCTGCCTGTTTAAATGCTCTTCTAATGAACAAAAAATACTTATTTTGTAAAAAATTATTAGGAATTTTTAATGTGCTCCGTCCAAAATTTTTTAAACCTATTTTAAGCCCCTAAAACTATTTTTTGATAAATTACCTTCAGTTGTGAAAGAAAATTTTTAAAAACCCAAATTTTGCTGAGTGGCCACAGCCAGATCCACCAACTCAACAGCTGTTTACATTCACCAAAGAAAATTTTCAGTGAAAAAGGCTGGTTCCTTATAAAGTTAATGTCTTTGTAAGTCTCTGTAATAACACTAAACATTCTCACAGTGTGGTTACATATGTATTTTCGGGGCATTTGAAGCATGTGTCGACTCTCTCAGTTGTCTCTCGTATGAAATACGGCAGCTCCCTTTCCCCCTTCCCAACACATTCCGGACCCAAATGTCTGCCTGTTTGCCGTTTCAAATGTGCTTAGATGTGTTTTGCTGCCTTATGTCAATCTTAAAGCTACGGAAAAATGAGAAAATAAATTTATGTTAAGTTTTGATTCAGATGGTTAGTTTAATTACACAAGAGAGCTGTAGGGGAGCACTGCTTTAATTATTATATGCAGCTGTGTGATTGGGCTGTGGTTACCAGCGAATCAGTGCTCTGGAAAACCGAAAATGAATATGTAAAACCTTATTTGGCCGAGCAAGGGCTGTTGTTATTTACACGTGTTCAAATGAGATGTAAGTCCGGAAGAGTATGGCTACTATTTGGACCAGGAAAACAAAAACGCAGAAGAGTTGCGGCAACCGCAGGTGACTCAGGTTTTTGGTCGCTCCAAATGCAGCTTTAGTGAATCAGGACTTGACTGGCAACTTCTGTTCTCCAAGAAAAGAACACAATCTAATAGGTAAGCAAAGGTTCTCAAGAGAGTCTTTAAAGATAACATGCAAAATATACAGTAGATTTGTCTTTTAAGTGTCTTGCCCAAAAACTGTGGCACCTGGTCTCCCGTCTGAGTATTAACCACTGACATAATGAGGCTTTGACAAACAAGTGTGGCTAAAATCTCCTACTTCTCTGTCTGAACAAATGAACCAGCAGCAGGTCTGTGGAAAGCCCCTGCGAGTGTCCTGAGTGGGCTGCACATGATGAAGTGACCTCTCCTCCTTTTCCCCGCAGACCCACACATCATCTACAGCAGCACAAACACATGAGCCAAAGCAGCAGTTACTCAACAACGAGCCGTAACTCAGAATGTGATTTAACTCGGCGCTAATGTCTGGAGGAAAACATACGTCCAGCTGAGCAGAGACGAATGAGAAACATGAATCTATAGTCTAAAGCATGAGTGAGGCTGATACGTAAAGTACAAATGTGGAGAGAGACACTGGGTTTAGCACAAATGTTCCAGAATTACATGTTTTTTCTATGCAGGACAAACAAAAAGAAAGTAGAAGCTCATCATTAGATCAAATATAACAAACAGCAAAGTTTCCCAGTCGGAGGTAGCCCTGAGGATACGCCAGCACTTGTACTTGAACTGAGTTCAGGTTTCAAAAAAAGGTCAACTTGAAATAGTATTGGAAGAGAAAACAAGTTCCTGAAGTAAATTTAGGACAACTTTTAGCCGGCTGCACACCGTGCGTCTGCGTTCAGACCGGACAGCGTCTTTGCGTTCATTTTCAATGTTAAGTCAATGTAAACCTGCGTCTTGGACGTTCAAGCGTATTTGCGACGCGTATTGGCGTCTATTGACGAGCGTTTAGGCGTCTGAAGACGTGGCGTCTTGCGGATTGGAAGCTCAAACCATCCATCTTCAGACGCGTTGAAAGTCGGCGTCAGCCAATCAGAGACTCCGTTCCTGTGACACGTGACATGTTGTTCTCCTCTCACAACAAGGGGAAAGAAGGACTGTTTACTGAAGTGTTTTAATAACTTTTCTAACGAAAGGTCACTTGCTTGGGGCTTTTCTCAAAGACATGGCAGTTTGTTGCTTTGAAAAGCTGGAGACACAAAACAAACAATACGGGACATGATCTGGACCTACAATGTCTCACATGGATCATTTAAAATGCTGTTTGTGGTGTTTAAACCACTGCTGTACGACGAGACACTGGAGGAGGACAGAGACAGCAAAAGAACTGCCTGGAGGAGGAGAAAGTTGTGTGATCGGTTAAGCTTCGTTTTAAAAATGCAACAAGCCTCTAGCTCTCTCTTCTTCAAAAAGCGCGTTGGGGCGTTAAAAGTGTCTTTTTGTCCACCAAAGCTTTGACGTACATCGGAGCGTTTTGGAAGCCTATTTGGGCATTAGCTTAGAAAATGTTCTGCGTCAAAATACGCTTTTACGTGCGAATTTTGACGCAAATACGTTGTCCGGTGTGAACGCAGCATTAGATCTTTAGTGATTTTTAGACTTTAGTCCCAAACAGAAAGTTCCACAGACATAAGGACATTTCCAGGATTATTAGTCTGACAGTGAAGAACAGAGACGACACCATGATGCCCCTGACAAACAGTCCTAACAGAGTCACAGGGATGCACAGACAGAAGAAGAGAAAACACACACACACAAAAACAAAAACTGAATCAACACAACAGAACTGTGCTGTTCTCGTTCTTCAAACCTAATTCTGAGCACCAACACTTAAGAATCCCAGGCACCGGAACCAATAAAAATAGTTTATTAAAGCATATGACGTGTTTCTCACATTCGAAATTGAGTTAGAGCTCAATTTACTGCCTGTAAAGGAAATGACATCTGGGGGAATAATCAAAGTGATCTTGCCTGATATGCTAATTCTGCCTTTGAGACACTTTGTATTGCATGTAAATGGTTCATAAATTCAAATATAGCAGTCATTTTTCAGTTTGTTATTGCACAGCGAAGGTATTTCTGTCTCTGATCATGTCCATATGTTTAGTCAGATTCACATATGTAACACGTGCTCATTATCTCTTTAACCCCGCCCACCTGCTTCTCACATTTCTCCTGAACATAAACGGATCAGAGTCATCAGAGAGACACGAATAAACGCTGGACCTTCTGTTCGTCGCCCACACGAGGTAAAACGCACCAGAATCTGAAGCTACGTGAGTCATTTTATAAGACACGAGAAAAAATATGTTCAATAACTGCGTCCAAGTAGCATCAGAGCAATGAGTCTGTGGAGTTTAGAACTTTGAAATAACTTTAGCTGCGACTGATCATGTGTGAGTGAAGCTGTTTTATCATAAAGCTCTGTGTTGTTTAAGTGCAGTTGTTCTTAGTATCTTTGTGCAGTGTATTTTTGTGTGTCTGCCAGAAAAGACAAAACATTAGTTAAAACAGGGCCTAAGTGTTCCACAGTTTGACCAAGAAGTTTACTGATATACTGTATGTAGAGACACAATGTGCTTATTATAATGTATTTAATTCCTTGAAAGACAACTGACATAAATACAAACTTGTACAAGAGACTGTGGACTAAGGCAAATCAGGTTTTATTTCCTGTAAGTTAATGGATGTAGTTAAAACAATTGGAACTGCAGATCTGATTACATATTAATATAAAACTATTTGGTCTAATAAGAAGAGCAGAAAAATTATGATTCAAAAGTTCTTGAACATATTGTCAAACAACAAATTGTCCAAATTGATTGAGTGCATTATTTGGACAAAACTAATGCCCTTACATCAGAAATGGGCAATTATTTTTTTCCAAGGGCCAAACTTGAACCTGGACAAGTTGTGGAGGGTCATTGGTGTGCCAACATATCATGACTGTAATCATAGTTTTTTGTGAAACAGGCTTTTACATCTATATTTTAACCGTTTATTATGATAAAAAAGACATCAAGCAAAGACACCTCCATAGACAGCTCCATAGCTAATTTCAATCAAATAAAAAAAATGCAAAGAGTAGGACTTACTTTCAAAAAGTATCACATCTGAGGGCCGCATCTGGCCCACAGGCCGCAGTTTACGCAGGTCTGCCTTAAATTGTGATTAAGACTTAAAAGACTGCTCTGCTGCTCTGAAACTGTTGTTTTCAGACTCTTGAAACACCTGTTTCCCGTGGATAATGTGTAACCAGGCCAGCCAGAAGGATTCTCTCTCTCTGTGTCTCAGTGGACAAAACGGTCACTGAACGAAGCCATTTGATTGGCTGACTGGCGATAGGACACACACAAAAACCCTCTCCAACTTTATGCAGGAGAAGTCACACACAAACGCGTTCTCTAAATACAAGTAATCTGCAGACCCGGAGACTGCATCATACTGAACTGTGCTTTTGTGTCTCTGGTCCTGCCAAACACGAGAAGGACGAGTCACAGCGGCGATGTGCACGCGCAATTTTTATTGCTGCGCTCAGTTTGCACAGCGCTTCTTTAGAGAATTACGTCTACATTCAACAGCCTCTGAGTGTTTGGCCTGAGAGCTGCGAGGTCTGGTCCGGACGAGGCGACACGAGTCCGGAACCGGTAAGGAGTTTGGCTTTCGGTGACCAGGGTCGGATAATCAGGCATTTAGAACTTTCAATTCATTTTTTAGAATGTAGACTATTTACTAAACTATTTTTGCAAATTTATAGTGATCTTTATTAAGAATACACCTACAAACACATGCTTCAGAGCTAACTTGTTCTTATAAACATGCCGTGGCCTGATAAAAACAGGTTGAGGCCACGTCTGGTCCCAGGGCCGCAGTTTACCCAAGTCTGCTTTAGACAGAAAAGAGGATCAAAGTTTGTTATACATAAATATAATCTAATTTCAATGTCTGCATGCTTTATGTTGTTTTATAATTGTCTGGATGAATTATTACGGCGATAAGAGCAGTGATGGTGATTGAAACTGTGCCGTTTTGCAGACTGATTTGCGTTTTCGGGCCTCACACTTGACTTTTATTACGTTTAATGGGACAAACTGTGTCTTCTGTAGGATAAACTGTTGAGGAAACGGAGTGGTCCTGCAGCTCGGAGCTAATGTGTGAAGCTAATGGACAGTGTAATGTGATGTTTGATGCTCTGACTCAAACTGGACCCCTGTGAATTTAATCAGCTGACGGCCTCCACTTCTGCAAACGTACGTTATTAAAGACACAAGGTCCCGAGTTCAAATCCCAGTACGTTTCAGGTCTGAGTTTGGACTAAACATGGACCAGAGTCAGGACTAAACGTGGACAAGAGTCACGACTAAACGTGGACCAAAATCAGGACTAAACACGGACCAGAGTCAGGACTAAACGTGGACCAGAGTCAGGACTAAACGTGGACCAGAGTCAGGACTAAACGCGGACCAGAGTCAGGACTAAACGTGGACCAGAGTCAGGACTAGCTCATTGTTAAAAGTCGAATATTTCCTTGTCAGAAAGTTTGGCCCGGAGCAGCTGTTGTTCGTCATTAACCACATTTCCAAATGACCTGTCGCTAAACTCTGATCACTTTTGGTGCAATTTTCTGTGTCATTAAATAAAGTGTGAGCGGCGGCGTCTCCATGGCGACTCCCCGCGGCGCTGCGACGTGATTGGCCGCCCGCTGGTGAGGAACGGCGGCTCTGGTTTGGCCCAGACTCAGATTAAAGGAGTCATTACAGAGAGATTGCTGAGTACTGCTCTGCTCTGACGGTGGAATAAACACAATCAAAGCATCAACATTCAGGCCCCTCGCTGAGACAAGGAGATTGTTTAAGATACTTTTAGAAATAATCAATTAGAGGTTCGAGTCAGAAGTCCGCTGTGATCCTCAGATTCAGAATGTCCACTGCATCATCTGCTTTTACCTTTAAGTGTCCATAAACTGTATTTAATCTGCCAACAATTATATTTCAAACAGAGATGTCAAACAGGGCAATGCTGGAGAAGCACTGGTGAGTTCAATGGAAAAAGTCTTTGGTATTTTTCCCAACACAGCATCACTTTGCATTGTTGGCTATGCTAGATTTACTTCACAAATATGGGTAAGGTTAGGGTTAAGTTTAACTAAATTTGACTAAGTTTAGGGCTTGGTCATGGCATAACTGTTGAGGAAAATAAAGATGTTAGGCATGCTAAGCAAAACAATCCAATCAAAGGCAATTAAGCAACAGCTCCTTCTAATAGGCCTTTTCATTCAACATTCTTTAAGAGAAATTTGCACAGATGCAAAGATAAAATTAATTACTATTTAAAAATCACAAAGAAGAGCGAGGATTTCAACTGGATCATCACTGCAGCGAGTTCAGAGCTTCTCTAAATACTTCAACAGGGAAAGAAAATGTGTCTATAAGTGAGGATTATTGGAGCAATATAAATGCAAACACATAAATTAATCTAAATCTAAAGAAGACAGTTTGATAAAAAAACATTAAATGCCAGACCAATTGTTTTTGCAAAAAGCTAGTTCAGTTTGTAAAGTTATTTTAACATTATTAAAAATATTGTACCGGATTCTAGCTTTACAGCTCATTTCCATCTGTAGTCCTGGGAGGGGAGGAGCTGCTGGACATGTTTTTAGCGGTAGGGGAGACCGGAGCACTAGGGGAAACCCGACGCAGACACAGGGAGAACATGCAAACTCCACCTAAAAAGGCCCCGGACTCCGAGTCGAACCCAGGACCTTTATGGTATGAGGCCAGAGCGGTAACAGCCACGTCGCCAATTTGTGAAAATATTAATTAATTAATAAATAAATAGCTTGCATTGGCATTAGTTTTGAGACACAAATGGCACATTTTATAAACAATCTGGTTTTCCCTGGTGAAATATTGATCTCGTACGTGAAGCTCTGAACATGAGACAAATGGTTTTCTGGCTGTAACTTGTGCTGCTTTGTGTCAGTTCAGAAGTTAATTATTTTAGGGCAATTAAGCTAACTCTCCATAGAGAATGATTGGGACTGGAAGGAGCCCAGTCACAGCTCTAGGAAAAAAGCCTATTTATTCATGCACAAAAAGCCAAAATGTGATATTTCCCACACATAATGCAATAAAACTTGGGTTTGTGGAGACATTAAAAAGAAGGTAAAAAAATACAGAATATGGTTGCTTCCATGTTTGATACATTTCACACACAAACAAACTTATTCACTAAACTTCTTTCTAACATGTTCTTTCAAACCATCTTGAAACTGACTTTATCTACAAACCCGTTCTATGCTCCAGAGTTATTCAGTGTTGCTATTCACTGTTCCTATAGTAAATACGATGTTGTTGTGAAAGGGTCTGATCCATCTTAAGTCGTCGATACCGCAGTTATGTTCTGTCCCACGCTCTGGAGTCCAAATGTCCTTGGTTTTAAACGCTCAGGCTAAATATTTATCACAAAATCAATAAAACAGGCATGTCTCTGCTCTGGTTATGATCCTCTATTGATTTCACATAAAACTATTGCTTTTAAACGGTGAAAATTATCACTCTGCCTCAGACACTGCACTGCAAAAAAACACAGCTACAGTCTGCATTTGAGAGAATTTTAATAAACTAAGGTCCTTAAAACTGAAGTACGGCCAAACCTTTAACAATGTGTGTCAGCAGTGCAGTGTGAAACTTATCTGTCTCCATGAAGAATGATTCAAAGTATAATAACATTTGAATCATGCTGGTGATTTCCACTCTGGTCCTGATCCAGTCTCTCTCACAGCGAACAGCTCACATTCAGTCCTGTGCTTCTTCGATGCTGCTGCTGTCACTGCCTTTGATCCCGACACAGACACGGCGAGCTATTGAGGACTAATTTCTCCTACGGTGTACCTTAACCTTAACGAGGACTTGCAGTGGAGTGGAGTTGAGAAAGAGAGTTACAAACAGATAGATTTTAGTCCTAAATCCTCCTCCTTTGGAAGATTTTGCAAAAAGTTAGTGTAATTTTTCACACGTAAGCATGTCCGCTGACCGAAGCCATTGCACTCTTACATGCAGCGAGAATAAGAATACAATTTTTGTTTTTTACTGCAGAAATTAAAATAAAATGACAGGCTATCCAATGAATTACAAGCAACACACCTAAAGTTAAAGTTTGTAATAATAAATTAGATAAAATGCCTCAACAAAAAATAAAGAATTGCTGAAATTCAACCTAAAAGCCACATCCATCAAAAAAGAAATGTGCCTAGAAGGAAGGCTGAGTTTCTCTCTCTCTCTCTCTGTTTCGGAATGAGGTCTTTTGGAACTGAGGTCTGTCGTAATAAAGGTGCGTCGGAAAAAAAAACCCAAGACTCTGCTAAGGCTGGACAATACTTAAAGAGCTTATAGCGCAGCCATGTGATATAATTGCTCATAGACTGCAGTTTATTTTTCAATCGGTATGACAAAAGCAGACACAGATCATGGCCATCACTATCACTCTAAAACCATGAACAAGAATTACCTAAACACAGACTGTGGAGGCTCTGCAAAGGCTCAAACACTAATATTGAAAGACGTGAGAAGTTTAAAGTAGCTAAGCTTATAGAAATAAACATCCAAAAACAAGTAAGTGCAAATATTATATAAGCCATCATTAAGACGCCTAATTTAGATCATCAATTATCTCGTCAGTTCTTTTATTCAGTGATCTTAGGCCACACACTCCTGCTCTGAACTAAACTACACTTTAAATGAGATTCATATTTTTTTGCAGTGCACGTGCTGCGGCTGATCCATCAGACGCCACCTTCTACCAGACGATTATTGGATTTCCGCTCTCACCTCGGAGAATATTTATGAGTGTTATTATGATTGCATTGTTCCATAATGGAGGACACATATTTCCGCTCATTTCTAATAACGGCTTTTTAGATTTGACCATAAACAAATAAAACGCCCCAAAGTGTCGTTTGGCAAATGAAGTGAAGCGTCTGCGTAAAGAAAGCAGCGGCGCCTCCGAACATAAACCGGCTCATGTTTCACACAGGACAACAGCGCGGCCATTAGCTCCGTCTTGTATATAATATGTGACAATCTCATTTCATCACCTCCGCTCAGTTTGAACGGCTTTGCAAAGAGTGTACGTTAAATAATTAGCCAGAGTTCTTGTTGTAGGAGCAAAAGAAAGAAGTGAAAAGTCTTGTTGCAACAGCTGAGAAGTTATAAAGTTGAAAATTTAAAGTAATTTGTTGTAAGTAAGTAATCTTTATTTGTATAGCGTATTTACAGACACAGAGTCACAAAGCGCTTCACAGTGAGATGAACCCCTCCTCTCCCCACTCAGTGACAGTAAACCGCCTGGGCAGCTCAGCAGAGGAGATTCACCTAAACACCTGGCGCCTCAACCTCTGACCACCTTCAAGTGTTCTCTAACATGGATGTTATTGGTTGGTGGGGAAACCGGAGGAAACCACCCAGACACGGGGAGGAACATGCAAACTCCACACAGAAAGGTCCGGGCCTGAGCGGGAATCGAACCTGCAACCTTCTTGTTGTGAGGCCAAAGCGATTCTCTTTCACACGGCATAATATTTCCTTGTAAATTGTAATTACTTTGTCATCTAAGTTTTTCGTCTTGTATGAACCGTCCATGTCTGCAAAATCTTTGTTTTCCTTCTATACTTCTCCAAACTCTTTTGTCTTCATGTTTTTCTGGTCTTGTGTGAATGTGTCTGTCTGTTTTTCATCTAACAACTATAAAGAAATTAATTAATAATGGCTCTGCAACTATTTTACCTTCAGATTTGAACTAAACTATTATTATTACTGTTGTAGATTTTTAGTATTCATGTATAAAAATGAATTCCTTGAGAGTTGCCTAATTTCAAAAAGTGTTATTTATTAACAAAGGTACAATTATGCATAATCGATAGTCCAGAGAGTCCAGGGTTCTAGTCACTGTTGTTGTGAGAGAGAGGTCCATATTGTTCAAATGGAGGTTTCCCTCCATTTCAGCTTTCCCAGTCCATTGTTCTTTTAGCTCAGGACATTTCATGAGCTAAGGCCTGCTAGGCCATGGGCAGAGGCCTGCTTTGTCAACCCTCTCCTCCATCGTCAGTGTTCCTGCTCCATGTGGTCTGCCCTGCTCTCTGGCTGTGTTGTCTCTTATAGCCATCAGTGGGGCAAACAGGCCAAACGGGCAAAGCATTGAAACTAAGGTGAGTTTAGCATATGATAGTCAGATCCTGGAAGCCTCACTCCAGGGAGTTGGGTCTTTCCATGCACAGAGCTATGCATAAGGTGTGATCTACATTAGCACATGTAGACTTACAGGCTCAGAGTCCTGTCGTATGGGTTTCCCAGAGATTACAACATCATCAAAGATACATCGTAGATTCCATAACATTACTCACCAAGGATCATTCTCAAATCAAAGTGTTGTCTTTCTATAATTACTAAACAAAACTATGACACAAGTACAACCCGTTGTCATGGTAACAGAAGGTCAAGAAGATAGATATTTGGGAAACAAATGGAAAGAGCTGCAAAGTTTGGATGAAGAGACTTTATTACCATAAATGAAATGATAGAGAGAGACAGACGAGACTGTTTCATGAGAAATTTGATGGTGTGGATGTGACCAGAGCCACATTTTTGCTGCCACACTCAGGTCATTCATGAGAAAATAAACCCAAAACACAAGAAATGTTATCATAAAAGAAGCAAAAGGTTGTGTCATAAATCAAGTCGTATCTGTACCTGTAGCTACTTTTCTGTTTCAGAAGAAAGTCTGTAAAAACAAGACTATTACAGCCTCCATTCTCTCCGTGTGAAGTCTGTAAAAAGTTCAGATGTCTTGGATAAATTTAAAGTTTACAGACGTTCTGAGGTAAATATATTGCACGAATAAAGATATGTGCCTATTGGCTGATTAGAGCCACAGTGTTTGAAACGCCTGGCTCTCATTGGAAACAAAGCACTCGCAGAACTGCTTCACTCTGAGGATATTGATCGAGGATTAATGGTGGAAGTGTTTGTCATAAAGAGATGAAAGATGGAGCTAATAAACAAAAGTAACGGCCATTTTAGCCCCGGAGCCGGACACTTAACCACTTAGAGCTTTAGACACAGGAAGTCACGACCACAGAGTGCCTTCATTACAGACTCTTACTAATGTTTGTAACAACTCACCCGAGGTATGAAACAAACTCCACACACAAACACATCATTTTTGCACCGTCGTGGTGTGGTTCCCCTACCGTTTACCCGAGGGTGTACACTGAGTGCGAGTTCAGTTCCTGCAGAACGTAGAAAGTGCTTAAAACCATTGTGCCTGTTACAGTGACCTCTGAGCGGCGCAGATGTGAAGCAAGAATCTGCATGAAGTCTATTTTCCCGGAGACCACAGCGGTCTGATGTGGCTTCTATGTGATTCCACGTAGCTTTGGATGAATCCGGATCGCAGTGACTGAAGCTGGTGTAACAAGAAACCTGCACGTGCCCTGAACTGTACCCGCCTCACAGTCAGTGAACACCCAGCGTAAACACGTCCAGTAGCTCCTCCCACAGAGCTTCACATGGAAATTCACTGTAAAGCTAGAATCTGCCACAAGCATCTCTGCCATTGGGCTGACATGTAGCCTACATTGTCCTAATAAAAATACAAAATCTGCCAACAAACAAGTTACATATGATGGAAACTTTTCCAAAGAAGTGGGACGTCATGTGAACGGCTGCTCTGTCAGTGGAATTCCAACCACAGTCTGGGCTTGAGACCCAGTCCAAAGCCGGTCTGAGACCCAGTCCGCACAAACAACAGCGTTGCCCTGTCCATTTGGAGTGTGTAAAACCACAGAGTAAAGTCCCAAACTTGATGTGTTTTCTATAGGCAAAATGTAATGCACAAATTCACTGTACGATATTTGATGTTTAATGAAAACACGACCTGTGGTTATTCTGTCTCCTCTCAGTCTGGAGGTCTGGGGTTAGATTCCTGCTTGTCCATCTAAAACCATTTAATTGTCACATTTACTTTATTGTTCATTGATTGCTAAAATCAATAAAACACTTGCTTGTTCCACAGCCTGTGAAAACAGCTAAAGCAAAGAGTTGTATTAAAAAGTCCTCAGGCTTATGAGAGACACACTGTTTACTCTGTTAGATCTGATCTCAGGATGTCGCTGATATTGCTTCATTGACCTGCTAAAATCAATAAAATAATCACATTGGGCTTATTCAGGTTTAACCTGTCTAATGTGCACAGCTGTGTCTCCACAAACAAAACACACACACACAGCACTATATTAGAGACTTTATTAGAGGTTGTGGTATTACATGTTCCGTTCTGTTCTCTGTTGGGGTTTTTCAAGGCAAACACTGGATTAATGTGTCTTTGACATCCTGGACACACATTTGAATTAATGTTAAATCCTTGTGTCGCTGCTGCTGCTGTACAGACTGTTGTTTAGAGAGACAATAGGTCCTTTTCAGCGTCACAATGACATCACGGCTCGAGCCAGAGGCAAAAACCCCAAAACTCAAGCTAACGCATTAACGTGGTATCGTGGTTAAAAAAGGTTGTTTTGTTGTGACCTGACCCAGCCAGGTGCAGTTTGATGTTCAAATTCTTCTGTTTTATTTAGAATCCTGGCTAAAACTGGACTGTTGTTCATTCAGTTTTTGCAAACGAGACCCTTATTTCCTGCTTTAGCAAAGCCTTCGACGAGAGCTAACAGATATTCAGAGCTACAAGCAACCAATTTTGTTGGACTCTTGTCTAACAAAAAATTTAAGCCAGATTATTAAATCTTTTAAATTTTGAGTTAGGTTCGTGTGTTAGTCTTTGTGGTTAATGTTTATCATATCTACAGTATAGTAGTTAAGCTGCATTTTATAGTGATGGGAAGATTACCCGATTTGCACCGATACATCGATGTAAACATGCGCGATGCGAGTGCGTCGGTAGAAAGGAGCTACATCGATGCAGATCGTGTGACAAAAGCAGCCTGCATCGGATTATCAGACTATTTACTGATGAATCTAGATTTTTCACGATTCACTGATTAAAGTGTTCTCCTACCAGACACAGACACGCACATACACTCACTCACTCACAAGCTGAAGCTGACACTGCTGCAAACGCTGTATATTTCTGACATTTTTGTAGGCTGTTTTGGTTTACTTTCACCTAAAGATGTGCCAACAACAAATAGCTCTGTTCTGGCGTTTGTCTCTTTCAGTCAAAGCACCTTTCATTTTCACGAAGCTTACGTAATAACAACAAAACAGTGTCCAGTGCCTTACCTGCGTATTGTAGAGGAGGAGACAGGCAAAGCAAATCTTCCAAACGCGTCTCCGGTGTTGAAGATTCGCTTAGTGCATTGAAATCCGTGTGTTCAGAAGAAAAAAGTTTGAAACTCCACAACACGTACTATTCCACCGTGAACGTGCAGGAAATCCAAGCGTCTTTGCCCGGTAAAAGCTGTCCTTCCCGTGTTTATGTCCAAATCAAGGCGATGTGTGTCTTCCCAACGCGCTGGTCCTCGCTCCTGCCCGTGTTTGTTTCTGGCGATGTGCGTTTTCCCCGCGCGCTGTTCTCGTCCTCGCTGTCTCGTCTTCGCGCGCTGATTCTCGGTGCTTGCTGTGTTTTCTCCACGCGCTGGTTCTCGCCGTTTCTTCTCTCCTCATCCTCCGCGCGCTGCCGTCCTTCTTCGCCAATTGCACGAGCTGGATGCGGCACCTATATCGCTGCACTCAGTCTGAGTTTGGGCCGTAGCTGCGTCTCAGTTCCACATTCACTCTCCCTGCCGCACTGACAAACTACATAGACTTTTTCATAAGCTGTATTCCGCAGGTTATGATAGTAGACCGAAAGAAAACGGTCCAGAATGGACTTATTATTTAGCTTTCTTTCCCCCACATATTTATCATAACACTGGCCTTTGATTTGCCCCGCCTCCACAGCAGATCTGTCCAATGAGAGCGCTGGGTCTTAGGCTACGTCTTATTATGCTTTTAAAGTCCGATTGCACACAGCACTGTTAAAAATATGATGCAAACCGAACCAAAAATAATATTATATATGATTATTATTTATAATAACTAAAAAGTTAGTAATTGAATTTTCAAGTGACTGAAAGATACTTTTACATGGCTTTAATGTATCTGGGGTAATAAAGGCCCATGAATGATTAAACAGACTAAATATTTTTAAGTATTTGAATAAAAAACAAATCGAGATGCATCGTGATAAGGGGGCATATCGAACCGAATCGATCGTTAGCTGTAAGACATGTATCTTAAAAAAATCGTATCGCTGCAAGTGTATCGGGATGCACATCGTATCGGACAAAGATCCAAGATTCCCATCACTAGCATTTTATGAAGAAACTGACGTCTAAAAGTTGACAGTTGTAGAATCCCCTGTACATACTCTATATTTACTGGACAAAAGACAATATTGAACTTCACCAAAACAACCAAACTGGTTAAAAACAAGCTTAGTGTTGAGTGAAATCTTAATCATAATCATGTTTACCGTTTTTTACAAAAAATGTAACATGCCATACACACTATAAGTTAATAATAAATAATTACTAGTAAATGTTGTGTATGTATGCATGGTGTGTGCGCACATTAACATATTTAGCATTAGCTTCAAGACTTGAAGTAACTGTTAAAAAACAGCGTTTTAGCCACGACTGGGTCTTGCAAAGTAAAACGGACCTAAAACAAATGTAAAAATTACGTCTTCAGCCTCATGAAAGAGCAGATCTAGATCCTATGACGAATCACAAAAGTTCAGACAAAATGCTTCTATCCGCCAGAAGTAATTCACCAAAGTCTGTGTCAGGTCTACAGAGTAAGTCACGAGACATTTTCTCACAGCTTCGAACACAAACTGACTTGTTTTTCTGCTTTTGTGTTTAAAAATCTCTCCAAAACCTGCCAGTCTTCTGCCTCCGCCCACCAGAATCCAAAGTAAAGTTTACAAACATGCAGAGTCTCTTGGCCCTGTGGTTAGGCTTGTCCCGATCTATTCAATCTGTAAAGAGAAGTAGCTAAAACGTAGTCATTTCATGAAATATTTAATTGACACAACTTACTGCCAGATAATCATTTGTCTTATGCTCAGAGCTTCACAGACACAAGTTACTGTCATATTTTACATTTAAATGTGGTTTGGGTTTGCTCATCCTGCACTGGGTCACGTGACAGCGGTGACAGTGCAAAGATGTCGGCGTGACAGATGGGCGGCCATGTTGGAGAGGGCCACGTCATTCTAACAGCCACACGTGAACGAACAGACCCAGTGCTGTAAATAACTGCACAGTGATGAAGGCGGAACAGAACACACAAACACAAAGGGAAAACTAAATATTACATTACAAACTAAGGACGTATTTAGTCCAGCTAAATTTTTCAATTAAAAACGCTTGACCAAGTAAATGACGATTCGACCTGACAGAATCTTGAGCTTTCTTAATTTAGCGATTAATTGTCCAGCCCTATCTTCCAGTGTTTTGATAAAGAAAGTTTTCTTCTTACATCTTAATCCGGCTGCACACTAGAGGAGTTTAGGATCTTATGCTATTATTTGACACGCCAAAAAAATAACAATTAATGAATGATTTATTTATTTATATGGCAAATTTACACAGATAGATGTCTTTCAAATTACTTCACACAGCAACCCCCCCTCCTCACTTTGAGATGGCAGCTCAGCAGAAGCTATTCACCTTAACGCGCCTCACAGGACAAGAGGCATTTTTAAAAAGCATTTTTCAGCCCCTGCATTGCTATCAATTGGTATCGGGGATTGACAAATATTAGAAGCCACAGCATTAAAATCTGTATCAGAACTGAAAAGCTGGGTCAGGGGTGGTGTCGCTTCCTCTGTTTCTCACGTGTGTTTGTATTTTCACCTGGACTTCTCAGTCCAGCTCTGACAGCAGCAGATCTGTCATTATAAAGTCTAAATGACAGTGCTCAGAGCTCAGGAACGACGGAAATGTTCCAAAGACAACAGACTTTGTGTTTACAGAGCAGAGAGCAGCAGCGTGAGGCGTTCTGTCACTGTCACTGTCACTGTCCTGAGGTAGAGACGTGAGGCAGTTCATCAGCTTTTCAGACTAGAACCTCCCAAAATTGATCAAACCCAATCATGACCCAACAGTAAAACTATATATTCTGTATTTATAATATACAGTATATGCGCAGGGTGGAAAAGGTTGCTGTGCACAGTTCTTCCCCAAGGCTATGGAAACAAGGATTAACACAACTTTGGAACTACTGACTGATGTTTCGTAAATCGAGATCAATATGTCACATACATTTTTCTGCAGATTTTTGACAAACTCAAAGCAACGATAATTTATGTTGAAACTAATATCTGATATACATACTGTAGAAGTGCAAAGATTAATTTTTCTTGTCATTAGGATTACAAACGAACCGCAATTTTCAGATTGTTTGAAAAGCAACAAGGGAAAAAGTTTGTCTACCGGCATTAAAATAAATATGGGCATAAATATCAAAAAGGACTGCTCTTCACTCAAAAACTGTGGAGTTTTAGCGCTAAAGCAAGTATCAAGAGTGAACAGAGAAAGAGAAGAGTTTAAGTTAGGCTAAACTGCTACCACAGCTGGACATCCTGCTTTACAAGACGTCAGTGATCAATAATAATAACCTACAGTGACATGGACAGAACTCAGTGGCACGTACAGTGGACCAACTTCACCTGAAGATAGAGCTTCATTCACAGTGAGTTAAAGTTAAACAAACAGTGAGCGTATTTCCTGTGAGAGCTGAATCTGGTCACATTTGTCTCATGGTTCTTATGACTTGAACTTGACTTGGACTTCAGCTAAAACTTGAACATCTCGTGGTATCATGTGCAGTTTCAGCATCTGATCTGCCACAGCCATGACACTGGGATGGATTATCTCTGCAAAGGAGAAGTGCTCACTAACACATTTTCACACAAAGGTCGACAAGAAAAATATTGATATCTTTGGTTCAGCTCAGGAAAAATCTGCATAAAAGAGTTTGGTATTTCATCTAAATATGAGAATACGTTTGATTTTGGAAACAACAGAACAAAAGAACAGCAAAGATAAAAGACGTTCATTCATCAGAAGAGAAATGTCAGTCAGACGTGTTAAAGAGACAGATGTTTGTTTACAGAGGAACTTCTTTGTCTTTGTCACGTCCATAAACCTGTCAGAGGAGCTGAACGTGCTCAGAGCTGTGGTGGTACACAGAGCGACATGTTTGTACAAGACATACTTCTATAAATACTGTGATACTACAGCACATTCCTCTGTCCTGCTGCAGGTGTGAGCGTGTTTGTTTATCTGAGACATGAGGAGCACAACAACCAACCAAACACTCTGCACAAGATGAAGATAGACAGATTGTGGGATTTGTCCAAAAAATACTAAAGAACTTTAACTTGGCTTAAACCAAACCAAAATAAACCAAAAGGCCACTGGGGCAATACCAGGTAGGCTTTACGCAGCATACATAAAAAGAAAGATTCCAAAACCAGAAAGATGCATATGAGGGTGATTTATTTACTTCAACTTAGCAAAATCTTAAACTAAAGAAAGACAAATGGCTCCAATATCACCTTTGACAGAAAAATACATTTAAATAAAAAAAAAAAAACATAATAATAATTTTGCTAACTGGACTGATGGTGAGCTATTTTAACTGATTAAAATAGTATTTGAGTGTCTAGAAAAGCGCTACATAAATAAAATGTTGTCGTCTTCGACTTCTTCTTCGTCGTCTTTGTCTTCTTCTTCGTCTTCTTCTTCTGCTCTTCTTCTTCCTCCTCCTTTCTTCTTCCTTCCTCCTTCTTCTTCCTCCTCCTCCTTCTTCTCCTCCTCTTCTTCTTCCTCCTCCTTCTTCTTCCTCCTTCTTCTTCCTCTTCTTCCTCCTCCTCCTTCTTCTCTCCTCTTCTCCTCTCTTCTTCCTTCCTCTTCTTCTCTTCTCTTCTTCTCCTCCTCCTCTTCTTCCTCTCCTTCTTCTTCTCTTCCTCTTCCTCCTCCTCCTCCTTCTTCTTCTTAATGAAAAAAGCTAAATGGGACACAGTTAGATGCCAATATGAAACATTCCCATTATCTATTTAGAATTGGCAACAAAATAGAATTGGCAACAGATAGGCGTCTAAAGATACATTTACAGTAGAAATAGGCACATAATAAATACAGTTTGAGTAATAAATCATAATATGTGAGATACTGATATAGCCGCTATGCTTTAGGTGGGAGAACACTGGTCTATAATATCTGTTTTTGGGTGTTGCTGGCAAAAAAATTGCTTTGCCGCTAAAACATACAGAATGTGCACTGTCCCTGACCAAATAAATAAGTAAATGTTCCAATCATCATAGGTCAAAAGTGAAGTATAAGAGCAGAACATGGGATTATTAATGGCTCGTTTTATTTTTATTTAGATACATATTTTAAGTCAAGAACATCTTTCTCCTTCTCTTCTCTGTTCTCTCTCAGTTCCTTGTTCTTTATTGAAGAGATAACATAACTAAGTAACACCACTATCATTTCCTCTGTTCATTTTATAAGCATCATTGATCCAGGTCTAAGTTTAGAACCAGACTGTGGAACAAAGATTCATCAGACACACAGAGACTCTACTGTCTGGACCAAAGTCAGGCTCTGTTTCTCTGACAGAAGAAGAGTTTGTCAGTGGATCTGAGCTGCTGTAATATAAGTGTTGCATAAGTGAATGTATAAAGGCAAAACTCAGACTCTCTCTCTCATCCAGAGCTCGTTTTGAGTTACTTATTCACTGTGTTAGAGCGCCCTCTGTAGGCCACAAGTAAATAATGTTTATGATGAGCTAAAATGCATCAGTTACACAACATGGAAGAGATTAATCTTAACTCAGCTAGAAAAAAAAAATCTATATAGACTGTATTGACAAAAGCAGTATCTTAATATGTTTAGTATCTTTATAATGATTTCTTAAAACAAATTTGTCACATCAAGTCTTTAATTATTTGTTAAGGCTTAATAGTTGTTCTGTGTCTTGTCATTTTGTTCAGCATTAACACTGAGAGAGAAACGACACTTGTCTTTAACTTTGGAGTCATTTCTTTTTCGCCGCTGTTAATGTAAGTGACACACTGATCATTTATGTCCAGCTCTATCACCTGTTATATTTACCCAATCACACGACCAGATGAGCAGATAAACAATCTGCTCTTATACCCGAGCGTCACGTGACTCAGGTGGAACAGGTCCGACAGGTGAGAGAGAGAATGGATTTAGACACGACGCTCATACAGTAAGTGTAATGAATCATATTTTTGGATTTAATGCATAATTAACAATTATTCAGTAGGCTACATTAAGGTGTTAGCCTGTAAATTCAATAGTTATATAGTAGGCCTATTTGGATCTTTCCTGGACAAGTCTGTGCAAACGGCTGTTGTGTTGTTTGTCTAGAACAGGGCTATTCAAATGGTGGCTCAGGGGCCAATTTCTGCCGACTAAGTAGTATGTTTAGGCTCATTGTGAAAAAATAAGCCATAAACTGAGCCACATTGCCCTATGGCCCTGTCCATGCACTGTTGTTCTCAGTGCACCATGCTAACTGTTACTCAGTAGCTTATTGTACGATCATTTGAACAAGATTCTGTTATGCAATTGAAATGGTTAAGACCTAATAGTCCTGGTCAGTTTTTGGGAGTAACAGAATAAATGTACCGCAGATACGTATTCAAAATACTTTTTATGAGAACTTGTTTTTCGTTACTTATTTTAATCTATTTAGAAAATATAATTCAGAATACAGAATCTACATTTAGCCAAGAGACGGAATACGATACAAAATACTTTTCAGACCAAGTATTCTGTAATGTAATACATTTTAAAAGTATTCTATCCAACACTGGTTGGAGCAATTGTTTCATTGAATGTGTATTGTTTCATTGAATGTGTATTGTTTTATTTTATGTCCTACTATTCATGTTTGCTAAATTAATAATCTTGGGAAGTCCTCAGAGACGACTGTTGTTGTGATTTTGGGCTAAACAAAAATAAATTCATTGATTGATTGATTGGTCCTGGTTTAGTCCCAGTTCAGGTTCTGTGGTCTAGTCTTTTTCAAGATGAGGTTTACTTCCAATTGCACCTTGATTTAGTCCCATTGCTGCTCTGAATCAAGTCTGGTTGTTAATTGACATTTATTTTGTTTTGGTTTAGTCCCATTTGTGTATTTATTTCAGTAAAAATTGTACATTATTAGTAAACGGTACCACTGCAAGTCAGAGGCGGACTGGGAACATAAATGACCCGGGAGTTTAAAGACTGAGCAGGCCATCTTTGAAACCCTCGCATATAGCAGGGCGTCTGGACAAATTGATGTTGCTTAAAGTGTTGTTTAACTCAGGGGTTCCCAAACTTTTCAGCCCGGGACCCCCATAATAATCTTGCAACCAACTCACGACCCCCACAGCAAAAAATATTATGCTTTAGTAATCATTTTAAGTTACAAAACCATTTAAATTGGGTTTAATTGTGTTTGTTTTGAGAGTTTATTGCTTTATACAACATAATTTCACTCAAACATACTGTTTTCATCATAAAACAATGATTAAATGCCAAGTCATAATTGTAAAAATACATTTTGAAATCATCTTGCGACCCCCAGATTTTGCTTCGCGACCCACCAAGGGGTCCCAACCCCCACTTTGGGAACCACTGGCTTAACTCATCCAAAAGTCCCTGACCCGAAATAGAATAATTCTAATATTTGTACAATAACTGGCAACACGATCTTCTGCTTCCAGCTCCTACAACATGGAAGCACCTGGGTCTACACCCAGATCTAAATCTACTCCCAGCTCCTTATCTTTGAAAAGTGACCAATCCAAACAATATGCTCCAGAGTTTAGAAAAGATCCTCCTGAAGACCAGAGGTAAGACCTACTTAGTCCTGAACTTGGGCTTGTGTCCATGGTTTAATTGTCCTACTAATGCTCACTAGAATTTCATATATTTATATTTGTTAGGATCAACTCACACTGGTACGATCTGCCAGGCGGCCAAATGTGTGCACACATCACACGCTCAAATCGCTCCTCAATCTTACTAAATATAACCATCCATCCATTTTCTTCTGCTTTATCCGGGGTCGGGTCGCGGGGGCAGCAGTCTGAGCAAGGACGCCCAGACTTCCCTGTCCACACACACCTCCTCCAGCTCTTCTGGGAGGATCCCGAGGTGTTCCCAGGACAGTCGAGAGACATAGTCCCTCCAGCGTGTCCTGGGTCTTCCCCTTGGCCTCCTCCCAGTGGGACATGCCCGGAACACCTCACCAGGGAGGCGTCCAGGAGGCATCTGGTACAGATGCCCGAGCCACCTCAGCTGGCCCCTCTCAATGTGGAGGAGCAGCAGCTCTACTCCGAGCTCCTCTCGTGTGACTGAGCTTCTCACCCTGTCTCTAAGGGAGCGCCCAGCCACCCTGCAGAGGAAACTCATTTGACCGCTTGTATCTGTGATCTTGTCCTTTCGGTCATTACCCAAAGCTCATGACCATAGGTGAGGGTTGAACGTAGATTGACCGGTAAATCGAGAGCTTTGCCTTTCGACTCAGCTCCTTCTTCACCAACAGTTCGATACAGCGACTGCATCACTGCAGACGCTGCACCGATCCGCCTCAATCTCACCTCCATCCTTCCCTCACTGTGAACAAGACCCCGAGATACTTGAACTCCTCCACTTGAGGCAAGGACTCTCCACCCACCTGGAGAGGCAAGCACCTTTTTCCGGTCGAGAACTATGGCCTCGGATTTAGAGGAGCTGATCTTCATCCCAGTCGCTTCACACTCGGCTGCAAACCGTCCCAGTGCATGTTGCAGGTCCTGGTTTGATGAAGTCATCAGAACAACATCATCTGCAAACAGCAGAGATGAAATCCTGTGGTCACCAAACCAGACACCCTCCGGGCCCTGACTGCGCCTAGAAATTCTGTCCATAAAAACAATGAACAGAACCGGTGGAGTCCAACATGCACTGGGAACAGGTCTGATCACCAGGACACCCTAGGCCGGAGGTCGATGATCGACTTTGTTGTCATGTCATCCGACCTTCGGCCGCGTGTTTCGGACACTCAGGTTAAGAGAGGGGCGGAGCGGTCAACCGATCATCACCTGGTGGTGAGTTGGATTCGCTGGCAGAGGAGGAAGCCGGACAGACTTGGCAGACCCAAACATAATATGAGGGTCTGTTGGGAACGTCTTGCGGAGTCCTCTGTCAACAGGGTATTCAACTCACACCTCCGGGAGAGCTTCTCCCAGCTCCCGGAGGAGACTGCGGACATTGAGTCTGAGTGGACCATGTTCTCAGCCTCCATTGTCAATCTGAGCTGTGGTCGCAAGGTCTCAGGTGCCTGTCGTGGCGGCAATCCCCGAACCCGGTGGTGGACACCGGAAGTAATGGATGCCATCAGGCTGAAGGAGGAGTGCTACAAAGCCCTGTTGGCTTGTAGTACTCCTGAGGCAGCTGACAGGTATCTGCAGGCCAAGCGTACCGCAGCTCGTGCGGTCGCAGAGGCAAAAACTCGGGACTGTCAACCAGTCCACATGTGTTTTGTGGATTTGGAGAAGGCATTAGACCGTGTCCCTCTTGGTATCCTGTGAGGAGTTCTCCGAGAGTATGGGGTCCGGGGCCCTTTGCTCAGAGCGGTTCGGTCTCTGTGCGACCGGAGCAGGAGCTGTGTTCGCATTGCCGGCAGTAAGTCAGTAAATATAACCACATACCATTAATGTTAATAAAACCACTTTTACTACAATCTTTCTAACTCCGCTGCTTGTTGGAAAATCACGCAGAGCCTTAGGGCATTTTATTATGTTAATAGCAACAATGAGCTCAGAAAAAATCAATTATGATAAATGTTTTGTTTCACAGGGAGCCCGGCTCAAAGCAGCAGCTGGACGACATATTCAGGGTGAGTAGCTCAAACCACAGCATGTGTGAGGTTCTCTCTTTGACTAAAACTCTTCTCTTATGGTTCTGTTCCAGTGTCTGGAGACGGACGTTCTGGCTTTTGTCAAAGAGCAGCTGCAGAGACTCCACAGGCTCCTGGCCTCAGATTACCCAGAATGCTCTGAGAGTGAGGAGGAGGAGGAGAGCAGCAGAGAGGTTCTGAAGATCACCCTGGACTTCCTGAGGAGGATGGACCAGGAGCAGCTGGCCCAGCGCCTGCAGCAAAGTAAGAACTATGCTATTATTGTAAAAAAAAAAAAAAAAAAAAAAAAAAAAATCAAGGATTAGAAGTTTTGAAAATCAAGATGTTTTGACTTTAATGATTTTCAATCTGAAGGAAATGTTTTATTTCTAAATTTGTTTGACTTAAAGTGCCTAAATTACTCTTGTTAACAAACAGTCAAAATCATAATTTGATTGTTGATTGTCTTCACTCAGGAAACACTGTTGGACTTTGTAGAAATAAACTGAAGTTTCATCTGCAGCAGAAGTTCAGTCGTGTGTTTGAGGGCGTGGCTAAAGCAGGAGACTCCGCCTCCCTGAACCAGATCTACACAGAGCTCTACATCACAGAGGGCGGAGCCTCAGAGGTCAACCAGGAACATGAGGTCAGACTCATGGAGAGTGCGTCCAGGAGACCAGCTGCTCCACAGAAAACCATCACATGTGAAGACATCTTAAAACCCCGCCCACATTCACCACAGCCAATCAGAGCGGTGCTGACTGTGGGCGTGGCCGGCGTGGGGAAAACAGTTCTGACTCAGAAGTTCAGTCTGGACTGGGCTGAAGGCAGGGCCAACCAGGAGCTGCAGCTGCTGTTCCCGTTCACTTTCAGAGAGCTCAATGTGCTCAGAGACACACAATTCAGCCTGGTGCAGCTGCTGCAACACTTCTTCAGTCCATCCAAAGCTCTCTGCAGCTTCCAACAGCTCCAGGTGCTCTTCATCTTTGACGGTCTGGACGAGTGCAGACTTCCTCTGGACTTCAGCCAAACCCGGGTCCTGACTGACCCCACAGAGTCTGTCTCAGTGGACGTGCTGCTGGTAAACCTCATCAGGGGAGCCTGCTTCCCTCCGCTCTCCTCTGGATAACCACACGCCCTGCAGCGGCCAATCAGATCCCTGCTGAGTGTGTCTCCATGGTGACAGAGGTCAGAGGGTTCACAGACCTGCAGAAAGAGCTTTACTTCAGGAAGAGGTTCAAGACGACACAATCATCTCCCACATCAAGAGCATCCGCAGCCTCTACATCATGAGCTACATCCCGATCTTCTGCTGGATCCTCTCCACAGTTATACAGAAGCTTCTGGAACAAACAGAGGAACCAGAGCTGCCCCGGACTCTCACACAGATGTACGTCCACTTCCTGGTAGTGCAGGCCAAAGTCCAGAACATTAAGTATCAGCAGGGATCAGGAGCAGACCTTCACTGGACTCCAGAGACCAGGGAGATGGTTCTGTCTCTGGCAAAACTGGCCTTTGAGCAGCTGCAGAAAGGAAACCTGATCTTCTACGAGAGTGACTTGAGCGAGTGTGTGATGAACGCTGCAGCGGCCTCAGTGTACTCCGGAGTGTTCACACAGGTCTTTAGAGAGAACCAGGCCTGTATCAGGACAAGGTCTACTGCTTCATCCATCTGAGTGTGCAGGAGTTTCTGGCTGCTCTTCATGTCCATCAGACCTTCTACAGCTCTGGACAGAACCTGTTGTCACCACCACACTCATCTGAGAGTCCTGAGTCTGAGGCAGCCTTCTACTGCTCTGCTGTGGACCAGGCCTTACAGAGTCCAAATGGACACTTGGACCTGTTCCTGCGCTTCCTCCTGGGGCTGTCTCTGACAACCAATCAGAGGCTGCTGAAGGGTCTGCTGACTCACACAGGAAGTGACCAAACCAATCAGGAGGCAATAAAGTACATCAAAGAGAAGCTGAATGAAAAGGGTCTGTCTGCAGAGAGAAGTCTGAACCTGCTCCACTGTCTGAACGAACTGAACGACCAGAGTCTGGTGGAGAAGATACAGGAGTACTTGAGGAAAGGATGGTTCTCCTTGATAAAATATCCCTCTGAGTGGTCAGCTGTAGCCTTCCTCCTACTGTCCTCAAAATTAGACTTGGAGTTTGACCTGAGGAAACACGGGGCCTCAGAGACAGCTCTCCTGGGTCTTCTGCCGGTGATTAAAGAATCCATCAAAGCCCTGTGAGTCCAGACTGTGATTAAATTCTTCTGTCATGGTTCTCGTCACTAATGTCCTTCTCTCTGTCTCAGTCTGTCTGAGTGTGGACTGTCCTCTCACTGCTGTGGTCCTCTGACCTCAGTCCTCAGCTCCTCCAGTCTCACACTCCTGGATCTCAGTAATAACGACCTCCAGGACTCAGGAGTGGAGCTGCTGTGTGACGGACTGAAGAGCGCCCCCTGCAGACTGGAGACTCTCAGGTGAGACGCTCCCATGATGCACTCTGCTCCTTGTGTCCACATGAATGTAATACTGTGTGTCTTTAGGCTGTCTGGATGTCTGGTCTCAGAAAGGGGTGGGGCTGCTCTGGCCTCAGCTCTAAGCTCCGCCCACTCCCGTGTGACAGAGTTAGATTTGAGCTACAACCATCCAGGCCCCTCAGCAGAGCTCCTGACCGCTCTACGGGACGACCCCCACTGCCCCCTGGACTCTCTCAGGTCTGCTCCTGGTTCAGTCTCTGGTCCATGGTTGGTCCAGGTCTTGTCTCTGGTCTGGTCTAAACTGGACTTGTGTGTTTCAGGTTGGATCCTGCAGGAGAACAGTGGATGGCTCCAGGGCTGACAAAGTGTGAGTTTGTATTTCAATCAGTTCATGGGACATATAATATTTCACAGTAATAGAAGAAGATGACTTTTTTGTTCTGATGTATTTATCACTTTGTGACAAGTCAGTCATATCCAATTTTATGCATCTCAAACTTCATTGCCAAGTTCACCTGCAATCCCACAAAAATATTGTTCTTGTTTATTGTGTCCAATTCAACTACCAGCACCGACTCCAGAGGTCATGCCAGCTGAAAAAGCTTGCTGAAAGACCAGTAACAGTGCTTATCTCATACTGACAGATTACATTTGTGATAAACTGCAGTGTTTATGAACTAATGTTAATCACACATGGTTTCTTTAAGTTTGTTTTAGATTAGTGAAGAAAACAGGCAGGATAATCAGCTTTTCAGATCGTAATATTACTCTTTTGACCTAAAGTTGGCTGCAGATTGGAGTAGTGGACTTGTCAACAGCGAAGGTCACAGACGAGTAAAACACATTTTGCAAAAATTGTTGGTCTTGCATCATATTGGAACAAAAAGAACACAGACATGCCGAGATCAATGGCAATGGCAAAAAACGGTCACATGAGCGAAGCTGGTGCAATAGGTCCGGGGCCACTGAATGAATGCTGGATTGGTGGTGGTTCAGCAGTGATGAGGTCCCTGTGTTGGACTGCTGTGGTGAAAAAGGAGCTGAGTTGAAAGGCAAAGTACTAATTTGCTGTCAATCTACATTCCAACTCATCTATGGTCAGGAGCTTTGAGTAATGACCGAAAGGACAAGATCACAGATACAAGAGGTCAAAATGAGGAGCTCAGTCACAGGAAGAACTCTGAGTAGAACCGCTGCTCCTTCACATCAAGAAGAACCCGCAGAGGTGGCTCAGGCATCTGTTTCTCTGCCTCCTGGACAAAACCTCTATGGCAAGGTGTTACAGGTATGTCCCATCGAGACGAGGTTTCAGGAACGACCCAGGACACGTTGGAGGGACTGGCCTGGGAACAGAATTGAAGAGTGGACAGGAAAGTGTGGGCGTCCTTGCTCAGACCACTGTTTCTGCTATCTGATCTCAGATAGAGGAAGAAAATGGATGGATGGAGAATTGGGCCACCCCTGAGAGACAGGCAACTTTATTTATGAGTGCTTATGCATTACATTAAAACTGTTAATCATGTATGGATGATATATCATAAACAGATAGCCTATAAATGTATAGAGAGATCATAGACATACGCATGAGCAAAATGTTTGAGAGGTAAAAATAATTTCCTTGATTCCACATGTTAAATATCTACACATTAAAATAAAAAAACTGCTCAGATTAACAGTCATGTGTTTGTGTTTTCAGATTCCTGTGAGTTTTCTCTGGATCCAAACACAGCTCACAGAAACCTCAAACTGTCTGAGGACAAACGGACAGTGAGCTGTGTGAAAGAGGAGCAGCAGTATCCAGATCATGAGGACAGATTTACAGACTGTGAACAGGTCTTGAGTTGCACTGGCCTGACGGGGCGTTGTTACTGGGAGGTGAACTGGAGCGGATGGACTGACATTGCAGTAACTTACAAAGGAATCAAACGAAGAGGAGAGACAGAGGAGTGTGGGTTTGGACTCAATGATCAGTCCTGGAGTCTGAGGATCTGCTATGGACGTTACAATTTCCATCACGACAACAGTAGAACAGGCCTCTCGTCCACCTTCCCTTGCCGCTCAGATCGAGTGGCTGTGTTTCTGGACTCTGAGGCTGGCTCTCTGTCCTTCTATGAGGTTCTCTCTGATGGACTGTACCACCTCCACACCTCCTCCTGCTCCTTCACTCAGCCTCTGTTTCCTGGGTTTGGACTAAAGTCAGAAGGTTCCTCTGTGTCTTTAATCTATCCGAGGAGATTGTTTCCTGGTGGAGTTCTGTGAGCTCATATACTGTTCATCTTATACGCTCATACAGTAACATTTTTCAAGAAAGTTAATATTTCTGTGTAAAAAAAAAAAAAAAAAATTGTGTCACAGCCTGTCCAATAAAACTGGGTGAAAAAAAAACACATCACAAATCAAATGAATGGCAATGCGCTTAATGTTTAGCTCTGTTAGAGTAGAGAAAATGTTTGTAGTGTAGTAGTACTCGAGACAGGTCTAGACCACTTTTAAGGTCTTGTCTCGAACTCAAGCACATTTGGACTCGGTCTTGTCTTGGACACCTGGATCACATTTCATTACCACGACGCTCTGCTAAACTTGCACCAGCACAATTACACAGTTAGTAACAAGTTCTGCACAATAAAATCATGTAGAGACTGATAAATGTATTTCAAAAGTGTTCTTGATTTGGTCGACTGTGGTCTTGGTCTTGGGACTCTGTGGTCTTGGAAAGGTCTTTGTCTTGACTACCACTACTCTACTCTACCTACTTCTACTTTACATGTTTGCTTGTCTGTCTTGTGTGGTGAGCTCAAACAGATTTATTGACAGATAAAATAAACCCAGCAACAGAATTCTAGAGGCTAAACAGGAAGTGATCTGCCAAGAAAAGTGAGCAGAGCAGAATAAGGTGTGAGTTTGTTTTTACAAATTTACTTCAGAAACAGCGACAGATACGACTTGATTTATGACACAACCTTTTGCTTTGTTAATGGCTGTTCACGTTTTTTATGTTTTGGGTTTGTTTTCACATGAACTGACTGACCTGAGCTGTAAATGTAGCTCTGGTTACGATGTATTGATCAGATTTTACTCCTCTCCCTCTCTTTAATCCATTTACAGTAATAAAGTCTCTCCATCCAAACTTTGCAGCTGTTTAAGCTCTCCACAAACATCCTTTCTCGACCTCCTGTTCCCACGACAACAAGCTTACTTCGCATCACGGATTCTATTGTAGTTTTTTTTCTTTTATTTTTAGATTGTAGAAAAAAGCACATGTGAATGATCCGTGGTGAATAGTAATAATTCAAATTTTAGGTAAAATAGGCACAGCCATTATGAATTAATTTCAGTTGTTGAATGTAAAACACAGGACTGGAATTACTAAGACAAAGAGTTTGGAAAATTACACAGGCAAAATGAAAAGGGTGGCAAAAATACTGTAGGCTGTTGTAAAGTGTAAAACAGCAGTCAAAGATGAGTTAATCACAATGACTTGAGCACTCAATTTCAACAAACATCAAAGCTAATACTAATTAAATCAGTTTATTTGCACAGCCTTAGATTTAGTCTTAGCTTAGAGACTGTAAAATGCTGTTCTATAAAATTAAAGGAGTAAAATGTGATGTGGAATAAATAAACTAATAAATAAATTAATAAATAAAATAGTATTCAGTGTATTTCCACTAGTGATCAGCAGAGGGAGACACACAATTTTGTATTTTTCCACTTGAAGTCAGAAACTTCTGAAATAATCATATAATTTTACTTGGCAGAAAAAAAAGAGCTTAGGCTATTTTATGATATTAAATTCAGTTTTCTTTTTACATCTAAACAACACTGCCATAATCAAAGTTATCATGAGCAGTCTTGGGGAGACTTCAAAAACATTTGCTTCCAGTTAGACCAATTTTTAGAAACAAACAAGGACAAGATTTGTACTAAGAAAATCTCAGCATTAAACCAGGACTAAACATGGACCAGAGTCAGGACTAAACATGGACCAGAGTCAGGACTAAACGTGGATCAGAGTCAGGACAAAACGTGGACCAGAGTCAGGACTAACATGGACCAGAGTCAGGACTAAACGTGGACCAGAGTCAGGACAAACGTGGACCAGAGTCAGGACTAAACGTGACCAGAGTCAGGACTAAACGTGGACCAGAGTCAGGACTAAACGTGGACCAGAAGTCAGGACTAAACGTGGACCAGAGTCAGGACTAAACGTGGACCAGAGTCAGGACTAAACGTGGCTCAGAGTCAGGACTAAACGTGGACCAGAGTCAGGACTAAACGTAGACCAGAGTCGGGACTAAACTGGCTCAGAGTCAGGACTAAACTAGGACCAGAGTCTTTTAATACATCTTCACAATTAAGAAACCTGGGCGTTACTTTTTGACTCTGAGCTGACTTTTATTCCTCACATTAAAAACATCACAAAAAGGGTTTTTACCACCTTAAAGGGCCACTAAACACCAAAACCACTTTTTTAGCTGATAAACTGGTGTAAATGGGTGTTAAATAGATGAATCTACACATCCTTGGTCTTATTTGGTAATTTGGTGCATATTTGTTAAAAATCTGACATTTGGGTCTAAAACTGTGTCTGTATTGTCCTCTTTGGGCTTAAATATGGCCACTACATTTGAATTTCGCGGTTGGAGCAGCTCATTCAAACTACGCAAAATCAGCAAACTACGTCACGGGTCTTTGCGAGGGGGAGGGGTGCTCCTTCTCCCCCTGAGGCGGGGCTGCTCCATGTGCAGCAGTGTGCGAGGGAGAGGAGAGAGAGGAGAGCGGAGCACGGGGAAGCTATGTTGTTAGCATCAGCTCACTCTTCTATTGTAGCAGATTATTTTTACTGTATGGCTATAGCTTCTGTTTAGGCTCTGAAACAAACGCTTTTACATTTGCTCGTCTGCTGAGCGGAGTTTGTAACGAACTTTTCTGCAGAAGTTGGCCTATGACTGTTCATGTTAGCCATCTGCTTCTACAAACACGGATTCTGGCTGCTCTGACGAGTTATTTTGGAGGTAAGTTTGCACCAATTCACTCACACAACATGTTGTTTTTATTAAAAAAATATTGTAACAGTATAAACCTCAGCTGTGGCTGTGAATAAATAGGTAGTTGTCCAAGTGAGTCAGTGCTTTGTGCATGAGAAATGAGAATGTAATAAATAGAAGATAAACTTTGTTCCTGTGAACTAGATGGACTGTGCATTTCATTATAAGTTACAAGTTAGGAAAGCTAAACGGGATGTATGTCTGACCAGAGGCAGTACATAATAGATCAAACATAACTGACTTTGCTTTTTACATTTTCAGGTTGTATTCTAATACCTGACAGAAAATGAAGGCGATGGAGAGTCACAAAAGCCAAAAAGCTGATGATCCCACCAGAATCCAATCAGGTAACATTTCTAATTATAAATGTGCAAATGATAGAATAAGGTAGTTTTAATTAATTTTGTCTCCGTTCATACAACAGTTGTGGCAGTTCTTTGAAGACAGCTGCATGAGGAAGACTTCTCTGACCTTGTGACTGAGGAGCAGCAACACCAGGTATAATATAGTAGGCCTAAATGATTATTAAGTGGTATCATAGTATTAGAGCTGAAACAACACCAGTAATAATAAGTAGACCTACATGATTAGTATAGCAGTATCAGAAGTGTATTAGATCTGCATACAACACCAGGTATAATATAGTAGGCCTACATGATTAGTATAGCAGTATCAGAAGTGTATTAGATCTGCATACAACACCAGTATAATTAGTAGGCTACATATTAGTAAATGGTATCAGAAGGTATTAGAGCGCATGACAACACCAGTATAATAGTAGGCTACATGATTGTATAGCGGTACAGAAGTGATTAGAGTGCACACTCATATCTTATAGTAAAATAAAAAAATAAAATGTACTGTACTAACAATATAAATCTTTTCAAACACCATGAAAATGAAACATCTGGTGGTTATACCATTGTCCAGGGTGTTGACACAGTAGTGAAAGCCTCCAAAGTCAGATTTGCTAATGTCATATTTTTTTTAACAAAACTCCAAATTGTTTTCCAGATTCCAAACTGAAGAAGCTGGTCTTTGTTGTCCTGCTGTACATCTGGCTTCAGCTCCTTTCTGTGGCTTCATCTTTTGTGACCAGACATCTTCAGATCATCTCAAATACAGATTGTGCACTCAAACATTTCATCACAAATATCAAGCTCAATAAAATTAAATAATGATGCCAAATTCAAGTAATACCTTTATTGCATTTGTAAAGTTGGCACAAACATGTTGACATGAATGTACAGTATTAGTTTAGTTCACAATAAGGGTCTGGAGTCTGTAGAATAAACCCTTGAATGTATAGCATTAGTTTAGTTTACAGTAAGAGTCTGGAGTCTGTAGAATAAACTCTTGAATGTACAGTATTAGTTTAGTTCACAGTAAGAGTCTGGAGTCTGTAGAATAAACTCTTGAATGTACAGTATTAGTTTAGTTCACAATAAGTCTGGAGTCTGTAGAATAAACTCTTCATCACAAGTATTGTTATTTTATCATTGTACTCATAATCTAAAAATTGTGTTAATATGAAACATGTATTTAGACTTTTTTGCATGAATGATAAACTGCTTCAGAAATCATTGTCATTAATGAACATGAATAAATTAAATATATTTAGACTATTACTTTGTGTCTCTATCATATGTAAAACAAATTCTATAATGTTTGAGGATTGCAGAGCCACAGAAGTGCAAATGTGCATATTAAAACAATGTTGTAGCTGCTTTGTTTGTAGCATATTTTTACCTGTAAAAATAATGATTGATAATAGCATTAACATACTGACTACATTTGTTTTCCTTTGAACGAACTTCAGTGCTATGGTTAGTAACTTTACACTATAAACATCTGAAAGTAGCCAAACCTATCTATCAAAATACAGTATATAACGTTAGAGCATTGGTATTTAGCATTAGCTCGGTGTTAGCGCGTTAGCTTTTAGCGGCCGCTTCAGTTCATTTGGACACTTGGCTTTCATCCAGCGGCTGTCCAGGCTTCACTCAGGCCCGTCGGGTTCCGCGATGTCCCGTCGGGTCCGAAAAAGATGATATTCCAACCGCAAAAGTCCGTTCCACTAAGCTGGACTGGCCGTGATCCACGCGCGCGCCATGTTGTAATGTGTTGTTTACACCGGTACAGGAACACTCCTCCGCGGACACACCCCCAAGCTCCCCCGCATCTCTCTCTAGTCCTCCAGGCACCGCCCCTAAAGCTGCATTTTTTGAATGTAGCTCCTGGGCGGAGAAAACTTTTTTCTGGACGTTTAGTGGCTCTTTAAATACATCGCCTGACTCCGTCACATTCTCTCTCGGGCCAACACAGATGCATGCTTTTATCACCAGTGGTTTAGACTACTGTAATGCCCTGCTCTCTGGTCTTCCCAAAAAGACTATTTCAGGTTTACAATTATTACAAAATTCAGCAGCTCGTGTCCTGACTAAGACCAGGGGGCGGGACCACATTACACCAGTTTTAAAATCACTGCATTGGCTCCTTGTGTGTTTTAGGATAAGTTTTAAAGTTCTTTTACTGGTTTTTAACTGTCTTAATGGTCTTGAACCTGCTTATCTTTCAGAACTGCTTTTATCCACTGAACACTCACGAACTCAACGCTCCCCCGGCAGCAGGCTCCTGGTTACTGCCAAAGTCAAGACATGGCGAGTTACTTTATCCAGTTTCATGGCAACTGTCTATGGAATTATTATAGCCTTTCATTCCCAAGCTTTTCCTAATAATATTTTACACTTTGCACAATTAAATACCTTTGCATACCATTGTTGTCGGTGTGCAGGATCTTTTTGTCTTCATACAGTACATTAAAAAGAACTTACAAATTTTGTGCAGGATCTTTTTGTCTTCATACAGTACATTAAAAAGAACTTACAAATTTTATGCCAGTCTTTTTGGATTTTATTTTTTTAATAAAAGGTTAGTTTTAGTGGGACCCACCAGGACACATACTGTGTGTATGTCGTTAATGTTATGATGTAGATAAATCAATGTATATTTATGTGCTGTTTATCATTATAGGCATTTAGTTGTAACACAGATGTTAGGTAAGGTAATGTTTATTAAGGACAATGTACAATTACATGAAGCACAATGGCAGAGATGCTTGTACCAGATTGCAGCTTACAGCTAATTTCCATCTGTAGTCCTGGGGCAGGGAGAGGGGAGGCACATTGGACATGTTTTTAGTTGTTGTTGTTGTTATGCTACCTCATTACTTTCTGAAAAAAAAAGCTTAACTAGGCTGAACTATTGCCATGTTCTCTCACAAAGTCTTCCGTCAGGCAGTTACAGCTGATGCAAAATGCCAAGACCAGGATTATATAAAAAATAAATATATAAATAAATAATAAAAATAAAATAATAATAATAATAATAATATAAAGTACTTAATTATTATAAAGAATACTGTTTTTAAATGTGTGCACCAGATCTAAGTCACTTACTGTATATGAAAGACTGAGACAGAACTTAGAAAACACTAAAGCCTTTTGTATTGTCATATGCAAATGTTTAGTCAGCGACATTTGCCTGAACATTTCTGTGTGATTATGACTCACAGTGCAACAAATGAGAAAGCGAAAGGAATTGGAGACGACGCTGACGCAGTAAGTTTGTCCAGTCGTTTTGTTAAAATTAAATAGATTTTAGTTGAATAACTTGTTGGAGATTTTTTAAATTTAAGAGCAATTGTTTAATAATGATTTAAACTGAATGTATTTATATACACACTACTTAGTTTTTAGTTTTGCTTCTTGAGAAATTATAGTTTGAAGTGAATGTTTCATAATGTGGCTTTAAACATACTTATTTTGGTTAGTTACACAAGTTTAAATAAAAAAAAAGATTATTTTAATACTGTGCAAAACATTTTCATGGAAAAGTTCAGATGCATATTTAATTATTTATTTTGGATTATAGTTTGTTTCTTTTGTTTGTATTTAGTCTTTGTTAAATCCTCACCTATCAAAAAGGAAGAAATACATTTTGAAAAAAGGCAGGGAGATACACCTAAAACCTCTGGTACAGCACGACACAGACTCTGGCCCAAACAGACTTTTATCCTGTTTGTAATTTGAACTGATCTTGTCACAATGAAAACAAACCAAAACCGGTTCAACCGGTGTGAGAGAGAAAGCAGTTAAAGACGACACTGACACAGTATGTATCTCACCATTTGTACAAAAAATTGAATCTAAATATAAAATATACAATTCACAATTTTTCAAATCAAACTAAATGAATTTTTCTGCTTCCAGCTCCTACAACATGGATCCATCTGAACCTGATCCTGGGTCTAAACCCAGACCTGAACCTGCTCCAGCTCTGTGTCGATGAGAAGTGACAGTTCCAAACACTTTTCTCCAAACTTTAAAGAAAGATCCTCCTGAAGACCAGAGGTAAGTGGTTTTCAGTTGTAGAATAGTTTTAGAAATTATCTTCAGAAATATGTTTAAAACATTATCCAGATCACCAACACCAACACCAACACCACCACCAACAACAACAACACAGAGCAAACTCTCAAACTGAGGGTTCTAGTTTATACTTAATGTTTTGCTCTTATTTCTATAATTTCTTACTTAAATATACTGCACTGATGTATTAAGCATTACAAAAGGGCATATAGACTTTGTTATTTTTGTTAAAAAATGAGGCTGTAAAATGATCACGACTCAGTGGAACAGCTCTGACAGATGAAGTGAAAGCTTTTAGACCCAATGTGACGCAGTTTCTTTGATCATTTGCACAGGAAACCATTTATTTATTGGTTTATCTAAATAGGGTCAGATTCAAAAACACTGACTAACTGTAACACAGAGGTCCAATGCATGCATCATAGTGCTTATAGCCGAAGCTAATTCGCAGCACTAATTCGCACACAGGTTTTAACACACAAGAAAAAAAAACAGCAAAGAGAAATACATATACACACAAAACCAAGAGAACACAGATTGTTACAGATTTTAAATGAGCAAATGTGAGATTATCAAGTAGTTACTATTATGTTAAATCACAATTATATTGTAATTTAAAACATGCATTTACATATTTTAAAGTAAAAGTAAAAAATTATTCTTTTGTTTCCAGCTCCTATAACATGGATCCACCTGGACCTGGCCCCGGGTCTAAACCTGCTCCCAGCTCTGTGTCTATGAAAAGTGACAGTCCAAACACTTTTCTCCAAACTTTAAAGACGCTCCTCCTGAAAACCAGAGGTGAGTTATTTTCAGATGTTGAAATGGCTTTGAAAATTATCTTCAAACATTATCCAGATGACAATCTTTGAAATATTTTCTACAATAAACCAGAGACCAAACTGACACTGCACATTTCTAAAAAAAAAAAAAAACAAGGATTATTATCTCAAATCTGCACAAACAGTGGTGCGCGGACACCTGTTCTGTTCTTAAGTTTAGAGCAGATATTTGAACTTTAAACTGAAGAAAAGACGATCCTACTGGACTGGACTAGGACTGGACAACTCTAGGAGAACGACACATGCAGCAAGTCTAGAAACTTCCTCTTCTGTGAGCGAGGAAAAGTGTCAGAGGAAGTCAAACTACTGGATTTATTCAATATTATTTTGCTCCATGAAAGAGGCTGAATCTATAGAATCTGCATCAGAAAGTAGAAAAGTGCTGCTGCCCTCGTCTGTAAAACAGCTTTTGTTGGCTTAAAGATGAAAAAGACACTCGTCCTCATTGTTTTAATCATGTAAACCTTCTATTTTATCTAAAGACAAATATTTCATTGCAGTGGCTCATATTCTTTCACCAAAAAGATGAACAGAAAAAAAAAAAAACACTGACATGAAATTTGATTTAGAAAAAGAACGCTATCTCAAAGTTTCTTGTCAAACACTGAAATCAAATGAAAACAAGGAGTTTCAAAGGGAACGATTAATGTAGAATAACAGATCTTATTTAAATGAAAGTAGAAACTTGTAGCTTTCATTTGATGTTCAACATGTCATGGTTCCAGTTGCACAAAGTTTTTGGGAGCTGTGAATATTGTTTAAAATGAGTAAAAATAAAAATGGCAGGAGTGGGGGGGGGGGTCAAAGCGAGAATAGGGCTGGCAGTGAAAGAGTTAAAACATGTCATTTACATGTAAGTCATTTACTTGTCATTTACATACTGTATTTCAAAGTAAAAGTAAATGAACTCTTCTTCTGATTCCAGCTCCTACAGTATAGACCCACCTGGACCTGGCCCCGGGTCTAAACCTAGACATAAACCTGCTCCCAGTTCTGTGTCTATGAAAAGTGACAGCTCCAAACACTTTTCTCCAAACTTTAAAGAAGATCCTCCTGAAGACCAGAGGTAAGTTGTTTTCAGTTGTGGAAATATGTTTATAACATTATCCAGAGACCACCTTTGAGACATTTCATGCAAATTTCTAAAAAAAATAACCAAGAAGACTATCTTAGATCTTCACATTTTTTTAATCTATGTATTTTAATGTATTTCTTTAAGATACAAATAACCAAAAACACAATAATTGTGCTTAATCAGTGTTTCTCAAACTGTGTGGTGGCCAGTTGCTTTTTTTACTTTTGCACTAAAGCTATTACACAATGTTTCAGCTGTTACCTATTGTTCTTTATAATATTGGTAACCTTTTTGCCAGTAATTAGCATCTAGCCTGTTAATGTATCTATTCAGAAATAGTCCCAAAGTCTGTCTATGTCTAAAAATCCGTTGTGTGCAGCTTTTTTGTTTTTTTTTAGATTTGGCTAACTGTTTAGCATAGTATACCTCTAAAACTGTGAAAAAAAAAAAAACTATCATGATGAACAACGAGCTCAGAATGCATTATACGTAAGGAATCATGTAGCTGAAGAAAAGTTAAAACATATTTGGACATTTAGATGCAAAATAGGACAGTTTTAAGCTTTAGAAAAAAAAAAAAAAAAAAAAAAAAGAGAGAGAGAGAGAGAGAGAGAGAGAGAGAAAAAGACAAATTTTCTCATTTTGATCTAAACATCTAAAAACAGAAATTAAAAAATAATTTTGGCTAAATTATTTATTTCCTTTGTCTTATAAAAACAGATGTATGGTTTATTTTAGATTTGTTTTCATTTGTTGTTGTTCATTCGTTTTAAAGTGAACCCTGGCTATAATCACATGTTTACCTAAAACACTTATAATATCATCACTTATATAAATTCAGGACAAAAACCTTGAAAGTATTTGTAGTTTTATCAAAATCATGTTTTAAAAAAATTACATGGCTGCCATTTTGTCCTGGCTGTGACGTCAAATGGTTGTCTGTCTGCCCTCTGGTGGTTGTCAAGGTAACAGGCGTCAGCAGGTAACTAAGCAACATGAATACCTCAGTTAAATATTTTCAGTTTGAGGAGGCCAAATACAGAACGATTCTGTGGAATGTAGAAAAACTGAAGATAATGAAGAGGAAGAGGCCAGAACTGGACACTGTCAGTGGTGTTTTTGTTTCAACTGTTCACCGATGGAACTGCGGGAGTAACCATGGCAACAACCAAAAGCAACATTTGACATCATCAACCCAGAATGCGTTGCGTCTGGACAATATGGCGGCGGCCAGTGGCTCAAAACATGCAGATTTTATAAAAACAGTAAGCAGTTATATATTTGTTTGTGATTTATTTTAACAAACATGACCTGTACTAGCATTTGAGCCATATTTATCTTCATAGTCAGGGTTCACTTTAAGATCTATCAAGGATATGTTTTCTTATTTAAAGATTTCTTAATAGGTGAATCTAATTCACTGCACTGGTGATTATTTCACTGGTTCATTGTGTGGAGGTTGTTTTTTGTTGTTACTACATGACTAATCAAAAGACTGAAAAAAAAGAAAAAGAAAAACACAAAATTTAACAATAGCCTCAAACTAGTCTCTAAAATTAAACATAAACCAAGAAGTCCTTAAGTAAACACTTTAAAGAAGAACTATTACATTTTTTCTATATACTTAAGAATAAACATATGTATGTAGACCAGTGGCATTCCTTAGAACTGCTCAACGACGTATGTGATTGTCACTGAGTTTTGTGGCTAAAAGCCAACAAATCTCCCAGGACTTGCGGATATAACGCAGGTCTACAGCGCTGAGGCTCGCCTCACTCAGACCTGCGCAGACACCACACAATGAACAGGGTGCATTCATGCAGCGCTTGCACTCACTTTCTCCATAAAAAGTGATAAAATATGTTTGTGTAGACGTACTTTTTCGAGTGCTTTGTCTTCTAATTGTCAAGAAGAGGATAATATGCAAACGTGATCGCCTTTTGACAGTAAACGGGGTTTGTGCAAAGCCAAGTTGAGGCAAGCCTCAATTTGCTTCACGCTCTAAGCATGGGCCATGTGCTGTGTCTACCACAAGGCCCGGGGGCCAGATGCGGCCCTTCACATCATTTTTTGTGGCCCTCAAGATCTTATAAGGTTTACTTAAATCTTATATTTGTGCCAGCAGTAATCTGGGTGTCTTACTCTTACGTTTCAGACAAATCATTTCATAAGATAAGGGACTCTTCTTTTCTCTGTTCATTGTTTCACAGGGAACCAGTCCCAAAGCAACAGCTGGACGACATATTCAGGGTGAGTAGCTCAGAACTACAGCATGTGCAGTCTTCTCAAAGGTGCTCTATAGGTTCTCTCTTTGACCAAAACACTTGTTTTTTGTTTTGTTTTGTTCTTTTCCAGCTTCTGGAGAAAGATGTCCTGACTTTTGTCCAACAGCAGCTGCAGAGGCTCCACAGCTCCTGGCTTCAGATTACCTAGAATGCTCTGAGAGTGAGGAGGAGGAGCAGAGCAGCAGAGAGGTTCTGAACATCACCCTGGACTTTCTAAGGAAGATGGACCAGGAGCAGCTGGTCCAGCGCCTGCAGGACAGTAAGAACTCTTTTATTGTCTATCTTAGAAACAGCTCCTGGATCTGACCTGCTTAACTTAAGGTGACTATGATAGGTTGGACTGCTCCTTTCACTAAAATGCAGTGGTCATTATATTAGAGATTTTCACAAATTTATCACAGTTTAGTCTTTTTATCACAGTTTAGTCTTTTTTTTTTTTTAGTATTCAAATTTTACTTCCTGTTCATAATGATGACATTACACTAGCAACTTGCTAGTGTAATGTCTCTCATTGAAGTTGGTCGGTTTGCGCAGAGAGTAATGGGTGTGCAATGCGTGTTAAACATGGCAAAAGTGCACAGGCATAGTGGCTCCTCGAAGGTTTTCCTATACCACCTAAACGTTTTGACCAGCTGGATGTGATCCAACATTCAAATGGTTTCACACATGCTTATTATAGTGCAGTGATTCCCAAGCTTTTTCCCCCGCCCTCCAGGCTGGGAACCACTGCTACAGTGGACTAGACCAGGGGTTCTAGCCTTTTTAATCATGAGGCCTGAATATTCATATGCAAAGTAACCTTGGGCCCAATCTCATATTAATTGTATTGTATTTTACTGATTGTTCTGCCCCGAAGGAGGTGCTCGTGGCCCAACTTTGGGCCCCCGGCCTAAGGTTAAGAATCATTGGACTAGATCACCAGGTGGCCTGTCCATCATGTCTGCTGATGTGGTCAGTGCACTTCCCTCCACTTGAAAAGGAGGTTGCAAGCAAAATATTGACACAAAACTATTGACTAATAACTAAATGGAAAATGGTCAATTTACAGTATATAGCATTTTTCTACCTTTCCAGGCACTCAAAGCGCTTTACAATCGATAATGCACACCTACATAGAGGCATTGTGGGTTAAGTGTCTTTCCCAAGAACACATTGACTCTTGTTGGCCCACTGTGGCACCTGGAGTTCAAGCAGTCTCCCATTCAAGTACTAGTCAGGCCCTTGAATTGCTTAGTTTCTGAGATCTGACAGGATCAGGCTTTGATAAACAGGTACGGCCACAGACAAGCTGATGAGTTGTAGAACATAATGTTCTTGTCCAAACATTTTTGAGTCTCTGATTTTGTGCTCTGTGATGTAAATGATCAGATGCATGGATCCAAACTTCTGACACTCTTCAGAACAGAGCAGTGGGTGACTGTGCCTCTCATTTCACAGGCTGAATATGAGTTATGTATAAGCATAAAATTAATTTTGACCCGCCACTGTCTTAATTATAGACCATGAGCGGAAGCTGGTGTGCGCTTGGCTTGGCTCTGGTGCCCCCAAAGCACCTGATGCGCATACTTGTTCTGAGTTTTGTGCGTATGTGGCTACACTGCCAAGGGGGTTACCTGTTTCATTGTGCCGTCGGACATTATTTCTGATGGGCCCCCAGGTTGCATCAGAACTTTGGTGAAAATTTATGCATTTTATTTAAATTCTCAATTTTATTTTCAAGTATGCTTTGCTTTATATAAAAAAATGATAAATACAAAATAAAAATAAACATCATTGTGAATGCCACTGATCTGTGATGTCATAGGTAGGTCTCTAACACATTCTAAAGTTAAAAATCCTCCAGACACATTTAAAGCAATTCTGCAGCATTAGCATTTCACAGCATTGTAAAGTATGCTTATTAATTTTGTGCTTTCTAAATAACTTTACAATACCAATTCACAAGTATCTAAAGTTACTATTTTTTTGTTTAGGAACAGCGTTAGGTGTTTGTAAAGTTAAACTGAAGTCACATCTCCAGCAGAAGTTCAGTCGTGTGTTTGAGGGCGTGGATAAATCAGGAGACCCCGCCCCTTTGAACCAGATCTACACAGAGCTCTACATCACAGAGGGCGGAGCCTCAGAGGTCAACCAGGAACATGAGGTCAGACTCATGAAGAGTGTGTCCAGGAGACCAGCCGCTCCAGAGAAAACCATCACATGTGAAGACATGTTTAAGCTCCGCCCACATTCACCAGAGCCAATCAGAGTGGTGCTGACGAAGGGCGTGGCTGGCGTGGGGAAAAAAGTGCTGACTCAGAAGTTCAGTCTGGACTGGGCTGAAGGCAGGACCAGCCAGGAGCTGCAGCTGCTGTTCCCGTTCACTTTCAGAGAGCTCAATGTGCTCAGAGACACACAGTTCAGCCTGGTGAAGCTCTGCATCACTTCTTCAGTCCATCCAAAGCTCTCTGCAGCTTCCAACAGCTCCAGGTGCTCTTCATCTTTGACGGTCTGGACGAGTGCAGACTTCCTCTGGACTTCAGACAACCCGGGTCCTGACTGACCCCACAGAGTCTGTCTCAATGGACGTGCTGCTGGTAAACCTCATCAGGGGGAGCCTGCTTCCCTCCGCTCTCCTCTGGATAACCACACGCCCTGCAGCGGCCAATCAGATCCCTGCTGAGTGCGTCTCCATGGTGACAGAGGTCAGAGGGTTCACAGACCAGCAGAAAGAGCTTTACTTCAGGAAGAGGTTCACAGACGACACAATCATCTCCCACATCAAGAGCATCCGCAGCCTCTACATCATGAGCCACATCCCGGTCTTCTGCTGGATCCTCTCCACAGTTATACAGAAGCTTATGGAACAAACAGACAAACCAGAGCTGCCCCGGACTCTCACACAGATGTACGTCCACTTCCTGGTGGTGCAGGCCAAAGTCCAGAACATCAAGTATCAGCAGGGATCAGGAGCAGACCTTCACTGGACTCCAGAGACCAGGGAGATGGTTCTGTCTCTGGCAAAACTGGCCTTTGAGCAGCTGCAGAAAGGAAACCTGATCTTCTACGAGAGTGACCTGAGCGAGTGTGGGCTGGACGCTGCAGCGGCCTCAGTGTACTCCGGAGTGTTCACACAAGTCTTTAGAGAGGAGCCAGGCCTGTACCAGGACAAGGTCTACTGCTTCATCCATCTGAGTGTGCAGGAGTTTCTGGCTGCTCTTCACGTCCATCAGACCTTCTTCAGCTCTGGACAGAACCTGCTGTCACCACCACACTCCTCTGAGAGTCCTGAGTCTGAGGCAGCCTTCTACTGCTCTGCTGTGGACCAGCCTACAGAGTCCAAACGGACACCTGGACCTGTTCCTGCGCTTCCTCCTGGGCCTGTCTTTGCCAACCAATCAGAAGCTGCTGCAGGGTCTGCTGACTCAGACAGGAAGTAGCTCAGGACCAATCAGGAGACAGTAAAGTACATCAAACAGAAGCTTGATGAAAAGGATCTGTCTGCAGAGAGAAGTCTGAACTTGCTCCATTGTTTGAACGAGCTGAACGACAACAGTCTGGTGGAGGAGATCCAGCAGTACAAGAAAATGGGACAGCTCTCAAGATTAAGTTCTCCTGCTCAGTGGTCGACTGTGTCCTTCCTCTTACTGTCCTCAGACTCAGACCTGGAGGAGTTTGACTTGAGAAAATTCCAGTCTTCAGAGACCGCTCTCCTGGTCTGTTGCCGTTGGTCAAAGCCTCCACCAAAGCCCTGTAAGTCCAGACTGTGTTTAAACTCTTGTTTAAACTCTTATGTCATTGTTCTAGTCTTTCTGTTTTACTATTTCTCCTCAAACAGGCCCCTTATAAAACTTTGCAAATTTTCAATAAATATAGTAGTGACAAACCAATGAAATACAAACATTTTGACTGGTCCTATTAGGAGCATATCATAAGTGAGTCATACTGGCCAGCTATCATTTTAAAGTGATGATTGATTAAAAAGAAATAAAATAAGTCTGCACAGCTTTTAGCTCTCGAGTGTTTAAATCGTTTTAATCAACCAAGATTGTGACTGTGCAGACTCATTTTAAATGGCATAACTTTATATATATATATATAATATATATATATATACACTCCTGATCAAAATCTTAAGACCAGCTAAAAATTGCTAGAATTCGCATTTTGCACATTTGGATCTTAATGAGGTTTTAAGTACAGCTACAATATGCAAAAGTAGGAAGAGAGAGTGAGACAAAAATATTTGAAACGTGTAATTAAAAAAAAGAAAATAAACTGAGTAAGCAAGACATTAATTTTTTTTTTGAAAGATCCTCAGCATTATGGAACAAAAAAGTCAAGTGGTAGATCCAAAAAAATTACACCTGCATGACCACCTATACCTATAAGTCAAGACACAGGGCAGTCCTTGACCCAAATTAAGGCCCTTATTGGTGCTGACTGTAGCTCAACGACCTCGTCTCCTTCAACGCCACAAAACTGCTCGTATAGACTTTGCCAGGGAGGATCAAACATGAGACACTGAAACGTAGAAAAGGTTTTATTCTCCGATGAGAAAAAAATTAACCTTGACGGTTCAGATGGTTCCAACGTTACTGGCATGACAAGGAGATCCACCTGAGATGTTTTCTACCTGACACAGTGGAAGGGGCCCATCATGGTCTGGTGCTTTTCTTTCAGTGGAACACTGGAGCTTCAGGTGGTGCAGGGTCGTCAAACGGCGGCTGGTTACATGCAGATGTTACAGGAGCATCCCTCATGACTGAGGCCCTCGTCTGTGTGGAAACAGCTGGTTTTTCAACAGGACAACGTTGCAGTTCACAATGCTCGCTTGACAAAGGACTTCTTCAGGGAGAGTAAGATCACTCTTTTGGACCATCCTGCATGTTCCCCTGATTTAAATCCCATAAAGAACGTCATGAATGGCAAGAGAAGTTTATAAAAATGGCCATCAATTCCTGACAGTTGATGCTCGTCTTCGTGGAGCTATGTTCCCACTAGCTTCCTATAGAAACACTCATATCCAGCTGCCCAAATATATGTTTGAAGTGATTAACAGGAACAGTGGAGCTGCTCATTACGGAGTCCTACTGAGAAGTGTTTTTCTTCTGGTTTGGAGAAGTTTTTTTTTTTTTTTTTTTTTTTTTGAACATTAGTCTTGAACTTTTGATCAGCTGACAAACTATCAGCCTACTTCAGTTTAATTGTTGTTTTCAAAAAAATTACTTTTTCAAAGTGCTTTTTGTCACACTCCCTCTTATTACTTTTGCATATTGTAGCTCTGCTTAAAACCTCATTAGGATCCAAATGTGCAAAAATGTAATTTTAGCTATTTTTCAACTGGTCTTAAGATTTTTATCAGGAGTGTATAAAATCATACACAGTCGATCCCGAAATGTTTCATACCCCTGACATTTGACTTAAGTTAATTTAATTCCACTAGAAAGTTCTTGATCAGAAATGGCATGATGGCATGCATATCTTCCAGATGATAAAACATTGATGTACAAAAAGATAAGTTTTTATTTACATTTTAACAAAAAGTGGCATGTCCAAAATTATTCATATCCTTCACTATTAATAGAAAAGCCTTTTACTAGCTATTACAGCAATCAAACATTCCATGTAATTGGTGTCTAGCTTTTTGCATGTCCCCACTGGTCAAAAAACCAGTGGAGACATGCAAAAAGCTCATCTTTGCGATGATGAGCACCAGCTCTTTCAGGTTGGAGGGTATTCTTGCCATCACTCGAAGTTGTTGTTGAGAATCTTGATATATTGTTCTTTTTTCATGATGCTGTTAACTGATATGTTTCCTGGTCTATTCACCTATCCCATCATAGTAAAGTGGGCCATAGACTGGGCCACAGTTCTTGGTTAGATCTGGTTTTCAGTCGCCTGCAGTACTTTTAAATCAACTTAATTAGCTAAAATTAGCTAACCCTTTTGCTCTGGTTCACAAATTGCTCTCTAGGCCTGTTCCAAACTGAGGTTAGTAGCAAATATGTAGACCTAGAGTCATAGAGTTGGATTAACTTTAGGTTTAGCCTAGTCCTTTATCTGATTTGCTCACGTTCTAGTTTTCATTTATCTCTGCTAGTGTAAGCCTGTTATATGACAGAGCAATTTAGACTTATTTTCAATTTACTAAACAAAAGTTCTTGGTGCAGTTTTGTTATTCGGCCCATAGACCATAGTCCTCTGTCCGCTGTAAAATATAATTGAATAGCCCTGCTGTAGAGCAATAAAACAGACGCAGCATTAGTAATTATCACTATAGAAACAGCTCTAGTCTTGGGCACAATCTTGCGTCAAAAACTGTGATGTATTGTGCAACTGCCTGGCCCACAAGCAGGGGTCCTTGATACAATCTGGCCCTCTGAAAAATAAAGTTGAATAGCCCTGTTCTAGTCTCTAATGTCCTTCTCTCTGTCTCAGTCTGCGTGAGTGTGGACTGTCCTTACACATCTGTGGTCCTTTGGCCTCAGCCCTCAGCTCCTCCAGTCTCACACTACTGGATCTCAGCAACAACGACCTCCAGGACTCAGGAGTGGAACTGCTGTGTGACGCATTGAAGAGCGCCCCCTGCAGACTGCAGACTCTCAGGTGAGATGATGACCTGAGTCACTGGCAGATTTGCGTAATTCTGTCATTGTCACATACAGAGCAGTCAAACGTGTGCACAAAACTGGAAAAACCACTCCCACGTCAGAATAACATACAGACAGAGCAAACCAAAACCACGCACGCGAAGAGTCAGGACTTGGGGTTTAATTTAAAAGACACACTTCCTTTTGCAGGTTCCTTGTTTAGTTCTCTGCTTCCGTTTTTCAATAGAAGTGCAACTAGTAAACATGGACCTATAATGAATGAGTTTGTTTGAGTGACACACAGAGAGAAAAGGTTGAGGGAGAGCGACAGACATTGCAGCAGGGACACCTGAGCCAGGATTTATAGCAAAGAAGTAATCTTATCAAACAGAAAGGGCATGAAATTGGGGATAATCTTATAAACCATTTGAACTAGGGAAAATAAAAAAAATGATCAAAGCTCTGCAATTTATATTTGTCCAGAACAAAATCAAAGATTTTTAGTGCATGTTTATATATGATTCTAAAACCTTTAAGGTAGGTTTGTTTGCCTGTGGACAGCTTGAGGTGCAATGTGACAACTGAGGCAATATCACTGCATTTACATAGGTTTTTGCTGCTTCTATAGAATGCAACTCCACTGTTCCTTAAACTTTTGAAGGTTGCCAAGTTGTTTTTTACGGTTTTCTTTAGGCCTTGTCCCCACAAGACAAAACGAGGATAGTTTTAAAAATGATCTGCGTAAGTTGGAGTGGCTTAGATTTTATCGTAAAAATGAATCTGTAATCCAGCCTGAATCGGTGTAATGCTGTATCTGACCAGAGTGTGGCGCTGTGACACTGACACAAACAGGAAGTAAAAGTGACGCAATAAGGTAAAAAAAAAAAAAAAAAGGTTTAACGTAAACAAAAACTTAGCGGAGAACTTTTCACAAACTTCACAAACATTCTAAATTAACAACATGGATCTGAAACTTACAGAAGAGACACAGAAAGTGGATTTATGCTTCAGAATCTTTGGAATATTTTGACAACGTTTCAATACGGATTTAATGGAGATTGTAAGGGATTTAGCTTTATGTCTCCTGTGGTTTATGGTGCAATGAGACGCAGATTTTCACAGTTAACATCATTAAAGGTCAGTACATTCTGCAGATGAGACGTAACTCTGGGGCAGTGATGTCACCTTGGAAAAAAAAAATCCGGATACAGCGTAACTGCGGAGACGCTAAAGCGGAGTTTTTAAATCTTTTCACCCTGAGAGGTGGTTTCAGAAATCTTCGTTTTCAGTTCCTGAAACTCCTGCTTCGTGGGGACGATGTGTGGTTCAGGAAAATATTTGTGCTGAAACGCCAGAGCTTGGCTTCGTGGGGACGGGCCCTTAATCTTCACTTTTTTAATTAAGGAAGGAAACTAATATGAGACCTAGGTTTAATTTTGTTGCCATTTACTGCAACAGTGGGAAGATCCACATCTTTTTGTTTAATGGCAAAAAAAAATAGGAGCTGTCTTGTCGATGTTTAGTGTGAGGCAAGAGTCAGGCTACTTTTTCCATAACTTTTGTTTATGTAGCCACTACTTCTGCCATGCTTTCACCATTAATATAAATTATAGTATCGTCACCATATACTGTATTTTGATATTATCACACACTGAAGGCAAATCATTAATATATACACTAAAAAAAACAGAACCAGGATTAGATCATGGTACCATCTAATCCTGCTCCACACTTCTTCCTTGAGGAAGACTAGAATACTGTGTCTGCAAAGCGGCCATTGTGTCCACATGAGTGTAATGCTGTGTGTCTTTAGGCTGTCTGGATGTCTGGTCTCACAAAGGGGCGGGGCTGCTCTGGCCTCAGCTCTAAGCTCCGCCACTCCCATGTGACAGAGTTAGATTTGAGCTACAACCATCCAGGCCCCTCAGCAGAGCTCCTGACCACTCTACGGGACGACCCACAGCGCCCCCTGGACTCTCTCAGGTCTGCTCCCGGTTCAGTTGGTCTCTGGTCCATGGTTGGTCCAGGTCTTGGTCTCTGGTCTGGTCTAAACTGGACTTGTGTGTTTTAGGTTGGATCCTGCTGGAGAACAGTGGATGGCTCCAGGGCTGAGGAAGTGTGAGTCTCTGTTTTTTTCTTGGGGATATATAACAAAGTTATTATCCAAATATAACCTTGCTACAATTGTTGTTTTATATTACGTTTTATAATGGCTTTACACGTTAGCCACACAATTCCTTGAGTGTTTTAGAAAATGACAATACGAAAGCTACTTTTATACTGAAGCTGTGAGAAGTTTAAGGGCTTCAGCTTTTAACCTGAGGCTTGGACAGTCATTTTTAAACTAGTTCCCCCCCAAATAAACTTTTGTACTTTTTCTATAAATGATAAAACAAGAGCGCGGTGCTCTGTCTTGAAGGGGAGAGGCACAAACGACTCGCATACTTTATATGTTAGTAGATCAGACTAAAGAGATGCAGATGTTTTAACAAGTTTGTCTTCCTTGTTAAATGGTCAAGTCAATGTCAAGGTCAAATTTATTCATATAAAGCACATTTAAAACTATCAGGTGACCAAAGTGCTGTACAGGCATAGCATAAACATTTAAATAACAAACAGACCTCCACCTCTGCCTGTTGTCCTTGGAAAACTTAAAAACAAGCAGTCTGGGAGTCATATTTTTGAAAACGAGGCAGACTCAAGCAACGAAAGCTATGTTTCTGTGATGAACATTAAATCAACATGAAGCGTCAAATCTCCACATCTGGGTAATGAACAGCGCTGTAGTTCCCGGAGAGATCCAAATCCACATTGCAGCTGCAAGCAGCTAGGGGACGCACCGGCGGCCGATGACACACACTTGCTGCTTGCGAAACAGAGGGAACAACAGGTTGGATCCATCTTAACCCACATGGTCGCTGAGTCAGAGAAAACCCAGGGTACTAGGCCGGAGATTATACCCATAAAAAGCCTTCAGTCTAACCAAAACCCCTCCTTTCTGCATTTTCTGTTGCAACTTCTTCGTAGAGCCATAAGCAAGCACAACAAGTTTTTATAGCCAGAACAGCATGGAGATCATACGGTATGAAACAAGAGACATCTTGTAGGAAAATAGATAGCAGGAGTACCACAAACAGAATTTAGCAGGGCAAGGAGACGACAGCCGACAACTCAGAAATTTGATTTATACACTTTACCCTAGTCGCAATCCTAAATGTAGCCTAAACTTGCCAAAACTTAGACCAATTACCAATATCACTTTCTTGCATTTTGGTTGATACATCACAAAAAAATGAAGAAAGCCCATCTCGATAAGTTGAACAATTTGACAAGACATCGTGTTTGATATGGCATTTTCTTTTTCAGATGTAATTGTAGTTTTTACTGGTTAAAGCAAGAAAACAAAAGCCATGTCTGATAGCAATACTTTTAACTTTTTCCAGCCAGTAGACACATCATTTTGACATCTCGACACAGTCAAAACTAAAACAAAAACAACAGTGTCACTATTAACTCTTCATAGCCATTTTTTTTTTTTGCTACTTTTTATAAACTCAAACGATTGTCAAAATGTCACTAAAGCAAAACATGTTTCAAAAACAATTACAGTTTTAATGCAGTTCATGATATAAAGACAACTAAACAGAAAATTAACAGGAAGTGGTGTCATGTGTTTGTGTTTTCAGTTTCTGTGAGTTTTCTCTGGATCCAAACACGGCTCACAGAAACTCAAACTGTCTGAGGACAAACAGACAGTGACGTATGTGGAAGAGGACAGCAGTATCCAGACCATGAGGACAGATTTACAGACTGTCCACAGGTCCTGAGCTGCACTGGCCTGAGGGGCGCTGTTACTGGGAGGTGGACTGGAGCGGGGAGGTTTATGTAGCGGTGAGTTACAGAGGAATCGGACGGAGAGGAGAGAGACGAAGTGTGAGTTTGGAGGCAATCAATCCTGGAGTCTGGGGATCTATGGTGATCAATACTACTACAGTCACAACAACAAACAAACACTCCTATCCTCCGTCCCCGCCAGAACTCAGGTCGAGTGTCTGTGTTTTGGACTCCGAGGCTGATCTCTGTCCTTCTATGAGGTTGGCTGATGGAAAACTGTCCACATCCACACCTTCAGATTCTCCTTCACTGAGCCTCTGTTTCCTGGGTTTGGGCTGTTGCGGAAGATTCCTCTGTGTCTGTGGTGGATCTGACTTCGCGCCTGGTGGACTTCTGTGATCTTTTTGAGATCTAAAACTAAAGCTATTTTTCATTTTTTGTTATATGGGAAAGAAAATAACAGGTCAGTTTATGTTTTATAAATAAAAGTGAGGAAAGAAAAATCATGATAATTAATCAAATTCATTTAATGTTCAATAAAAAAGCAAAGCCATTTTTTGGGTGTTTTTCAATACACATCACATAAATAATATTTATTTTAAAAGTAAATGTTCAAAAGGTCAAATAAATATATTTTGCTTTCTATAGAGAAAAACCCTTCTCATGCAAAAATGTAGTTAGCACAAACATATGTAAACTGGTTTGTGAGCGGGACCACACCACCACCGCTCTCCAGAAACCTTTTTATCTAAACTCATTCAGTCTGTTTGATTCTGCACTCTCGACCCACCCACCATATCTCTCCTACTTTACTCCTCTTTCTGGGGAGGAGGTTCTGAGTTAGCTGGGTCGTCGTCCGATTACATTGAAGTTTAGTATCAGTAACTCAAAGAATGTACTATATGATGTAAGTAAAATGGTCAAGCTGGTGGACAAAACGAGTTTCCTTCTGACTAAGCAAAATAATATATCATAATCTTAATATTAGAGGCAAATGCTAATAACCTGGATGTAATATTAAAACACTTGCCCTATAAATAGTTTTATAATTAAAACAGGTTAAGCTCGATAGTAAAGGCTTTATATATGCTTAGTATGTCAATATATTAATGAGCTTGAGAGCAGCGGTCACTGATAACTTTGATTAAAAATTGCACACACAAGACAACAACAGACATTAAACTGGAATCACAAAACCTCCTTTAAATGTTAAAATCTGACAATAATAAAAAAGGAAATACATGTCCTTACCTCAATTAGATTTCTTTTCAAATGTAAAGTTTCAATTCACGCTCAAATAAATTATTAAAATGACCACAAGTTTTCTGTTCTTGTGCAGTGTATACAATATATACTATAGGCCAGGGTTACTCAAAGTCCGGACTCCGGTCCGGATCCGGACCGCGAGACCATTTTGTCCGGACCGGGCAGCCGTTCCCTCGTATTTTTAATTCTGTGCTCTACACCCATGAGCGGACCTTGCGTTTACATGTTTACAGTGCTTCTCCACCAGAAGCGCTTCCTCCCTACCGCACGTCTCTCTCTCTCTTTCTCCTCTCCTCGCCTCTCCTCTCCTCTCCCTCTCTCTCTCTCTCTCTCCTCTCTCTCTCTCGTCTCTCTCCCTCTGGAAGCTGCGTGCCACTGTCAGTGCAGCGTCAAAGCAGAGCTATTTAACAGACAGATCGTTTCTTGAGAAGCTTTTCGAACTTCCAGTGATATTCTGTGAAACTGGAGCTTCATTTTGATCCTTATTTTTTGCAAATCAGCCTTATATTGACGGAGAAAAGGCCCAAAATGTACAGTGAAAGATAACGTGTGTAATAACAGCGGAGAAAATCGCGCAAAACGGCGCACCGCGGAAATGTTTGAAGAGGTCTTTACAACTTTTTACTTTTGCCTGAATGTGACATAAAACAGACACCAACCTTCCAAAAGCAGCAGCTCCCGTGTTTTCTCTGCTCTGATCACTCAGGATAGTCCTGTCAGGCCGAGTCAGTCCTCCTGACGCTCCTAAAGCCCAGTTTTTACAGGGGCGGAGCTAAAGGCATCTGGGGCTGGGGCCCCTAAACCTGGCTTCTATGGGGTCCCTATTTGTATTTTTGTTTATTTAACTGCCTCATGTCTTTTTACTTATATTAAAAAGACATCACACATAGGATCATCACATCTAAAACTCACCAAAATACAGGAAATTGCATTGAATTTTTAAAAATTCTCCTGGTGGACAATTCTCCCAGCCCCCCTGAATTACATCAGAACCTTGTTAGATTGAACTATATTTGTATTTAAGGGCTTATGGGTCTAAGGGTCTGTCTGTAGATTTAAATTAAATCCAAATTTATTTCGAGAGAGGGGTTGGGGGCGTGGGGAGCACTACAATTTATATCTATCAGGGGCGCATTAAAATGCACGTTATGTTATGTTTACATGACTTTAATATTTACACTGTGCTATAAGCACTTAATTTAATGTCATTAAGTTGAATAATAACAAAAATAAATGTTATACTTTTTCATCCGGACCTTTGAACTTGATCGTGTTTTAATTTCGGACCTTTGGATAAAAAGTTTGAGAACCCCTGCTATAGGCTATACGACATCTACAGCGGATGTCGTAGAGCAGAAGTCCAAACTGTTTTTGTCATGTGTAAAATGTGGCAGATAAACGTTTTTAAAGCACAGAAAGTTGGCGACACTGACAAGAAGTAGCCCATGATATTATAATAACTGAGAATAAACAAGAAAAACACAAGCGGGACTGCTTCGTAATGTTTGACTTCTCTCTTTGCAAACAACACATCTAAACGGACTTGCAGCGATGTTTTGTGGCCTTTATGTCACTGATTTGTGAAGAAAGGATAAAAAAGACTTGGATGACAGTTTAATCTGAAAACTTTACAGAGGTGAGTGAGTGATTATCCACCATGTTTGTCCTGCATCTCTCCCTGTGATTGATCTGATGCTCTGCTGCAGTAGTTGTGATAATTGTGGTTACTAAATAGGCTGTGTGTGATTTAGTTTAGCTTTGTCTCTTGTCTGGCTCACATGGAGTTGAGTTTACAGGACGGTGCAGACTTTAGGATTCCTTCTTTCATTCACTGACTCTGTGTGTTTTCGGCCGCTGTTTCTGCTTTGACTTGCTGAATTTTCGGATGAATGTGACTTGAGCGTTCAGACCAGGGCCGGAGTGGGACTCATTTTCAGCCCGGGAAAATTTTTAATGGACCAGCCCTCTGACAAATAAAATGTAAATATGTATGCGATTAGGTCTATTAATATTATTTTTTACTTTTATGAGTGGGTTATAGCGCCCCAGCAAAGTCAACTGAATCTTTATTTTTTAATATAATGTGGTTTTGATGTAATTCAGGGGGTCTGGGGGAATTCTCCCCAGGAGAAATTTAAAAAATTCCGTGCAATTTCCTGCATTTTGGTGACTTTTAGATGTGGTATTCTTATTGATATGTTATGTAATTTTACTATAATTAACAATATAATTATTATTCAATTCTAATATCAATTTAAAATTTTTCATGTTAGATGAGCCCCCCTTCAAAGGTCCTCTTTTTTTTTTTAACCGGCCCTGCTCTTCCCAGGGCAGACCGTGGAGAGGCACGGAGCCTTTACGCAGCAGTGACAGTGGAGCTGGGGCTGTAGAAACAACACAAACTTGTATCAGGACGTCTGAACTCATGTTTAGTATCACTTTTACATCTCCTGTGTTTTGGGACAGTGAATTAAATGCTTCGAAACGTCCCGTCAAATTCCGCGCGCCCGCCCCATTAAAATGAATGGCAATTTTCAGTAAAGGCGAAAACAATCATAACTCCGTGAATCTGAGGTCTATCTTTTTGAAATAAAAAGTGTCTGAAAGCTTGTGAGTAGTAGAGTGTCGCTGTGGACTTCAAAACACTCACAGGGCTCAGGATTTCTATGTTTTAGCTTCATTAGGCGGGATCAGCCAGGTTACAGCAGCAGCTTTACGCACATGCGGCTCTCTCTCCCTCACGTCGGCGAGAGGGAAAGAGAGAGAGCGCGTGGAGGCGCAAATGTTTCTGAATGAGCCAAAGAGCCGCACTCTGATTGCGGTTCGCAAGCCTCGGGTTCGCCACCCCTGCTCTAGGGCGACTACCCTCGTGCTTTCAGCACGTCTCTGCGTCTTGGTCTAATCCAACAACAGAACGGGAAATGTGGGCTGACTTGGGACGGAGCTCGGGCCGCTCCAGTCACATCTGTACAAACTGCACTGACATACGTGGCATGGACCGTGACATGTACCGGCCCTCGAAGCCCCCGGCCCTTCGGGAAGTCTCCGACTCTCCCGATTAGCCACGCCGGGCCTGGTTCAGACTGCAGTTGCATTCGAAAAAATCTGAAATGTTATGCTCACAACTGCCATAAAAAAAACAGAATTGACCTGCAGTGTGACCGTTGCCAGATTTGTTGAAAGTTGCATAAAATTCAGGAAGAAAAAAAATTTGACATGTTCTGAGGTTTTTTTTGTTTAACAGTGGCCACACGTGTGATCGAATCTTCAGAATCCAGCACATTTGAATCTGAAGTGTGGTATGAATGGTACTCACCTCCTGGCAAACACTGCTCGTTATCACCGCTAGGTTTCCACAGACAGAGCTAACCAGGCCTGAAGCTCTGGGCTGTAGACTCTCTCCACACTCCTCCGCTCAGGCGTCGCTCCAGCGCTGCCTGAAGCTGTAGACTCTCTCCACGCTCCTCCGCTCAGGCGCTGCAGTGACCACACCATCCTGGAGGTCACAGAAGAAGAAAATCAGGATTATTAAGTATTAATATTGGAGTGAGGAGTAGAAAATGTTTATTATTATTGCTCAGGTGAAAATAGAATGGACTGTAATAAAACTGACAAGCATTTTTGTGTCTCAAAATGTCAGGACAATAACAAACAAACTTATTGATTATTTACAACACTCAAACATCAACATGTTTGATAATAAGTATCTGTTTGAGTCAAAGATGCAGTTTTCTAGATCAAATTTAAGATAACATAAAGATAAAGATAAAAATAAGTTTCAATAAATAAAAAAAATGTATTGAATTGTTATGTATTCTTGACACAATGGTGCAATTACTCATGTGTCAATTATAAGTATGATTATTTATCCAGAAATTGTGCAATAGAGTAAGATTATTAACAGTAACTATTAAACAAATAGTAGCTTACTTGTACTATGTTTTTCAACATTTACATGTTTCTATTAGATGGGTCATCTACATTCATGTGTTCATTCTCATCATTTAAAACGTATTTAAATAGGATTTTGACTTTGTTAATTGTCTTTGTAAGTCCCTGTGATGGAAGTAGAAGCACATGTCTGCACTCTTTCTGCTGCCTCCTGGGGGAATGAATGAATAACCCTAGTCCTGTTTTAGTCCTAACAGACCAAGAACGCTAATGGTGCGTTCCAGGCAACTGGGAACTGGTATATGTGCCACCTCCCACTTGTAAAAATGCGCTGGAACGCCACTCGAACTGGTTAATACCACTTGTGAACTGGGACCTGGTCGAGGAAGCCCCACTTCACATTCGAGTTCAACAATAACCACAATAAATTTATTTGAGGGGTTTAACTGACGCAAAAACAATGTAAACATTGATGACAGGTTATTTACCGTTACTTTTGTTTAGCCTAAAGGTTAGCATTAGCCATAATGTTTACATACGAGTTGATTACGTTGGAACTCTCTGAACTGGGAACTGGTATTTTTAAAGTGAGAAATGTCCCAGTTCCCAGTTGCCTGGAACGCAGCATAACATCATTAACCCTGGGAATGTAGAACAAGATAAGTTAGTTTGACTTTTTCTAAATCATTTACAGTTTTACTAGTAAGCTATGTAGTTATTTAAATGTATATATTTATTAATTAAGTAAAACAAATATTAGCCTACAGTTAGTGCTTTGTTCAACAAAAAACTAAGTGAAAAAACGTTGGTCAAATAAAGAGGTTCACAACGTCTTATAAATCAAGCATTTTTACAGATTTAGAAACAAACCATTATCACAAACCTGAACCTGATGTAAATGAAGAAGAGTCCTGAGTCCAGGCTGCTCCAGAACAGATCCTTTTACACAAGAAAACAGAGAAAAGTAATAAAAACGGCCGCTGAAATGCCGCGGATTAAGCTAGCTAACTGTCACAACAGAAATACTTTCACATTAACGTTAGCTCGTTTTGTTTTTTTAAATATCAAATTAAACCAACAGTAAAATCAGCCTTAAACGTTTACTGACACTCACCAGAAGAAAAAAAGAATATTTATCTAGATTGAGCAAATTAAACTGATGTTTTTAAGAGTGAAATGAGCAAAGTAAAGTTTTTAAATCCGTCTGCTCAGCTCCCGCTTCTGTCAGATCTGACGTACAGCGTCACTGAATCAGCATACAATCCGCTCTGTGCATTGAAGCTGTTTACTTTCAAATTGTCAGACTTTAGCGTTAGCATTGACACACAAACACATCGTTTTATAAACCCACTTTGGTTCTTTGGTGAAATATTCTCTTCATTTATAAAGTATTTAACATGTTTTCAAAGAAAACCACCAAAAACTCACTGTTCAGTGCCTGATCTTTAGTAATTTTCATTTTAGACTGAGGGAGTGAAAACCTCATTGCACTGAACTAAACAGGAAATGAAACTGCGGCAAGATGTTAGCATTTTTGAAAAATAATACTCTTGTGCACAGAGCGGATTATTATTATTTTAAATATGCATTATTTTTAGACAGAACTTAACTGCAGTGTCATTTACCAAAAATGCAGTAATTTAATATTTAACAGGACGAAGTTTTTTTTTTTAATTTTTTTTTAATGAAGGTTAATCATTAAAATCCGCCCTTTTTTTTAAATGTAAAGCAGATTCACGGTTTCATCTCAGATTTATTCACCCGAGAGCTCGTGATCAGTGAATCTAACTCAAGTCTTTCTGTGGGAGTGTGGCGCCCTCTACTGCAGCTCTTTGTCATTGTGTAAATCGGTTCAGTTTGACTGAAATGAGTGAAATGTTTAGTCTTCTTTTCCTGGTGCAGACTTTGTGTGTTTGCGGTTTAAACCTGCTTTATTGTTTATTGTGGATATTCATTAGCACAGTCGAGTTGTCATGTTTCCTTCTGGGGTGAGGTTAATTGAAATAATATCATTAAATTACCTATATAATATAATATTAGGCTATATAATACAATTAATTGCGACATAAAAATCTATTTAAAAGGGGAAAATAAATAAATAAATAAATAAATAAATAAATAAATAAATAAATAAATAAATAAATAAATAAATAAATAAAATAGTATTCAGTGTATTTCAACAAGTGGTCAGCAGAGGGAGACACACAATCCTGTATTTTTCCACTTGAAGTCAGAAACTTCTGAAATAATCATATAATTTTACTTTGGCAGAAAAAAAAGAGAGCAATTTTATATTATTTATTTCAGTTTTATTTTTAAACCTAAACAAACACTGCCAAAATCAAAGTTATCATGAGCAGTTTTTAGAGAGACATTTGCTTCCTGTTAGGCCAGTTTTTAGAAACAAACAGTGACAAGATTAGTACTAAGAAATCTCAGCATTAAACCAGGACTAAACGTGGACCAGAGTCAGGACTAAACGTGGACCAGAGTCAGACTAAACGTGGACCAGAGTCAGGACTAAACGTGGACCAGAGTCAGGACTAAACGTGGACCAGAGTCAGGACTAAACGTGGACCAGAGTCAGGACTAAACGTGGACCAGAGTCAGGACTAAACGTGGACCAGAGTCAGGACTAAACGTGGACCAGAGTCAGGACTAAACGCGGACCAGAGTCAGGACTAAACGCGGACCAGAGTCAGGACTAAACGCGGACCAGAGTCAGGACTAAACGCGGACCAGAGTCAGGACTAAACGCGGACCAGAGTCAGGACTAAACGCGGACCAGAGTCAGGACTAAACGCGGACCAGAGTCAGGACTAAACGCGGACCAGAGTCAGGACTAAACGTGGACCAGAGTCAGGACTAAACGTGGACCAGAGTCAGGACTAAACGTGGACCAGAGTCAGGACTAAACGTGGACCAGAGTCAGGACTAAACGCGGACCAGAGTCAGGACTAAACGCGGACCAGAGTCAGGACTAAACGCGGACCAGAGTCAGGACTAAACGCGGACCAGAGTCAGGACTAAACGCGGACCAGAGTCAGGACTAAACGCGGACCAGAGTCAGGACTAAACGCGGACCAGAGTCAGGACTAAACGCGGACCAGAGTCAGGACTAAACGCGGACCAGAGTCAGGACTAAACGCGGACCAGAGTCAGGACTAAACACGGACCATGAGTCTGGACTAAACACGGACCAGAGTCAGGACTAAACGCGGACCAGATTCAGGACTAAATGTGGACCAGAGTCAGGACTAAACGTGGACCAGAGTCAGGACTAAACGTGGACCAGAGTCAGGACTAAACGCGGACCAGAGTCAGGACTAAACGGGACCAGAGTCAGGACTAAACGTGGACCAGAGTCAGGACTAAACGTGGACCAGAGTCAGGACTAAACATGGACCAGAGTCAGGACTGCTCTGACATTGTTTAGAATTTTTTGTTTGAAATTACTTTATCTGCAATCTTTTCTTTTAATGAACATTTTAAATAGTTTTTTGCATTTCATGTTGCTTGTTCTGTGATTTTTATGCAGCTTTAACGCTGTGAACGTTGAATAAAGGTGATTCTCACTAGAGGATTTTAAATGTTTTACAATCGGAAACAAAATAGGCCTACATATAATTTGTTCAAACTTTTCCAGGGGAAGACTTGTCTGACTCGTTACCCATTTTCAATTGTCTTTTTTTAATCACATGGCGGACTATACTGTATATTTATAAACAATATAACATAATAATGTGTTTATGTATTAAACTCTGACCTTGATCATTTTGGCCTGAGCTCCATTTTAGTTCAACACTTCTGCCAAACAGTACATAGTGTTTTGAACAAGTTGAGTGTCTGGAAACAGCACAACCACCTGAGCTGTGACGTACTGACGTTTGATTGGTGCAATTCAAAACAGAGCGAACTACAGTACATACAAGACTGACTGCAAATATACTTCACAAGTGAACAATAAGCTTTGAAAACTACAATAATCACTGTACCTGCCCCAGTATATTGAGCCACAAACTGGTCTAGAGTGTGTTTTCTACATCCAACATAAACAACATGAAATCTCTGTCTGTCAAGCCTCCTGAACACAGAGACAAATCAGGTGAAACATCAGATCTATGAACTCCTTTGTCTGTGAACTATGATATACTTATCCTTTCTTAGCCTTCCTACAATTTCTCAAAAGAAGATTTGAAAAGCTCCATTCTCATGTCTAATGGTGCTGTGCTGTTTGGAAAACAAGTCAAAACTTGTTGAGCTTCATTCTCTTACTTCTGCCAAGATTCATAACAACAGTTTTATTATTAACTCTTCCCTACAGATTATTTTTCTTTCCACGTAACATCAGAGCTGGTTTGTCTGCTTTTGTCTTTAACCGCAGAGTAAATACTTCCTTTAAGCAGCTCTACTATAAACAAAAAATGTCTCTGAGGTTGTGTGTATAGTTGTTTTAAGTGAGTCTGAATGCACAGGTACTCAGTTCTACCACATTCGATTATCGGCACTTCTCTGAGCAATCATCACATTTTCCCCATTACTAATAACAAGACCGAGACTCTAAATGAAAAAAAAAACAGTACTGGCAGTTACTTTGGTCGACCGATATATCGGCCGACCGATATATCGGGCCGATATTCGGTTATTTTATGCTATCGGCCTCAATTTTGTCTTGAAGGCCGATTTTTATTTATTTTTTATTTTTTAATTTAATTTCTTTATAGTTATTCAGTTTCACATTTTTGTAATGAAAGAAACTAGAAAACATTAATTATCGTAAAGAAAAAGTAAGTTTTTGATCAGGCACCGCCTGGGCAGCCATAGCCAGAAGGACACTAGAGCGGGGGAGGAGCACTAAGCGCCTCAGCACCAAAGTTGAACGGAGAGAAAAACATGGTAAGATTCTTTTCTCTCTCAACATACTTGTATATTTCTGTATTAACGCTTAGCGGCAATAATTTCTCGAACTTTTGCTTGCAAGTCCTCTGTAGGGTGTTTGTTTACAAGAACGCATGCACGTGCTTTCTTGCTTCCTTTCGTCGTGCTGTTGGCAGCACTCGGGAAAACGACACACTGTCATCAAAAGGGTGAAAACAACATGCAGAATTGCATATCGGCCATTGAAATCGGCATCGGCTGGTCAATCCGCGTAAAAATCGGCATCGGCATCGGCCACCCAAAAACCCATATTGGTCATCACTAAAAGCACTGGTATAACTTGAATCCTGTTTTAGTTGAGTAATCAGCTTTGTTTGACTTGCAGTGAAGAGTACATAGTCGTTCCTTGTTGGACTTTATTATTTGTTGGACAATTTGCTTTGTATATTTGACCAATGATTGTTACTGATTCAACCTGAACAGGCTCAGACAAACAAGATGATTGACTAATGAAGACATTTAAGCTTTAGCGCTAGCGCTTAGGCCCTGCAGAAAACAATGAGCATGTGATAAATGATCATAAAAAGTACTGTGTAAATACAATAGGGTCTGTTCACGTTGTAAGAATTCAAGGCATAACGCCAGACGGAGACAAGTGTAGTAAAGACAGATGATAAAAGCAGGCGTCACTTCTGAAAAAACCCTGTGCAACATTTGTTTATGAAAGTTGTTGTGTCTTAATCAGATCTGTCCACATACCTGAGCGGTCACATGACTCAAGAAGACTCAAGAACAAGTCCGACAGGTGAGAGAGCGAAAGGATTTACAGACGACGCTGACGCAGTAAGTATATCTGCTGTCTTTTGTATAAATTATTATACATTTGGGTTGAAACGTGTTGATAACTATGTGGTTTATTAATAAGTGTTTCACATAGTTTAATTTGTATGTGTTTACATCAAATATAAAGATTAAAGGAAGGAAGCTGGCCATCTCCTGACAGATGATGTTTTCTCAAGAATGTTTCGCTGTACAAAATGGCGCGTATTTATCTCGCATTTATTCAGTTACATGTGTTTATTTCTGGGAGGAAAATACCTAAATAATAATAACCAAAAATAAATCAATCCATCTCAGTTTAATGTAATTCTGAGTGATATTCCAGACAGGGCTGTGTCCAATAAGCAGACCAAGCAGCGGATACACAACAACAGCTTTTTATCACAAATGATGAAAAATGTTGCATTACATTTAATGAATGAATAAATATTACGTTTTCTTCTTACCGGGTTTGCCATTTTTTAGGCTCAATAATCTACTCTCTGAACATAACTGATTATTGTGTGTTGTAACATGTTTGGTTAATTTAACTTATAAAAACAAAGCAATCTTTGGGGTATAGCTGGAGTGAGTTGGGGTTTGGGTTTGTAGTTATTGCCATTACCAGATCAGCTGCTAAAGTATCTGCCTAATTTGACTGTTGCTCATATTTGTAATACTATAACTCTCTGAGCGATCACATGTCTCCCGTGGAATGAGCCAACAGAGAGAGAGAGAGACAGCCTTTAGAATACATACTGATGCAAGAGATGTATCTGAACATTTACAAAAAAACCCTCAAATCTATTTTATTATTTATATTTAGATAAGTAAAGGTAAATGGACTCTTTCTGATTGCAGCTTTAACAACCTGGACCCACCTGGTTGTCAGTTTAGAACTCTGCTTTTACATATTTTTGAAACTATTCCTCAAAAATGTGTTCTTGATTAAAGGTGGGTAGCTGATTTTCACACTGTACTTGCAGGGTTTTAAATCTGACTACTACCTTTCATAAATCCTTCGACACATAGTTACTATCAATATGTGTTCATTTTTGGTTGTGATTTGGTTGCAACAAAGTGAAACTGTAGAGGACCACCCAAGCTCAGCCAATCAGAACACTGCTTTTGGCTCCTGATAGAACTAAAATTCTTTATTCAATTCAGCCATCTCGTGGTCTCATTTTTTCACCAGAATAGAATAGAAAAACTTTATTGTCTGCCCCAACATGTGACAGGAAATTCGTCTTTAACAAGGCTCAAGACATTCATCCACAGCTCATTCATAAAAAACACAATAAAACATCACAATACATGAGACAACAGTTCTGTTCCTGGGCTTATTTATGATGATTATTATCAATGAGGCAATGGCATTTGGAACAAATGATTTTTATACAAGTTCCTGCGGGCCAATAGGACCTTATAGCGCCTGCCTGATGGTACAGTGTAATGAGTTCTAGAGTGGATGAGAGGAGTTCTCAGTGATCTGAGTTGCCTTCCTCAGCACCGAGCGACTGTAAAGTTCAGACAGGGAGGTTTGAACTGTACCAGTTATTTTACTATGTCCTGTATTTATCATAGACTTTTAAGTGGAAAGCACAAAATCTACTTATTTACTAAAACGTTAGCTACTCCAATTTTAATGCAAAACCATCACTTAGAATTATAAAAAGGAACTATCTTCCAAAATAATTTTTTTAAAATTGTACGCACATCTAAATAACTTTCAGACAAGTCAGGTCTCGACAGATAAAACTGCTTTGTCGGACCCACTCCTCTGCCTCTTCTATAACACAATAATACGCGACACGGTGGCGCAGCAGTTAGCGCTCTGGCCTCATAGCAAGAAGGTTCTGGGTTCAACTCCCAGTCGACCCGGGCCTTTCTATGTGGAGTTTGCATGTTTCTCCCTGTGTCTGCGTAGGTTTCCTCCGGTTTCCTCCTGCAACTAAAAACATGTCCATTAAAGCCTCCCCTGATCCTTCCCCCAGGGCTCCCCTGCAAAAGAGATTCTGAATCTCAGTGGGACTTCCCTGGTTAAATAAGGTCAATTAAATTAAACAAATCCTTAAAACTTTTGGCTCCTCAGTGTTTTTCATGTGTCTGATACAGGTAACATTCTTTCACTGTGCAGTAGTGCCCTCTGGAGGCCATGAGCGAAACTGTCTGAATGGGCTAAATGGAGCTTAATTGGCTGTGTGCACGGAATTTCAGTTGGCTTGCGTACGTTCAAAAATGCTAACTTCTGTACTTACAACCACTTCCTGTTAGCGTTAGCATTTAGACACAAACACGTCTCTTTTTAAACACACAAGTGTTCAATAGTGAAATATTCCTCTGATATGTAAAGTCTTTAACATGTTTTCTGTAACATTCACCACAACTGTCTGATCTAAAGAGGATTTATTTGTTTTAAACTGATGTAATGAAAACCTCATTGAAAAGCATGCACAGGAAGTGGTTGAGTGTACAGGATGTAGTATTTTGAACGTACGCAAGTCAACTGCACTGAGCCAATTGACAAATCATTGGAAAATGTTAGAAAAATGTAATGTCAACCAGAAGCTAGTTTACCACTGTCTTCTCTGATGTTAAAGTTAAAGTATCTAAGTTTTTTAGTCATAAATTAGTAAACTTGGTGTTTCCATTAAAAAGCCAACTGTGTACTGTCTGAGTTGAATAATTAAGAATTTTAGTTCTGATCTTGATCCGAATGTTGTGCTTTGATTGGCTGAGCTTGGGTGGTCCTCTCCAGTTTCACTTTGTTGTAAAAATAAGTTAATAAGCTGCAGTTGCAACTAAAAATGAATACATGTTGATATTAACCATGTGTCAAAAAATGTATGAGAGGAAGTTGTCAGATTTAAACCTTTGCATTGTGAAAATCAGGTATAGCACCTTTAATGTTTCTGACTTTAGAAAAGTGACCAGCCTCGCTTTGTGCAAACACATTGGCTTTTTTCTAACCCACAAGTGATCACATGACTCAGATGAACAGATTCTACAAAAGAGTGAGGGAAAGTGTTTGTTCTAGAAATGACTGTTTGCACAAGAAAATCTACATTGTATTAAATTACATATTTTAAAGTTAAAGTAAATAAACTTTTTTTTTCTAATTCCAGGTTCTTACAAGCTCTGAACCTGGTCCCGGGTATAAATCATTTTTAGGAGAATAATTACACTAAATGTGCTCGATCAATGCATGTTTCTCAGGCTGTGGTACCTGAGCTTCCTCTGCTTCTTAATATTTGTTTCTTTCTTCTTTTTTTTTTTTACAATGTTAAATCTAGTTTTGTAGGTTTAAATTTTACTTTCTGAACATAAATGACTGTTTTACACTCGGCCAAAACTAATAAACTATGATTTGAAAAATAAAAGGACTGTACAGCAGCTCTACAAGTTGGAAATATTCTGTATATAGCATCGTAGTGCCCTCTGGAGGCCATGAGTGAATGAGCTGTTTGAAAGAGCTAAATGTGAGCTTGAGAGACAAAACAGAGGGAGATCATCAATATTTTTTTAATTCAAACTCATGGACATTTTTTAACACACATAAACTGTTTCTGAACAGCGGCCCTCAGATAGAACCAGTTCAATGTGAGTGAAAACAGAGATGAGGCTGACTATTGGCACAAGAAATCATTGTTAAATTTACATAATTTACATATTTCAAAGCAAAAGCAAGTAAACTCTTCTTCTGAATCCAGCTCCTACACAATGGACCCACCTGGACCTGGACCTGGATCTAAACCCAGACCTAAACCTGCTCCCAGCTGTGTGTCTATGAGTAGTGACATGTCCAAGGAATATCCTCCAGGGTTTGGAGAAGCTTCTCCTAAAGACCAGAGGTGAGTTGTTTTCAGTTGTAGAAATAGTTTTAGAAATTATCTTAAAGAATATGTTTAAAATATTATCTACACCTCAGAAACATTTTCCACCATAAACCAGAGACCAAAATCCACAATGTGCAACCTTATTGGGATGAAAAATATTCTACATAATTCAAAGAAATTAAATTACTGTATATCAAACTAGAATTATGTTGGAAATTAAAACATGTAATTTACAATTTTTTAAGTAAAAGTAATTAAAATCTCTCTGAATCCAGCTCCTACACGATGGACCGACCTGGACCTGGATATAAACACAGACCTGAGCCTGATCCCAGCTCTGTGTCTATGAGAAGTGACATGTCCAAGGAATATCCTCCACGGTTTGGAGAAGATCCTCCTGAAGACCAGAGGTGAGTTGTTTTCAGTTGTACAAATAGTTTTAGAAATTATCTTAAAGAATATGTTTAAAGAAGACCTAATATGTAAATTTAATAATAATTTTCCGAGTTTTAACCTTGTTACAGCAGTGTCTCTCATCATTTGTTTACCCATTTTTTTTATTGATTCCTGCATGTTTGAGTAATCTTGCAGCCAACCACCTATCCCGCCCATTTATTTGTATTTACTTGCGATTACTCAAAAATTCAGATTCCAAGTGAATTAAAACTGTCAAGTAGCCACTTCCAAAACAATAAATGTTAATTTAAAATCTGTTACCTGTTAAAGTTAAACTTTACAATGACGAGGCGGGGCTTATCGGTTCTGCAGTTTTGAACAAGAAGTCAATAGCTCTGTTTCTATTTCTGAGCCATTCTAGATCATTTTTGTGTTTTACAATGAACTAATACTTAAACATGATCTCAGACCTAGACCTGCTCCCAGCTCTGTGTCAATGAGAAATGACTTTTCTCCAGGGTTTAGAGAAACTCCTCCTGAAGACCAGAGGTACCAGTAAGTTGTTTTCAGTTGTACAAATAGTTTTAGAAATTATCTTAAGGAATATGTTTAAAATATTATCCAGACAATCACCTTTTTTTTGTCCACAACCAGAGACCAAACTGACAGTGCACATTCCTAAAACTAACCAAGAATTATTATCTAGATGCAAAAATATTTGTTTTAAAGTGACAATGTGCAACTTTATTGAGATGAAAATATTCTACATAATTCATAGAAATTAAAATTCTAAATTATATCAAACTAGAATTATGTTGGAAATTAAAACAAGTAATTTACATATTTTAAGTAAAAATAATTAAACTCTTTTTTCTGAATCCAGATCCTACTTGATGGACCTACCTGGGTTTAAACTCAGACATGGAACTGCTCCCAGCTATGTGTCTATGAGAAAAGACAAGTCCAGTGATCATCCTCCAGGGTTTAGAGAAGTTCCTCCTGAAGACCAGAGGTGAGTTGTTTTCAGTTGTAGAAATAGTTTTACAAAGTGTCTTAAGGAATATGTTTAAAGGAAATCTATCATGTAAAATCTACTTTTCTGAGTTTTTACCTGTTACAGCATGTGTCTCTTATCATTTGTTTACAAATTTTTTTTGGATTGATTCCTTCCAATAAATGTTCATTTAAAATGTGTTACCTGTTAAAGTTAAACTTTACAATGAAGAAGCGGGGCTTATTGATTCTGCAGTTTTGAACAGGAAGTCAATAGATCTGTTTCTATTTCTAAGTCATTTTAGATCATTTTTGTGTTTTACAATAAACTAAATACATAAACCTGATCTCAGACCTAGACCGGCTCCCAGCTCTGTGTCTATGTCTATGTGTGTTCTTTGTCTCTAAAAAATAGAATTTCAAAAATAATCTCGGTATAAAATATTTCCTTTCCAAAACTTAGGGTTTATTTTAGATTTGTTTTCATTTGTTGCAAAGAATGAATGCTTGTTTTAAGATCTATCAAGGACATGTTTTCTTATTTAAAGATTTCTTTATAAGTGCATTTACATCCCTGTAGTGAGTATTTCACTTGTTGTATTTGTGGAGGTTGTTTTTGGCTGTTAATACGTTATTAATAATCGATAAAACTAGAAAAAGCAAAACGCTGATCCTAGCTCTCATCTTAACCAGAATCAAACTAGTTCCTAATGTTAAGCATAAATCTACAGAAGTCCTTCGGTAAAGACTTTAAATGGGATCTTGTTGCATTTTTCTCTGTATTTAGGAATAAACTATAATATGTGTGGATCAGTAATTTACTTTTTGTTCTTCGTAAAACACAAAATTGATGTAAAACAGCTCAGAAATAAAAAGAGGTTCATTTAGTTCCTGCACAAAACTGATAAATCTTGCCCTTTATAGTAAAATTTTAATGTAACAACTAGCAGATTTTAAATGTGTAATTTTTATTGTTGTAAAGTGTTGATTTGACTTAAAAATGCAAGTACAATTTCTGCCTTAAAGCCTTAAAGTCAATTAAACTCATGCAAGCTACTCTTCTCTCTCTTTACTCTACTCCCCACACTTTCTCTCTTCTATTTCACTCTCTTCTTTCTTTTGCTCACTCTCTCTGACTCACCTCTTTTTTCTCCCCTCTTGTTCTCTTTCTCTCTCGCTCGCCACTTAAAAGTTGAAAATCTTTTACTCACATTGCCACATCAACACAAACATTTAAGTTAATTGAACTTATTGGTCTTAAAACTTTTTACAGTGACTTCTTTGAACTATGCTTTACTATGAACAGATTTTCATCAGAATAGATGACTGCAGGAAAAGGTGCAACAAACTAATATTACAACAATAAAGTAACATGCATTCCCAATCTTCCAATTATATCTGTGAAAAATTATGTGGCACAAGGGCTGATCATAACTCTAACCAACCACACTTTTTAAACTATTGTTTAAGAAATAAATCCATAAAAGTCTTGTGGTTTGGAGCAAAGTTCAGACTGAGGAAAACATGAGACTTTCTTTTGTCAAATGGCACAAATTCTAGATAATAATGATACAAATTACATACAAGATATTTCATTTTGATGGGCTTTTACTCGTAAAATATAACAAACATTAATATAATGAACTTGACCAGTGATGTACAAACAGACTTTAAAGTGACCATAATTTTTAATAAAGGCATAAGCAAACAATATAATTTTTAAAAACTGTCAATAAAATGTTAGATTTCACGAAAAATTTACAAGAGACGCTTGATGCTTCTCACCGTGTCAAATAGAGATGCTGCATAAAAAAGGGCTGGAACCATGTGCAGGATAAGCTATGAACATGTCGTAGTATAGATTTGCATTTCTGTGAGACTGTTGGCTACACAAAGAAATAGCCACAAACTGAAAGAGTCTGCAAGCTATTCTGTCACAATCTGCTTTCTTTTTTCAAATACATACACTATTTTTCCAACCTATTGCTCTTAGTCTCAGAGTCTTTATAGCAACTTTGGGCTTCTATTTTGAAGACTTTTTTGGGCTGCGCTTTTAGTTCAAAAAAGGAACGCATCTTGGCAATTTTTCAGGTTTGATTTATGGAAATATATTAATTTATATAACTGAAACATGGTATTTTAGTATATTTTCATGTCTAAAAGCCGTTATTAATGTAAGAAAAACACAACACACAATGTTTTAATTGATCAATTCCTTATAATGAAAGGCTGAGTTTGCTTGTTTCGCTCTGAAAATCTGGCAACACTAGTTGGATTTTGACAGCTGGAAATAGCTGTTGATATATTGTATTTACCTCAAAGACAATAGGAATAAAAAACTGTCTACAAGAATCGTGGTAAAATCGAAATCGTGATGTGGCTACAAAAATATCGGGATGTTAATTTTTTGCCATATCGCCCAGCCCTACCTCAGAGTCAGGACTAAACATGCACCAGAGTCAGGACTAAACGTGGACCAGAGTCAGGACTAAACGTGGACCAGAGTCAGGACTAAACGTGGACCAGAGTCAGGACTAAACGTGGACCAGAGTCAGGACTAAACGTGGACCAGAGTCAGGACTAAACGTGGACCAGAGTCAGGACTAAACGTGGACCAGAGTCGGGACTAAACAAGAATCAGAGTTTATGTTGATGTTTAGTTATTGAATCCCCATTAGCAACAGGAAGCTGCTGCAATTCTTCCTGGGGTCCATTTACTTTTAAAAATACAATTTTCACAATATAAATATACAAAATACACAATATTAAGCAAATTATCATAATCGTTGTTCAATTTGTAACTTCATCTAAACGAACATCTGTTCTTCCACTACACAATCATTTTTTACATGACTACACAGTTTGCAACAGTTGTCAAGATTCATACTTATCCGTTACAAAATTATAAAATGTTTATGTCACTCAGTACAAAAAAAATACAATATTGTACAGTACAGACATATAACAAGTATATATTAAAACTTGCTTTAAAAGTTTGTTTGTTTTATAAACTGTTTTACTAACCTTTTAAACTGGAGGTGACTTTGAGTTAATATGAGATGCTTAGGAAGCCGATTCCATTCACACATTCCTCTGTAACTGAACGTTTTTTTCATGTAGTTGTTATTTACTTTGGGTAGCATAATTTTTTTGTCAGAGACATGTCTGGTATTTTGATTACGAACGTTTTCACTAAACACTAATTTTGCAAATAAGATCCGTGGAGTTTTTGTACAAGAAATGTTTCTAAACAATACAGGTAAGACATATAAAAGTCTGTCTTGTACCAACAACCAGTCTAGTTTTTGATGCATTAATTTTGCACTGGTAAAATAATCACAGCAGAGAACCATCCGTGCTGCCCTATTTTGTACGGTTTGTAGTTTTTTTATATTTTCAGATGTAGTATTGGCCTATACAGTCGGACAGTAATCAAGGATAGATATTATCAGAGCTTGTACAATTAGGCATACCTCTAAAGGGTCTCAGGACTAAACATGGGCCAGAGTCAGGACTAAATGTGGACCAGAGTCAGGACTAAACGTGGACCAGAGTCAGGACTAAACATGGACCAGAGTCAGGACTAAACATGGGAAATCTGTATTTCAGTTTTATGGAGCTGAGATCTGGAACATTCTCCCTGAACATTTAAGATAGGTTTTTGCTTGGACAATGTTTAAATCTAGGCTCAAACATTTCTGTTTCTGCATATGAGTTTTATCTGCACTGTTATATTCTTATGTAGAACAATTACTTTGTGTACAAATGACGATATACAAGTTACGTGCCTTGAGTCCAAAAAATACTACATTTTTCTGCTCAGAAGTGTAGAATTCTCCTGTTCACTGTTAATGGTTTCACAGGGAACCAGACCCAAAGCAGCAGCTGGACAACATATTCAAGGTGAGTAGCTCACAAACACAACATGTGTGAGGTTCTCTGAGATGCTTCTTACCCCAGGACACACTGCAAGCGTATTTCGCGCTACGCAAGCCCTACGCGCGTTAAATAGCCCAACGATGCACGCGTATCATTTAGAAAACATGTAAAGTCAATGAGACCGGCCACACACCCGGCGCTTGACGCGCGTAGCGAGCGTGACGTCGTGCGAGCGTTGGGCGCGCGAGAATCGGGAGCGAAAGAATCCAACCTATTTTTTTGTCGCTTGACGCTGGCGTAGTTGCGTAGAAGCGTAGAATACAGAGAATACAGAGAAATCAGGCTTCTACAGTTGTATGTGTGTACTTGCCATCAGCACCACACGTCCTGGGACAGACCTGGACTGTGTGACGGAGCCCTGCTTCAATAGGACTGCCTGCTTGAGTTTTCATATTTACTATTGAAAACCTCGCGTTTGCCGTGATCAGCCTGTCCAGAGGGGAAATAGAAGCCTATTCATGTGATTATTTTCACTATAGACGGGATACATGAGCAGAAACACAGACAGACAAACTTGAACAGCTTTCCCATTGAGAAACACAGGGTGAGTGGCTCGCGTTGACGCACCACAGGCGCGCACGGGGCATCTGCTGCGATTGGCGGTGTGGCCACCCATGCGTGGACGCACGACTGTAGTTTCGCTTGTTCACGCACGTCATTTTTGTCGCTTGCTGTGTGTCTGGGCCCTTAGGTTCTCTTTCTGACTGAAATCTTCTCTTATTGTTTTGTTCCAGCGTCTGGAGAAGGACGTCCTGACTTTTGTCAAAGAGCAGCTGCAGAGGTTCCACAGCCTCCTGGCCACAGATTACCCAGAATGCTCTGAGAGTGAGGAGGAGGAGCAGAGCAGCAGAGAGGTTCTAAACATCACCCTGGACTTCCTGAAGAGGATGGACCAGGAGCAGCTGGCTCAATGTCTGCAGCACAGTAAGAACTATATTAAGGCGTATTCATACTTCATAAAAAGAAGTTTGTTCCAACTGCTCGGGCTGTAAGAACAAGAACAAAGTTCGGCAGACGCACCACAGGCGAACTCCTTTAGACTCCGCCCCTGTGAGCCCTAGCAACCGCTTCTACGCTGTTGCTATGATTTTTATCACAAACAGGAAATATAAGGGCGTTTTTTTTGTTTTTTTTTCTGCTGCAGGTACACACACCCTGGGAGCACGCACACACACATAGAACTAATGAAACCCAGCTCTAACTGGTCTGTTGCATTGTGCAATGACCCTGTCAAATAAATGAGCCTAAATAAATAAATCAGACTCATGAAGAACAGATATCCGCCACTGTCTTGGCCAGAAGAATGTTTTAATGTTTGTAACACGTTTGTCTTACCACTTCCTCACATCAGCCCCACACAAATGTGCTTCTGTCTGATACATTCCTGATGCACAGGACCAAAGTTTGACATTAAAACTGTCCCATCATCCTCCTAGGTCACAAAGAAGCAGCGTAATAACTTTATAACTAATCTCCTTCTTCAAACCTGGTGCTGTCCATCCTCCGCTGTGTTTAACCTGAAGCAGACACAGACCTGAGTCCTGCTTCTCTAATCATTATTATGGATGCACCGATCCAGCTTTTTCAGTTCCGATACCGATTTAGAAACTTTGTCTTTAAGTATCTGCCGATACTCAATATTGCTTTAAATTGCTTTTCTTTCCTATCAGAACATAAGACATTTTGCCATTTAGTGTTAACTGTTATTTATAGTGAAAGGCACCACTTCACAACTTAATCCGAATAAAATGTCCAATATTATGAGACAATCTGGATCAACATTAGTAGTAAATTAGTCTCATTATGTCCAATTAAAGACACAACATGGTCGGGCTGAACCAATATCATAGAGCCGATACCCGATCAAGTATCGGTCTGTGCATCCCTAATCATAATGTGTGAGCCCAGGAGTTTGTATGTTTGAGAAATATTCCTGAGATTTTGATTCATTTGTGGTTTTGATCAGGTCAGTAGCTCGTTATTTTGTTGATTATTCAATTTTTATATTAACAACAGGCTCTGCCTGAAATGCGGGACAAACAAATGGTGGGTTGTTATGAGTTGACGGCCGTACTATGCGCTGACCGGGGGAGACTGGCAAAATAAGCTGCATGTTCGGTAGCACAGAACTCTCAAAAGATTCAGAAGTGGAATCTACGAGAAATCCCGCCCACTTTGGAAAACCTAGCCAATCAGAGCCAAGTTGCCTCACAGCTCTGCTGAACTAAGTTCTGCTCAGCTGATGTGTCAAGAACAAATCGTACGAATTGCTGAAAAAAGGCTGTAAGAACAAAATGATGTCATTTTGATCTTACAGCCTGAGCGGGTCGAATAAAGTTCGGACGTCTGATGAAGTATGATGTGACTTTTACTGTCCATCTGAAGAACAGCTCCTGCAACTGATCTGTTAAATTTAAAGTGTCTATGGCAGATTGGATTACTGGTTTCTCTAAAATGCAGTGATCATTATATTGGAGATTTTTCTAAACAATTTACACATTTTATACAAGTTTAGCTTTTTTCGGATTCAAGTTTTACTTCCTGTTCGTAAATGGTGACATCTATGAGGTAGGCTATAATGCTGTATTATGGGAGACTGCGGCAAGACTGCTGGCAACAAGGACAAATACATTTATATTAAAATTATGTATAATTGTAAATAAACTATACTTTTGAGCTCAGATAACTTTCGGAGAATTTAGATTTTTTTACATGAATACTCAATTCCATAACCATTTCTTTTGATTGTGTGCTTTTTAAATAACCTTAAAATCACAATTTACAAGTATCTAAATTATTTTTTTTAGGAACCACTGTTGGAGTTTGTAAAGAGAAACTAAAGACTCATCTGCAGCAGAGGTTCAGTCGTGTGTTTGAGGGCGTGGCTAAATCAGGAAACTCCGCCCCCCTGAACCAGATTTACACAGAGCTCTACATCACAGAGGGCGGAGCCTCAGAGGTCAACCAGGAACATGAGGTCAGATTCATGGAGAGTGCGTCCAGGAGACCAGCCGCTCCAGAGAAAACCATCACATGTGAAGACATCTTTAAAGCCCGCCCACATTCACCAGAGCCAATCAGATCGGTTCTGACTTTGGGCGTGGCCGGCGTGGGGAAAACAGTTCTGACTCAGAAGTTCAGTCTGGACTGGGCTGAAGGCAGGACCAACCAGGAGCTGCAGCTGCTGTTCCCGTTCACTTTCAGAGAGCTCAATGTGCTCAGAGACACACAGTTCAGCCTGGTGGAGCTGCTGCACCACTTCTTCAGTCCAACCAAAGATCTCTGCAGCTTCCAACAGCTCCAGGTGCTCTTCATCTTTGACGGTCTGGACGAGTGCAGACTTCCTCTGGACTTCAGCCGAACCCGGGTCCTGACTGACCCCACAGAGTCTGCCTCAGTGGACGTGCTGCTGGTAAACCTCATCAGGGGGGGCCTGCTTCCCTCCGCTCTCCTCTGGATAACCACACGCCCTGCAGCGGCCAATCAGATCCCTGAGTGGTGTGTCTCCATGGTGACAGAGGTCAGAGGGTTCACAGACCTGCAGAAAGAGCTTTACCTCAGGAAGAGGTTCACAGACGACACAATCATCTCCCACATCAAGAGCATCCGCAGCCTCTACATCATGAGCTACATCCCAATCTTCTGCTGGATCCTCTCCACAGTTATACAGAAGCTTCTGGAACAAACAGAGAAACCAGAGCTGCCCCGGACTCTCACACAGATGTACGTCCACTTCCTGGTGGTGCAGGCCAAAGTCCAGATCATCAAGTATCAGCAGGGATCAGGAGCAGACCTTCACTGGACTCCAGAGACCAGGGAGATGGTTCTGTCTTTGGCAAAACTGGCCTTTGAGCAGCTGCAGAAAGGAAACCTGATCTTCTACGAGAGTGACCTGAGCGAGTGTGGGCTGGACGCTGCAGCGGCCTCAGTGTACTCCGGAGTGTTCACACAGGTCTTTAGAGAGGAGCCCGGCCTGTACCAGGACAAGGTCTACTGCTTCATCCATCTGAGTGTGCAGGAGTTTCTGGCTGCTCTTCACGTCCATCAGACCTTCTACAGCTCTGGACAGAACCTGCTGTCACCACCACACTCCTCTGAGAGTCCTGAGTCTGAGGCAGCCTTCTACTGCTCTGCTGTGGACCAGACCTTACAGAGTCCAAACGGACACCTGGACCTGTTCCTGCGCTTCCTCCTGGGACTGTCTCTGCCGACCAATCAGAAGCTGCTGCAGGGTCTGCTGACAGACACAGGAAGTGACCAGACCGATCAGGAGACAGTAAAGTACATCAAACAGAAGCTTGATGAAAAGGATTTGTCTGCAGAGCGAAGTCTGAACCTGCTCCACTGTCTGAACGAGCTGAACAACCAGAGTCTGATGGAGGAGATCCAGCGATACAAGAAAATGGGACTGGTCTCTAGATTAAGTTCTCCTGCTCAGTGGTCTGCTCTGTCCTTTCTCTTACTGTCCTCAGACTCAGACCTGGAGGAGTTTGACCTGAGGAAATTCCAGTCTTCAGAGACAGCTCTCCTGGGTCTGCTGCCGGTGGTCAAAGCCTCCACCAAAGCCCTGTGAGTCTAGACTGTGTTTAAACTCTTGTGTCATTTCTCTCTCTCTCTCTCTGTTTTTTTATCATTATTATTGTGTGACATTGCATGTGACTACAGCAGCTTCTCGGCTAATATGAGAACCACCTTCTTGTCAGTGTCATGGTTCTAGTCTCTAATGTCCTTCTTTCTGTCTCAGTCTGATTGGCTGTGGACTGTCTCCTCACTGCTGTGGTCCTCTGGCCTCAGTCCTCAGCTCCTCCGGTCTCACACACCTAGATCTCAGTAACAACGACCTCCAGGACTCAGGAGTGGAGTTTCTGTGTAACGGGCTGAAGAGCGCCCCCTGCAGACTGGAGACTCTCAGGTGAGATGATGACCTGAGAGTTACTCGCTGACTTGTGTGCTTGTTGACTTGAGAGCAGAGCAGCCTAACACTCCTCCTTCTGCAGGTTATTTCCTTGTTTATTTTCCAGCTGAAACCTTCTTCCTCCATTTCTCAATAGAAGTGCAACTAATAAAAATGAACCAATAATAAATTAGTTTGTTTGAGGGAAACACGGACAGAAAAAGAGGAAAGGGAGAGCAAGAGACACTGCTGCAGAGACACCCAAGGCAGGATTAATAGCGAAGAAGTAAACTTGTGGTGTGTTTCAACTAGCCATGTTACTACCTATTCCGCTCTACTCTACTCTGTCTGGTTGTGTTTTCATTAAGTGGTACTATCTCTATAACAATTGCCCACAACAAAGTAATATTCATGAAAATACTGCGGTAACCGTGGATTTCACAAGCAGTCTGACCAATCAGGAGTGAAGGTTTACATGATATTTCCTAAATTCAAATTAATTATTCAGAGTTAAATAATTTGGAATCAAAATATTTTCCTTCAAGTTTGCATAGAAGTAACAATTCCGAATAAAGATTGACAAGGATAACAGGCTAAATCGCTTTTATTTAATTCCTCTTAACACCTGGTGGTTAGGAAGAGTTCTGATTGGACAGGGTGAGCACATACGTTTTTACGTATTATTATTGGCTTGTTGTAACGCCATGGACGCAAACGATGTTGTGAGTAACTCATTACAAAAGTTACTAGTTACAGTAATATATTTCACTTTTCAGTAACTAAGTAGTGTAACTCACTACTTATAAAAATGTTGATAATATATTACTAGTTACAATCTGAGTAACTCACGTTACTTTAATATAAACTAACTGCTTTTATATTCTATATTCTATTGAAGCGACAGTTCAAGAGCAAAACTCCACTAAAACTGGTGTAGAAGAGTTTTTGTGAAGTCTGTTGATCTAAAGGTGAATCAAATACAGCATTATGAGGAAAATGTGTTATGACATCACATTTCTATGAATTAATCAATAATCAAGTGTGAATGTAACAGGATTAGTGTTTTAAGTAATTTAAAGTAACTCACAGTAGTTACATTTTTGAGACAGTAATATTGTAATACAAATATATTACATTTGTATCCCTGTAAATTCCAGTAACTTACCAAACACTGAACATGAAACAAACTTTTTTAGGAGTCGAAGATCGTCTTTAAAGTGCACGTGACAGATAAAATGTAAATGTTTTAATATAATCCACTTAAAATATATTCGTAGTAGAGATAAATACTAATCTTGTTTCATAAAAATTGCCAATGATTATGAAAAACTTGATAAAAACATGCACTTTCTTCTTCTGTGTAGCTGTTGCTGTAGCGCCTCCTGGAGCCGCGGTGATGATGTAGACGGAGGGGAATCTCGCACGTTTAGCCTATTTTACATGTAGAAAGCATCATTTTTACGAATTAGGCTATTTGCGCTGTCACCTGGATGTGTAAATAGCCGATTGCTATTAATAGTTTATTAGATGGTAGAGTTCTATTTTGTGTATTTCTCATGAGTATTTTTAATAGTTTATTTATCAAAATGGTTAATTATTTTGTCAGGGGAGACTATTAGGAGTTTGCTGAGTGGAAACAATGTGTATCAATTCCCAGACCAGAAAAAAAAGGCTGTAGCTTTTTAAAATGAAGTAATAAAGAAAACCAGCCTTCTACATGTGACTACAAAGCCCAAACACAGCTTCATCTGTAAATAACATGTTGACAGAGGAGTTAGTACGGCTGAGATATGGAGCGCTGGGAATGCGGCACAGCTTAAAACATTTGTGCACAGAAGAACTAAAATACAACAGCACATCTAGCTTCACCTGAAACGCTGTCAAATGTATTTAAGCCGATTACACACTGTCAGATGCCCTTCCGCGCTTGTCTCCTGCCCGTACGCCCACTGTCTACACAGTTTTATCCAGCTGATTTTATACACATCACAAGAGTGCAGATTTGAGGTAAAAGTCCAGTATTCTGTTTTCTTTCTGTATTAAGTTCATTTCCCCTGATGCATTGCCTACATGCTCAGTGCTACTGCACATAATGGTTATCAGCACTCCTAGGCCCCTTTATATCAATATCAGTTCCCAAAAAGCCAGATCGATCGGGCCTTACAGAATACTAACTCTGCATTCTAGAAATTGAAAAACGGCTATTATGTCCACATAAGTGTAATGCTGTGTGTCTTTAGGCTGTCTGGATGTCTGGTCTCAGAAAGGGGCGGGGCTGCTCTGGCCTCAGCTCTAAGCTCCGCCCACTCCTGTGTGACAGAGTTAGATTTGAGCTACAACCATCCAGGCCCCTCAGCAGAGCTTCTGACCGCTCTACGGGACGACCCCACTGCCCCTGGACTCTCTCAGGTCTGCTCCTGGTTCAGTGGGTCTCTGGTCCATGGTTGGTCCAGGTCTTGTTCTCTGGTCTGGTCTAAACTGGACTTGTGTGTTTCAGGTTGGATCCAGCTGGAGAAAAGTGGATGGTCCCAGGGCTAAGAAAGTGTGAGTCTCTGTATTTATTCCAAGGGTTATTAAGAGAAATTGTTGTTCAAATATGACTCATAAAAAACCTTTGACCTTGCTATAATTGTTGTTTTATAATATGTTTTATAATAGCTTTACACATTAGCTGAGTAGCACTGGCTACTCAGAAATTTTATTTTTTAACTATTGTTGTCAACTTTTACCCTAACCGCAATCCTAAACTAAACTTAGACAATTTAACATGATCAGTTTTCTGCGTTTTGGTTGATACGTCTCAAAAAGTGAAGAAAGTCTATCTTGATAAGTTGTTTTAGAAGACACCGAAAGTTTGACATGACATTTTTTTAATGTCTTTGTAGTTGTACTGGTTTAAAACAGAAAACAAAGTCACATCTGATAGCAACGTTAACTTTTTTTCAGCCATTAGACACATTATGAAATCTTATGACACAGCGAAAAATAAAACCACAAACATGGGGTCACTATTAACAATTTGTATTCATTTTTTATAGCTACTTTTTATAATTATGCACTCAATTGACTGTCAAAATGTCATTACAAAATTAAAACATGTTTGCTTCAAAGACAATTACAGTATTCTTGCAGTTTATGATATAAAGACAACAAAACAGACAAAGAACTGCTTAGATTAACATGAAGTGATGTCATATATTTGTGTTTTCAGATTCTTGTGACTTTTCTCTGGATCCAAACACAGCTCACAGAAAACTCATGCTGTCTCACGACAAACAAACAGTGGTGCTGATGGAAGAGGAGCAGCTGTATCAACATCATAAGCACAGATTTAGAGACTGTGTTCAGGTCCTGAGCTGCACTCGTCTTAGTGGGCGCTGTTACTGGGAGGTGGACTGGAAAGGATGGGTTAATATAGCAGTGAGTTACAGAGGAATCAGGTGGAGAAGAAAGAGAGAGAAGTGTGAGTTTGGAGGCAATGCTCAGTCCTGGAGTCTGTGGATCTATAATAATCAATACCACTACTGTCACGACAACAAACAAACACCTCTATCCTCCGTCCCTGTCAGAAACACTCGGTCGAGTGTCTGTGTTTTTGGACTCTGAGGCTGGATCTCTGTCCTTCTATGATGTTGGCTCTGATGGAAAACTGTCCCACTCCACACCTCCACCTGCTCCTTCACAGAGCTCTGTTTCCTGGGTTTGGGCTTTTGCAAAAAGGTTCCTCTGTGTCTGTGTTGATCTGAGCAGTGCGCCTGCTTGTGGACTTCTGTGATCTTTTTGAGATCTAAAACAGCTAAAGCTATTTTCCATTTTTTTGTTATATAGCAGAGAAAACAAACAGAGAGTGTTTTATAAATAAAAGTGAAAAAAAAGGAAAAAAAAATCTTTATGATAATTGATCTAATTAATTTAATGTTCAATATAAAAAAAGAAAAGCTAATTTTTAGGTGTTTTTAAATACACATCACATACAAATATGTATTATTTTTAAATGTTTAAGTTTAAATGTTTAAAAGTTCAAATGGGTATATTTTGCTTTCTATAAACAAAAAGGGACTTCTCATGCAAAAATGTAATTAGGACAAATGTATGTGAACTGGTTTGTGTGGTCCCACTTTTATCCAAACTCATGCAGATTCTGCGCTCTCGGCCCACCCACCATATCTCTCCTACTGTATAGTATTCTTTCTGGGGAGGAGGTCCTGATCAGCTAGGCCGTGTTCTTTATCACCTGATTACATTGAAGTTTAGTATCAGTAACTCATTAAATGAAGAATGTACAATGTGATGTAAGCAAAACCTGGAGGACATGTTAAAATATAAATAAAGTTAAAGTTGATGTATTATTTGCTTTGTTCTTGTCTTGTCTTGTCTGGTCTTATACTTGAGTACAGCTCACATTTAGTCAGACACTTCAAGAGAAATAACGCCTTATGGACTGTCTTTGGATCTGAAAACAACAAGGGAGGCCACTGAGATCAAAAGCGGGGCACCAACAACATCAACAACGATTTTGACAGAGCATTCCTTTTTCCTACACCTGGGACACCCTCCTCCAGGAAGTAGATGATATAGAGCGTCACATCTAGACTGGTGACTGTCCTGAAGATGATAGCAGCTGAAACATGTCCACAAGGTAAACATCTCAAAATACAGCGGCATGAAAAAGTATGTGAACCTTTTGAAATTTCTCACATTTCTGCTTAAAATCACCATCAAATGTTATCTGATCTTTGTCAAAATCACACCAATGAAAAAACAGTGTCTGCTTTAACTAAAACCATCCAAACATTTATAGGTTTTCATATTTTAATGAGGTTAACATGCAAACAATGACAGAAGGAGAAAAAAAAAAGTAAGTGAACCCTTACATTCAATATCTGTTTACACCTCCTTTGGCAGCAATAACTTCTACCAGACGCTTCCTGTAGTTGCACATCAGTCTTGCACATCGATCTGATCAATTTTGGACCATTCTTCTTAAAAAAATTGCTGCAGTTCAGTCAGATTCCTGGGATGTCGTGCATGAATTGCTGTTTTGAGGTCATGCCACAGCATTTCATATCAGGACTTTGAATTGGCCACTCCAGAACGTGTATTTGGTTCTTCTGAAATCATTCTCAAGTTGATTTACTATTGTGTTTTGGATCATTGTCTTGTTGAAGCTTCTTTCCTCTTTTAAGCTTCGACTGTCTGACAGACAGCCTCAACTTTTCTTGTAAAACATCTGATAAACTTTTGAATTCATTTTTCCACTAATGATTACAAGTTGTTCAGGCCCTGAGGAAGCAAAACAGGCCTTAACTATAATTTTTCCTCCACCAGGCTTCACGGTGGGGATGGGGCGTTGATGTTGGTGAGCTGTTTCATTTTTCCTCTAAACATGACATTGTGTGTTTCTCCCAAATAATTCAATTTTTGTTTCATCAGTCCACAAAATATTTTGCCAGAAGTTCTGTGGAGTGTCTGGGTGATTTTTTGCGAACTTTAATTGTGCAGCAATGTTTTTTTTAGACAGTAGTGGCTTCCTCTGTGGAGTCCTCTGATGAACACAATTCTAGACTGTTGTTTTACATGTAGTCAGTGTAAGCACAGAGATATTGGACTGTGCCAGTACGTTCTGTAAGTCTTTAGCAGACACTCTAGGGTTCTTTTTTTACCTGTCTGAGTATTTTGCGCTGAATTTTGGGCGTTATTTTTGTTGAAAGGCCGCTCCTCAGGAAAGAAGCAACAGTGCCAAGCTCTCTCCATTTTCACATAATTTCTCTAACTGTAGACTAATGAACATCCAGACTTTTAGAGATGGTTTTGTAACCTTTTCCAGCTTTATACAAGTTTACAATTCTAGATGGCAGGTCTTCAGACAGCTGCTTTGAGCGAGCCATGGAGAACAACAGACATTGCTTCACATCAAGACACAGTGTGTACCAGGAGTGTCTTTTATAGTGGGCAGGGCAGCTTTAAGCCATTCCTCAGTGATTGGACACACTCTGACTTAAATTGTTTGGTAAAATTGGGAAATAATTGCTCTTAAAGTCTCCTTAGGCAGAAGGTTCACTTACTTTTTCTTTCCCCTTTTGTCAATGTTTGCATGTTATCCTCATTAAAAAATGAAAACCTATAAATGTTTGGGTGGTTTTAGTTAAAGCAGACTCTGTTTTTTCATTGCAGGGCTCCAGACTGCGAGCAAATGCTCGCATTTTGCGACTATTTTTGGCCCCAGTGCGAGTATTTTTTTTCAGCCACTCGCTCCGGTGCGAGCAGAAATTAAAACGCCTTTTTTAATTTTTGTCTCGTGTTTGACAGCATTAAATCTGTAACAAGCGCCGTGGTTTCCGTGTATTTAACTCTAAAGCGAACATGGGCAAGCACGCACACGAGTAGTGCGTTCCAATGTAACTCGACTTCATTCATATCATTCATGACAACGTTTATCAGGGCTGTGAAATGAAAGGCACGTCTCTGCGCAATGTGTAAAAGATCGATTTGGGGTCCTGCTCTTCTTTTTCACACGCAGAGCACAGAGTAGAGCTGTAGGTGTGTGTGTTACCGTGTGTGTGTTTGCTCCCACTTGTCGCTCCTCGCGCTGCCTCCGCCCCACCGCTCTGGATCTCCATGTCAGCATTATTCTGTGCGTCAAAGTAAAACTTTCCGAACGCCACAGAACGTGACACAGAAAACACGGGCCAACAAAGTATTCACAGTCCGCTCATTTGTTTCCTCGCGTTCGTTTCACTTCTGTCCGTGCGCGCGCACGGTCCTCGTGCACTGTGTGTCCCGAGCGCTCCGCTTTCACGTGGTTTACGACTCGATCATTTACAGTGACGCGATATGGAATCCGTGACAAATAAAAACATCTTCATCCTCGAAAAATTGCTTTTGGCCCACCTCTGGGTTTTACGCGCAGAGGTAGAGTGAATGTCCCGGGTCAGGTGGCTGCTGGTGACCCGCCCCCCTGTGAGGAGCTGAGGACGCACGTTTGTGGAAATCCGCTGTGCGAGGCTGTATTTTTAAGCAGATAATTTTGCTCTCACGTCATGTTAGTAAAAACAGATCACATTTTACAATGTTTGTCCTTTATAATCTAGGCCTGGATCTAATAGTCCACTTACTTTTTTTTTCTGTATTTAAAACTAATACAAATAAGCGTAATAAATGAGTAGACCTAGGCTATATATTATTCTAACTGCTAATAAGCTTAAAGTGATACCGTGTAACTTTTCACCTGTAAATCTAGGATATACTGACTTTTATTTGTGGTTTATTGGGCTTTTATAAGGCATCAGGCACTATCTGTTGCTCCGAGCGAGGCTTCCCTGTTGAAAAACCGCCCTCGTAACATGGGCAGGGAGCGCTCCGCCGCTCAGGAAAAGTCACGTGACAGGAACAAACTGCTTTACGGCAGTCCCCACTCATTTGATACCTGAGGCGCAGGTATAAGCGTTTTGTTGCTTTTCGCGGTGTGTTTTTGCGAGATCGACATTGCGGAACGATGTACGAAGTTGAGGACTATGTCCGAAGGCAAGAAAAAGAAAACGTCGGAGGAAACCGCACTAAATCCCAGACAAGAGTCAACATCGAACAGGCTTTTGCTCGCTAGTTGAGAGGAGGGACTGAGAAGGCTGCACATCGGATGATCTTCTCCTAACTTTTCGCGTATGTTGAACAGGTATATAGATCTATTTATTGTTTCTGTAATACGTGCTTTCTATCTGACACAGCAATGAGTTGTTTTACTGCATACATAACGGTATTTGTTGATGATAACAGTGTTGTAGCTACAAGTTAGCGGTAACTGCTAACGCTAGAAAATCTAACAAACCTGCAGCTAAACAGATCGTTTCAGAAGTTTATAGCGCCAGATGTTATGAACTCTGTAGTAGACGGCATTTTGGCATTGTTATGACAAAATAGGGCCTCTCTGTTTTGTTTACATCAATCTTTATGTAAGGGCACTTCTTTTTTTGTCCTGTCCAGCTACGAACGAAGAAGTCACATCACACGGGTAAAGGACATGAAATACATCTTCCTCAGCTCCCGTGTCCTGTCTCACAGAGTCTGATCGTGACAGGTATTTTTCTTTTTGTCGTCACTTTCTTTGTATCAGCTAAACTTGTTGTGAACACGCAAGTTACTATATTTATCGCATGTCGTGCTGATTGCATAATGCAAGTGAATATGTGCAGCATATTATGTGAAGTGCCCTCATGTTTTGCTATATTTTGTAATTTTTTTTTCTTTATTGTCAGCATTGAACATCTCAGATCAGTGTGAATAACAAGAAGCTGAGCTGGAGTCTGCCAACAATTTGAAAAACTGCATGTATGTACAATTATTTATTATTATTTGAGTATTTGTGAATATATAATACATGCATAGCACAGTAATGTATGTATGAATGAATAGTATAGAGGTGCTGGGAAAATGAAGACTCTTGATATAGAGTTTTTCCCTATTTGGTGATTTGCACATTGACAAACATATGTATGTATGTATTTTTCAGGCTGCAAAAGGAAAGGAACTGTCTTCATTGATTCCTTGGGTCAAATATGTGGTGAATGGTTTCTGGTATTGCTGTCAACAAGCCAAAACAGGAGCAACTCAAGGTACTGCATGCGGATAGCAATAAGTGTGACTATTATTTTTCACAATATTATATTGACTTTGCAGATAATGTGGCATTGTGTACTACATCATGTTCACATTGAACATGCAGTTGGCTGCTGTGACCACGCCCCACTGGAAGAGGACATCATTAGAGAGAAGACATAGATACAGCCAGGTAAAGTATTTCTTATGCAAATGAATTTCTTAGAAGTAAGTTTATTATGAGTTATGTTTACAACTACACTTATGTTCTACAGCTCACCAAGCAGTGACATTGGTTCTGAATAAATGCTGACTAAAGGGTGTGAAGAAGTACATCACATTCAGGTATGTTCATGCTCTTTACACATAACACATTGTTAGCACTAACACGGTTTCTATGTTTTACAGGACAACCTCTGATTTGGAGAACTTTCAGAATCACATCCTTATGTGTGCTGCAAAGTGCTTTGCCTACAGTCCAAAGGTTTACACAGCTCGAACACAACTTACTGCTATAGAAGACAACTACTATAATGTCCTTGATCTGGCACACAACAACGAGGGACAGAAAATGTAAATATTTTTTTTAACTTTCTCTTTTCTACAGTCTAAAGACAAAAGTCTAAATTTCACATATACATTACAGATACAAACGATACTACAACATAAAGTCTAAGAACTTGAGTGTTTATGCCTTGAAGGACGTAAATGCATGCAACTATATTCCAGAGCTCCAGAAGACCATAGTTTCGAGGAGATTAGAGAGTGGTGTTGGCCCTCCACAAAGAAGAAGCCTTACAGAGGATGGTGCCGGAAGCTTTGCACTTTTATGTTTATCTGAAGCACCACTCACAGCAAAACTTGTGGCCAGACACAAAACACGCGGAGAGGCTTCCCTACTCACAGAAAACTAAATACTGCCCTTTATTATTGATTTTATTTGAATAAAGTTTTAAATCAAATAGAAATTTGGTTCCATTTGTAAGTTTTGACATTGTAAAGGATTGGGGTTGACATGTGTTGTAATAGATTTAGTGACACAAAAAACTAGCACAAAATATAAATAAGAATGACAAAAGCAATCAAGTTTTATAATCAAAATGTTTTATTCAGTGGCATCAAGGTAGGCATCTCACTCTGAAACTTATGTATTGCTGTGTCTGGTCTGGAAAAGTGTCCCTTATTCCCTAAACACAACAGCCTGCAATGACTACTCTGTTTCCGGTTTGAGGGCTCCTCTGCTCCAGGTCCTGTGTTGTCATCATCAACAACTACAAAGATGTCGTTCCACGCAGCACGAGCAAGGCACAAAACCCCTGCTTCTAGGATGTAGTAGTCCATGTGTGGTTTTGCTGATGCAGTAGTCAGGAAGCTCACCAAGTAATACCTCTGTTTAATCTGACATAAACAGATGTATTAGAATATATGTCAGCAATTCTTTACTGCCTTCATTGTGTAAAATTCACAAACCTGCATGTCTTCTCTCCTTTGATTTTGGAGATCCTGGAGCCTGTCATAATCATCAGGTAATAGAATCTTGTCTGTTGCTCTGTAATGTCCTCTGGAGCTGTTCTGTCCTCGGCTGTGGTCTCTGGAAGTACTTTGGCCTCTGGAGGTAGTTTGTCTGGAGCCTCTTTGGCCTCTAGAGGTCACATCTCCCCTGCCTGCACCCCTCCACCTAGCCCCTCTCCCTCTATCTGGAGATGACACCTGCACAGATGAAGACGAGGAAGATGGCTAAAAACAAAAATATCTATATAAAATAAATGTGCAAAGAAATTATATTTACTTATAGCTTATTAGAAATGACATGTTGTCATTCATGTTAGTGTAATGAACGCATATCAGACACTGTTGAATGATTATACTACAATGAGCCTTGACAGACCACAGAAAACTGCAAATGACATTCAGCTTCTTGTTACTGTGATGATAAAACAAAAATAGATAGGTAATGTTGAAGATAAAGAGTGAATAAAAACGTACCTGATAGTCACCCATTGTATTTTCATGACACGAGTTATTTTTGGTAAATCTTCTTTGTGTTTCTTTCGTGAACCTTCACGGGGAGCAGGAGTTCAACAATAATGCCGAAGTGATGACTGAAATACATGCAAACTCGCGGGGGAGGGGTGCTAGGCCGAGTGTTTATGTTTTGCGACAGTGCAGTGGCGCGGGTGGCCTCTAGAGGCGCATGACCGGGGAACTTACACGGTGTACCTTTAATATTTGCAGTTAAAGTGTCCATGACAGGTTGAACTACTCATTTCACAAAGACGTAGTTAAGATCAATATATTTAAGGTTTTACTAAACATTTTTTCAAATTTCATTCCAGTTTGGCCATTTTTTAGCATTAAAAATGTACTTCCTGTTCAGAAATGATGACATCACGCTAGGTAGTTGCCTAGCAACCATTTAACAAATTGGCCCAAAACTCTTCAAATGTAACTTTTTTTAAAAACTTGAGCCATAAAAATACACTAGAACTCACTGTTTTGTTAAATGTGTGTTTACAGAAACATAAAAATCTGTTTCTTGTGAGAAAATGTAAAATGTCTTTGTCTCCCCAGTGTGATGTCATCAGTTTAGAACTCTGCTCTACTTCCTGGTATTTTCATCATATTTTCACATTTTTTCTCCACAAACTTGTTCTTGATTAATGTAAAACTTTCATTTATAATTGCAACAGGTGTTAATTTAACAAACTAAATCAAAATTTGAAAAACGTTCAAACCTGTCATACGCACTTTAAGCTTTCATTTTGTCTCTGACTGTGGTCACCTATTTATTAATATTCTCTAAATGTACACAGTATAAATAAGTAGAACCTGAAAACTTGTAATGTTCCATTTACTTTCACAGTGTGTGTAAAAGAAGAGCATAATACTGACCTTTTGAGTAAAGGTGGTAGAGAAGTGAATATACAGTAATTGCAATTTGGATAGATTTTGATGCTGCTGCTTTTCCTGCTGTTAACATTTCATAAAATAGCCTGTTATTTTAATATTTAAGTAATTTTTGGAAAATTTTGTAACAAAATAAAGGACCTGATTATAAATTAATACAACATAGTAAATTGTAAAATTGAAACTACTAATAATTATATGTAAATGATCAATTTACGACCAGTGCCCCTAAATTTTCCCCTATGCCCCTAAACTGAATCAGTTAGGGGCTACAGTGCTCCTAGTGAAAAAAGTTAGTCTGGAGCCCTGCATTGGTGTGATTTTGACAAAGATCAGATCACATTTGATGGTGATTTTAAGCAGAAATGTGACAAATTTCAAAAGGTTCACATACTTTTTCATGCCGCTGTACATTGTCTTTAAGATGAAATCAAAGTTGTACGGTAAAGGACTTAAGAACTTAATTAAAACAGTTTAAGCTCATTGACTCAAGCTTAAATGCTTGGGATGTCAATAGATTAATGAGCTTGTATTAAAGAGCAGATGTCGCTCATAACTTTGATTAAATTCTGCACACACAGGACAACAACAGACTTTAAACTGGAATTGCAAACATCCTTTAAATTGTATCTGAAAATCTGACAATTATGGCAATAATAAAAAAGAAATACATGTCCTTACCTCAATTAGATTTCTTTTTCAATTCACGATCAAATAAATGATTAAAAAACAAGCACAAGTCGGATCTTGTGCAATGTGTAATATACACTATAGAGGGGTTATCAGTCGACGTTACTTGCTGCTCTACAGATGTCGTAGAGCAGCGAGTGTTTGGTGTGCAAACCACTTTGTTAAGAGGAAAAGAGACTGTTTGATCAGGTAAGCATGGACATCTGAAAACTGAACTTTGAGACAGTGTTTTGCTCATTAATTTCACACTCACCTGAATGTGTATGAGTCAAAGACAAACTTCACTCACAAATGTTGATTTAGCAGCATAACTTTTGTTTTCTCACAATGAAAACTCTCGTAACTTTAAGATCAAATAAGATCTTAAAGTCTTTAGACACAAATAAATACTCTGAATTTGTGTTTTAGGACATCAGGTTGAAGACAAGATAAACATTTTGCAACAAGAAGTTGATAGAAAATGTAAATAACTTGCTATAAATAAAAGAAAAATAAATAAGGATCTTGCTTTTGTCTTATTATTGGGTAATATAACAAGCATTTAAAATGTCTGCAGTAGCTTTGACTATAATTGTCATATTAAACATATTGAAACTTGGAGATAAAATGGTATTAAAATTAATTTAATCAGAGGCTACGCTCAGACTGCAGGGTCAGATTCTCAATTCCAATTTTTTTCATGTGGTCGCTTACGTTACACAAAACATGCAACTCCAGCTTGTCTCTGGTGTGAACAGGATACTGCCCCAAAGTGACCCGCATGCACAGTAAAGAGCACGATGTCACACGCACAGTATTTACACAGCCAAGGCACTTTTCTGTCTATTTCAGGCTGTTTCGTGCAAAAACTGAGTCGTAAGAACCAAATACTATCACTGAAAAGTTGTGCTAACAAGCTAGCACCATGGATCTATTCTATTATCTGGATAGGACATTGCTAGCTTGTACTCATTGTAAATCAGCCCCAGTGGCCAATCCATTGGTACTGCATCGAGAAAATCCCTAGACAGGATAGAATGCATTTTTTTTTCTAGACCACAATGCAAACACAAACTGCTCATTTTTGAAACAACATCTACAGCTTTAAAAACTGACAAATTTTGCAGCAATTCTGACCTAGTTTCACATCATAAACTTTTTTCTGGTTGAAAAGGTTTTAGTTTCGTACAAAATGGCTTTTTAAGCTTTAGCTTCGTCTACCGCTGCTCTGAGACTCCCGCTCTGATTGGTCAAAACGGTCAGGCGTGAGTATTCGGCTTTGTTCAGATTCACTCGGCTTGAGCTCGTCCAGCTCCTCGTGCAAAGAGTTATGGGGGAAACACAACTGCAAATGTTCCAGAGCCTGTAGTGCGCCTAGCAAAAGGCTAAAGCTAACAGCCATGATGGCAACGAACGCCTGTGAGCAAAAGCCACTGACGCACTGCGCCATCTTTGATCACCGGGACTTGGCTAGCACACATTAACATGTTCTGCTTCCTATCCAGAATAAAGCCGGTTATTTTGAGAAACCCAAACATTTAGAACATTACACTAGTATGGATATAAGTCCAAACTGGTTTTTTTGTAAAATGTGGCACAGATAAACGCTTTTAAAGAACAGAAAATTGGCGACACTGACAAGAAGTAGCCCATGACATTATAATAACTTAACCAAACCTTACCACGACGAGAATAAACACCAAAAACACAAGAAGGTTTGCTTCGCACTTTTTGGCTTTTCTTTTTCAAATTACACTTCTAAACAGATTTGCAGCGATGTTTAGTGGTCACTGATTTGTGAAGAATGGATAAAAGGACCTGGATGACAGAACTACAGTAAAATCTGAAACTTTACAGAGGTGAGTGAGAGAATTGAGTTTACAGAATGATGCAGACTTTAGGAGGCTTTAGGAGACCGCAGGTGCGGACTTTAGGATTCCTTCTTTCCTCCACTGACTTTGTGTGTTTTTTCAGCTGCTGTTTCTGCTTTGACTTGTTGAATTTTGTGAGGTAAATGTCGGATGAATGTGGCTTGAAAAATCTGAATTGTATTGCTCACACTGCCATAAAAGAATCAGATACAGGTAGCATTAGGGCTGGGTATCGATACACATTTGGCGATTCGATTCGATTTTCGATACTTGGCTTACGATACGATTTGTATCTCGATATTGTGCAGTCCGATACGATTCGATCCGATTCGATACATTTTGATGCGATTCGATTCGATACATTAAAAAACAGGCATTTTTTCTCAAATCAAAGCCTTTTTAACTACATTTGCAAATTAACTTATTTTATGCATGTTCTTATTTATTACTGTGACTTCAGTTTATGGTAAAATAAGATTTATAAACCAAACTACATGTTTTATTTGGTTAATCCTAAATGTAAATGGACCTCATTACGACGCTGCACACTTTGTTATTGTTGTAGTTTTTTTTACATTATAATTCTGTATTATTATATTGATCAGAAAGGAAACTACTCTAAACAGGGGTTAGGGTTGGGGTAGGGAAATAGCAGTGATGTGCTTTAGTTACAGTGGGAAACATTGAAAACAACAGGATCAAAATCAGTTGTTTTTCTCCATATGCAGATCCAGAGGATTTATTCTGCCTCAAAACACTTTAAACTCGTCACTGTTTGTGGAAAAAGTTTTCAACAAGTGACAAAATTATCCATTGATGTGTGCACTGTTAGATCCATATGCACACAGGCTATTTTTAGCACATAGCGCAACTGCACAGCTCGTTCTCAGCAGCTTAGCGCACTTTTATAAATCCCTGGCAGAGTTCCGATGTGTTTTGGAGGTTTTAATCTTTGTGGACACTTAAGTCCGCCAGTCCAAACGAGTTGTCAAAGCAGAAATCTTTCCTCAGAGCTCCCGTTTGTGTACAGTGCTGCAAATGCTAACGTTAGCAACCGCGGGCTAGCGCTAGCTGCACCCGAGGCTGTAAGGCTCCAGGGCTTGTTTTAAACGCTTTCACTGCTTCTAAAAACGCCATAAAAAGTCCGTGCATGCTGTTTTAGAGCCAGAATATATCCACATTTCTGGTATTAACAAATAAAGAGCCACTGAAGCTGTCTTGTAGCATCTTCCAGACTTGTTTCACTCGCTTTGACTCTTCTATCGGCTCAGCAGACACGGCGCTGCACTGCCCCCTAAAGGCTGGGGGGAACATCGATATTGAAAGTCAGAAAATCGATACTGAATCGTTTTATAAAATATCGATATATATCGGAGAATCGATATTTTAGCACACCCCTAGGTAGCATATGCGCAAAAAACAACAGATTTGACCTGCAGTGTGACCATAGCCAGATCTGAGTTTTATCGTTTAACAGTGGCCACTCATGGAAGGCTACACATAAGCGTGTCAATACCACGCTATTGTAAACAGCGTGTCATATGAACGCAACTTCTATTTTTTGCGTGTGTATTTCACGCGTTTCTGTCCTCGTTCATTTCAATGGTGAATGTTACGACGTGTTGTTATTCATGAAGACTAACACAATCCTAATCCTAACCAACTCCAAGCCCCAGATCTTAACGTACCCATTTTTGCAACTTCAGACCTAAAGTTAACCGTTAAGCCCTTGAAAAACCTTGCGTTTGTCGTCAACCACATCTCGAGTCCAGACCACGCCAGAAAAAACGAGCGTGTAATTGCACGCCAAAACAGGCAGAGGGTGTCGTCATGACACGCAATTTGTCATGGCGTGCTATTTTACGCAATTCATGAGAACACATTGACATGATCAAGTCTTCTGAATCCATCACACTTGAATCAAGTGTGTTATGAATGGTACTCACCTCCTGGCAAACACTGACTGCTCGTTATCACCGCTAGGTTTCCACAAACAGAGCTAACCAGGCCTGAAGTTCTGGGCTGTTGACTCTCTTCACGCTCCTCCGCTCAGGCGTCGCTCCAGCGCTGCAGTGACCACACCATCCTGGAGGTCACAAGTCAGAAGAAGAAAATCAGGATTAAAAGTAATAATATTGGACTGAGGAGTAGAAAATGTTTATTATTATTGCTCAGGTGAGAATAGATTTGGCTGTAATAAAACTGACAAGCATTTTTGAGTCTTAAAATGTCAGGACAATAACAAACAAACTTATTGATTATTTACAACACTCAAACTGATCAAAGGGTTTTTCACATTTGGTGGTAGTACTTTAGAGTGAACATGTTTGATAATACTGTAAGTATCTGAGTTTGAGTTTTCTAGATCGAATTTAAGATAACATAAAGATAAAGCTAAAAATAAGTTTCGGTAAATAAAAAAAAATGTAAATTGAATTGTTATGTATTCTTGAGACAATGGTGCAATTACTTATGTCAATTAAAATTATGATTATTTATCCAGAAATTGTGCAATAGAGTAAGATTTTTAACAGTAACTAATAAACAAATAGTAGCTTACTTGTACAATGCTTTTCAACATTTAAATGTTTCTGTTAGATGTGTCATCTACATTAATTTGTTCATTCTAATCATTTAAAACGTATTTAAATAGGATTTTGACTTGGTTAATTGTCTTTGTAAGTCCCTGTGATGGAATAGAAGCACATGTCTCTCTTTCTGCTGCCTCCTGGGGGAAAGCATGAAGAACCCTAGTCTTGTTTTAGTCCTAAAACAGACCAAGAACGCTAACTAACATCATTAACACTCGTAATGTAGTACAAGACAAGTTAGTTTGACATATGCTAAATAATTTACAATTTTACTAGTTAATTAGCTATGTAGTTTATTTCAATTTCTATATTTATTAAGTAAAACAAATATTAGCCTACAGTTAGTGCTTTGTTCAACAAAAAACTAAGTGAAAAAAACGTTGGTCATATAAAGAAGTTCACAACGCCTATAAATCAAGCATTTTTACAGCTGTAAAAACAAACTTTTATCACAAACCTGTACCTGATGTAAATGAAGATGAGTCCTGAGTCCAGACTGCTTTAAAACAGATCCTTTTACACAAGAAAACAGAGAGTATTAATTAAAAACGGCTGCTAAAATGCCGCGAATTAAGCTAGCTAACTGTCACAACAGAAATACTTTAACATTAACGTTAGCTCGTTTTGGTTCTTAAAATATCAAATTAAACCAACAGTAAAATCAGCCTTAAATGTTTACTGGCACTTACCAGATGAAAATAAAGAATATTTATCAAGATTGAGCAAATTAAACTGATATTTTTAACAGTGAAATGAGCAAAGTAAAGTTTTTAAATCCGTCTGCTCAGCTCCCGCTTCTGTCAGATCTGACGTACAGCGTCACTGCGTCAACTGCTGCGTCACTGAATCAGCGTACCATTATTATTATTTTAAATATAGATTATTTTTAGACAGAACTAAACTGCAGTGTCATTTACCAAAAATGCAGTAATTTAATATAAACAAGATTTTTTTTTTTTCATGAAGGTAAATCATTGGAATCTACTCGTTTTATCCCTAAAAGTAAAACAGATCCACGGTTTCATCTCAGATTTATTCACCCGAGAGCTCGTGATCAGTGAATATAACTCAAGTCTTTCTGTGGAAGTGTGGCGCCCTCTACTGCAGCACTTTGTCATTGTGTGGATCAGTTTAGTTTGACTGAAGTGAGTGAAATGTTTAGTCTTCTTTTCCTGGTGCAGACTTTGTGCTTGTGGTTCATAAACCTGCTTTATTGTTTATTGTGGATATCCGTTAGCACAGTCAAGAAATAATATCATTAAATTAGAATATAATAATACATAGCTAATAATAGCTATAATTTCCCATTTCAAACAACTTACAATGAATATTCCTTATTAACATTATGCTGCCCGTTTAGCTACTTTTACCTTGTAGAATTCAGTCGTTGGGTTTATTTTAACTGCCATTATGTATTTAAGATCGCCTTGCAACACATGGTAGCTCCCTAACAGAGCTAAACAGAAAGTGTGCTGCCAAGAAAAGTGAGCAGAACAAAATAAAATGAATATTTAGACGTTTTTAGACTTAGTTAAAACACATACTCCAAAACTCACAATATGAAAACTGAATGATCATTTCTCAAACTGAACCTACTTCTATTTTTACTAATCTAAGCAACAATGATGTATAAATAATAGTGAGACATGAAACACCATCATTTACTTTGCAGAATTGAATAAAACCTTGCATAATTTTATTTTGCATTGTTGTATTTAGAAGTGTGAGGCGTTTACTTATAATAAAAAAAAAAAAGGGATGAAAAGGAAACGTTTAGTGTAATGCCATCATGTGACCAGCAGAAGGAGTCACAGACAGAGCATTGTTGTTGTTGTTCAATAAATACGAAAAGTCCTTTTATTTAGACAGATTTAAAGAGATTTATATATTGCAACTAAATACGAGCTGCAACATCTGTGTGAAATATTATTGACCTGGAGAATGTTGTGATGCTATAGAAAAGTGAAAAAGAAAAATACTTTAAGGACTGTAAAGATACGGGGAGGGCATCTGGGTCAGTCCTGAGCGTCCTGAGTGACACGAAGAAGTAGTTTGGTAATTCACAGAAATCACTGGCATTAGTGCAGGGTCAAAGGTCGTCACAGGAAACTGCAGATCAGGTAAACATCATTATTCTGTTCTGCAGATTCATTAACACAATGATTATAAGGTTTATTTATATTACAGGTTTTTACCAACACTTGGTCGAAAATTTCAATGAATATAAAAGTTTGTTTTTAAGTTTCTGGCATTATTAAGATAAGATAAAATATATAATGTAGAATATTTCACTGGTTTCAAGGCATTTATGGTCTGTTCTTAGAGAATTTGGCTTAAAATAAGAAAATAAACTTGCCAATAGAGGCATTATTGGTCGACATCTAGTGTGCATCCTTCATTCAGAAAGAGGAGCTGTCCATCTGCTTAGCTGAGAAATTTTTTTGGATTAAAACAACAAAACAGGACAAGAGCAGCTGTTTGGATCAGGTCTGAATCGGTCTGACAGACGTCTGTGTTTTTCTCTGTGTTTTCACCTGAATGTCACTTTTAAGGGTCGTAGGTGGAGTTTCATTCACAAATGTTGATTTAGCAGCAGAACTTTTGTTTTCTCACAGATAAACTCTTGTAGTTACTGACAACGATGCTTGCTCGATTTGTTGCTACAGCTTGGTCAATGAACAGCAGTTCTTTCTGCACACTGGGTGTGCGTACATCGATAAACAAATAATCCCTCTATAGTAAACTGTTCTTGAACCACTGCCAAAAAAATTGGACTCAAAGTGAAAAGCATTGTTTTTAAACAAGACCAAAACAGTTTGAAGCAATAGAGGTTATGCACTGACATCATATTGCTTAGCAACATTTAGAATGAGTGGCATTTCTTCAATGTATTTCTTTGTTGTCGTGGCAACGGCTTGTCTGCTACAAACTTGTCAGTTAACAACAGTTGATGATTTAGGACATTTTAACTGCAACAAACGGACTCAAAAACATCTTTTTAAGAAGAAAAAGGTAATAAGTTCAACTGTGTGTGATTTCAATGTCTGATAAATGAGAGAAGCCGAAGTCTTGTTGTTTATCTGCTTTGCTACAACTGTTAACTTGATTTTCTCTTTTTACATGTCAGTTACAAACCCAGTGCTCAGTGGACTTGTGGTGGGTTGAATTTGTTATCAAACTAGTTTATTTTTCCTGTTTTCGCTGTTTATTGAACTCTTACAAGAGAAAATGTCCTTTCTCTGCATTAACTCTCTCAGCATCAACATTTAGAATGATGTGATGTCACCTGCACAACCTCTATACGAAAATATTCTAGAATATGACAGATTACCTTTTTTTTTTTCTCATTTTGACATATTGTGATAGTCCTTGTGGTAAAATATTTATTGGTTTACAGCAGTTAAATTGCAAATTGTGAATAATTTGCCAAATAAAAGTTACAAATGACAGGAAGTAATGCAGATTATTAAACAGATTCTCTCCATATGTGTTGTCAGAAAGATCATTTACACACAGTTTCCTGAAGTTTAAACAATCATTTAATTGAATCATAACATCTGTGTCATTTCTGTGGATTTTGGCCGAAATTTAAAATGTTAAAAGACCACAAAGTCCCAAAACCAATACAAGACAAAGACCACAGAGGATCAAGAACGGGATTTTTGTAGGTCAAGACTGAGACAAGACCAAGACCAGGACTAAATCAAGACCATTGTTGTAATTTTCTGCATTTATCATTTTATGTGTCTTGGAAAGCAATGAACTCTTGGTACAAGTTTAGCAGAGCGTGCTGGTATAAAAGGTAGCCTATAATCAGGCAGTTTAATGTAAAATACAAGTACAATTTCTGCCTTAATGTGTATGTCTTCTCTCTCCCCTCTGAGGGCTGGGCGATATTGACAAAAATAAATATCTCGATAATTTTTTGGCAAATTTCGATAACGATATTTGGACGATATTTTGTCAGTTCAACATAAATGTGTTCAAATCTGTGTTCAAATTAGTTACCCTGGAAAAACGACAACCTTAAATATTCTAATAAGCTTTAAATTGATTGAATCATGTCGTGTTTATTGTGATTTTTGTGATAAATTTAATAATTATGTGAAGAACACAATGTTTTCATAATTTCAAATGAGTGTGTATTTTTCTTTAAGTAAAGTTAGATATTTTATACTTGTTCTGTTGGCAATCAAGTTCAAACCAATCAAAATCTACTAAAAAAATGTAAAATACTAAATTCTAGGCACAAAAAGTTATGTTGTTTTCTCATTTTTTCTAGCGTGTTTAATTATCAAGCAAATCTTTGTCAAATTAATCACAAAAGTGCAACAATCTCGCATTATAAAACACATTTTCCAGTTTTAAAAAGTTCTTTCAATTGTTATTACAAATTTTGATACAATTTATATTTAAACATGTCTTGTCTTTAATTTTGAATGTAAAATGTGCTCTTTTGTAGCATGTTTGTACTGCACGATATACTCGATATTACATTTTTGCACATCTTCAAAACAACATTCACAATATTATCTAAAATTCGATATATCGCCCAGCTCTATTCCCTCTCACCATCTCACTCCTTCTCCTTCTTCTCCCTCTTCTTCTTACTCTTCCTCTCTTTCTCCATCTCTCTCTCTCTCTGGCTCTCTCTCTCCTCCCCTTTTCTTTTCTCTCCTGTCCCTCTCTCTCCCTCTCTCTCTTCCCCCTCTCTTTCTCTCCTTTCTTTCTCTCTTTCTCTCTCTCTCCTCCCCCTCTCTCTTTCTCTCCTTCCTTTCTCTCTACCTCCCCCTTCTCTCTCCCCCTCTCTTTCTCTCATTAATTCCCCCAAAACAAATGGAACTTGAGCAGAATCCATCTTTTCTTTTGTAGATTTGTCTTCAGTGACACAAATGAGTGTAAAATATTGAACTAACTCTACAAAGTGAATCTGTTTACAGGTCACAGAATGAATCCATGATCAGTCCAGGGATTAGAACCATGCAGGTAAATGTGTTTTAATGTGATTTTTGTGCAGTTGTTATGACCCAGATTGTGTAAAGCTCAGCAGGTGATTGACAGCTGCCACTCACTCCTCCTCCTCCTCCTCCTGTCCACCGGGGGCTCCACTGTCTCTGTTTGTGAAGCAGGAGTGAGCAACACATGAACTTTACCTGCAGAGTTCACCAAACGACAAACGTGTGGGAGAAAAAACACAGCTCTGTTCCTTCTCTTTCTCCCTCTTATTTCTTCCCTCCCTCTCTCTACCTCCCCCTATCTCCCCCTTCTCTTCTCTTTCTCTTCCTCCTCATCTCTCTCTTGTCTCTTTCTCATCTTTCTCTCTCTCGTCTTTCTCTCTTTCTCTTTCATCTTTCTCTCTTCTCTTTCTTTCTTTCTCTCTCTTCTCTTTCTCGCTAGTCATTCTCTTCTCTTTCTGTCTTGTCTCTCTCTTGTCTATTTCTATCTTTCTTTCTCTCCTGTCCTCGCCTCTCTCTCGTTTGCTCTTTACTTCCCTCTTCTCCTCTTTCCCCCTTTCTTTCGTTTTCTCTCTTTGATCCCTCTCCATCTCCTCCTCCCCTCCCTCTTTCTTTCCCTCATATCTTTCTAATCTCTTCTCTCAACCTTTCTATCTCTTCACTCTCTCTCCCTTCTTCTCTTAATTCTCCTTTACCGTTTTCTTTTGCTGTTCTCCTCCTCTCCACATCTCTCTCCTCTATTGTTCTCTCCCTTTCTTCTCCGCCCCATCCCTCTTTTCAATCTCTCCTCTCTCTTTTTTCTCTTCTAATCTCTCTCACCTTCAAATCTCCCTCCTTCTCTATCCATCTTTTTACTGCTTTGTTTTTCTTTCTATCTTCTTTTCACCCTTACTTCCCACCCATCTTTCTCGCCCCTCTCTCTCCTCCTTTGTCCCCTTCTCTTCTTTTTCTTGACATCTTTAATGTCTCACCCTCTCCTCCTCTTTCTCCTCTGTTCTCCTCCCTTTTCTCTCTTTCTCTTCCTCTTTCTCCTATTCTCTCTTTTCTCACCTGCTCTCCTTCCCTCCCGCCTCTCCCCCTCGTTTCCTGTTTCTCTCCTCCCTATCCTCCTTCTCTGTCTCCCTTTTCTCCGTCTCTCTTCTGTTCTTTTTCTCTCTCTCTCTTCCTCCCTCTCTCCCTCTTATATCCCCCCCCCCCCCCCCCTCTCTCTCTCTTCTGTTCCTAATTAAAAAGCAGCTGTAGCGATGCTTTTCTGGTGAAATGCTCTTTTCTGCTGGAATTCCTGCGACAAAAGAGACACTTTTACTGTGAGTGAAAGAGAAACGTGAACTGTCGGGGGCTAATGGGGCCAAAGCTGCGGCTCCGGGACAAAAACAGAAAGAAGAGGAGGAGGAGAGAGAGAGGGGGGAGGAGAGAGGGAGGAGGAGGACAGAACAGCAGAAGTCAAGTCGTGGGCAGGTCCAAAGGGAGAGGAAGAAGTGAAGCTTTAAAAGTCACTTTGAAAGCCTCACCTGCTAGAGAGAGAGAGAGAGAGAGAGAGAGAGAGAGAGAGAGAGAGAGAGAGAGAGAGAGAGAGAGAGAGGAAGGGAAAGAGAGAGGAAGGGAGAGAGAGAGAGAGAGAGAGAAAGAGAGGGGGGGGGGGCAGAAATCTCCCTCCTTGTCCATCTAACCCTTTCTATCCTCTTATTCTCTCACTCAGTTTTTGTCTCTCTTCTTTCTCTCTCTCTCTCCCCACCGCTCTTCTCATTCTCTCTTTTTTCTAGAAGGACAGAAGAGAGAGAAAAAGAGGTCTAGATCTCTGTGGGCTCAGTGTAAAAGTGGTGTGTGTTGTACAGAGTCAGGTCTGTGAGTTTTATGAATGAAACTCCGGCTCTGCTCTTTCACTGCAGGAGCTTTGTTCTGAACTGATCCCAAAGGAGAGTCCTGCCTCAGTCCTGGTTTAGTCCTGCTTTAGTCCTGCTTTAGTCCTGGTTTAGTCCTGCCTTAGTCCTGCTTTAGTCCTGCCTCAGTCCTGGTTTAGTCCTGCTTTAGTCCTGCTTTAGTCCTGTTTTAGTCCTGCTTTAGTCCTGTTTTAGTCCTGCTTTAGTCCTGCTTTAGTCCTGTTTTAGTCCTGCTTTAGTCCTGCTTTAGTCCTGCTTTAGTCCTGTTTTAGTCCTGCTTTAGTCCTGTTTTAGTCCTGCTTTAGTCCTGTTTTAATCTCGTTTTAGTCCCACTTTAGTTTCACTTTCGTCCGTTTTTTGTCTACCGCTTGAATCTTGTTTTAGCCCCACTTCAATCCCAGTTCAGTTCCTCTTCAGTCCTGGTTCTGGGTGTGTTCTAGCGCCTGCCGTGTTTGCCTGTCGTCACTTTTCAGACCCTCTTTTGTCTCTTGTCTTAGTCCTGGTGTAACCGGGTTATTTATATTATAATTGGTTATAATTGGTTGGTTATCCAATGTAATCCGGTGTTTTATGTGCATTTTGGCCATTATTTCACTTTTGTTTTGGTCATTGAGCAATCTATACTCGTATGTAAGTCAATATTAAGCCTTTAAATTGTTCCGACGTTTTTGTTTATTCATGTGAAGAAACCGGGAAAAATACTGACGCTGTATTGTCTGTTTTTCCCTTGAAGTTTGGGCCAGCGGTTAGCAGCACATGTTAAAGATTGTTTACTCTTGTTGTAATCCAGATTAAATGGAGACTGCTTGATCGGATGTGGTTCCCTCATGCACCGGCAAACATAGACCAGCACACACAACGCAGAGTGAAACACATCGGTCACACTGGTCCAGTCCTGGTTCAGTCCTGGTCCTGGGTGTGTTCTAGTGCCTGCCGTGTTTGCCTCTCGTCACTCTTCAGACCCTCTTTTGTCTCTTGTCTTTGCACAGAAGCCGTATTTAAACGTGTGAGTGAGTTTGGACTTTTAACAAGCGTCTGGAACAGGATCTGCTCTGAGGCTCTGAGACTCTGAGACTCTGAGACTTTGGAAGGACCGGGTCACGTCACGGCTTTTTCCACAAACAAATAAAACTCTCACACAGACCTGAGTCACAGAGGCCGACACACGTTTGAATACTCTCGGCTGATCAATCACGCTTTTGTATTTCCTCTTTTGCTCAATTATAAAACTTTACACAGAACTATTGCCAAAGGTTTACTCAGAAGACAAAACACCAGTATCATTCAAATTGTCAAAGCTGCATTGCTATATCACGGTTCACCTTTCACAGTCTTGCTCTTTGTTTTTAGTGTAATGTATTTTTTTTCCAGTGTACAGCATGCGGTCCTGGTCCTGGTCTACGCTGTGTTACAGTTTTTCTCAGTCGCTTTGACACTTTGAAACTTGGTTTAGTTTGATCACTTGATTCCAACATTTATCTGAATAAAAGTTGAGATACGCAGAACATTTGGCACAATTTTCATTCATTCTCACAGTTTTTAGACTCTTTCTCAGAACAGCTCGCACCACAGACCTGTTCACACATGTAAACGTCTTAACACTGTTTGTTTTTATCTACAAACTCACACATCACAGCAAAATCTAAAATCACATGAACAGAAAGATCAAACAACAAAGAACGAAACAGGAGAAAGGACTAAGCAGAAAACACAGACTGTAGGAGAAAATAAACTAAATATATTTTCAATGTAATTGTGTGACATTGTGTAAATATCGAGATATAAAATATATATATATATAATATATCAAAATTTATAGTAAGTGTGTCTATTTCATCTTTTTTTCTTGCCCAGTAAGATAAAAACACAACTCATCAGATATAAATAGTTTTGTGTGAAGTGTGAATAACAGATGAAGTGAAGCTTTGGTCACTTTTTGTCTGAGATCAGAACTAAAACTTCTGAGCTGTAAAGTCAAATGAGAAAACACATAAAACACCTGAAGAATGTGTGAGAGTTTTAATGGCAAAACTTGCTTTAGACAGGAACATTTAACTGTTTTGAATGTAAAACTAAATTTAGCTTGAGCCAAAATTTTAAAAAGTTTTAAAAAGTTGAAGTTCTGTTTATGATTCTGTGAGAGCTGTTTTGCAAATTGACTTTTAAAACAAAAGAACTGTGTCAAAGCTACTGAGAAAAACTGTAATACATACTGCCTTTCAAAAAATAAGAACATTTTGCTTATTTTGAGGTAAAAATGTCTTATTTCAAGTGAAACAATCTGCCACTTTTGACAAACCGAGTTGTTTTGAGCAGAACATGCTAGTTTCAAGTTCTCTTGACAAGATTTTTAATCAAATCTTTTCTTGATTCAAGGAATTATGGCTTAAAAATAAACACATTTACTTAAAATAAGATTTTATATCTAGATAATGCTAAATCAGGACAGAACATTTTAAAACAAGTCAAATAATCTTAGTTAGACTGGGTTTTGTTAAGTGAAAAAGATGAATCTCCTTAATTCAAGTCATTTTATCTAAGTTAGATTTTCACATCACATCATTCACAGAAAACAACACAGAAGCTCTTTTAGAAAACTTCTGGCTGTTGTGATCAGGAGGAGCTGACCTGACGCAGCCTCAGGACCAACTGAGAACTCAACCAGGTCTAACCCAGGACTTTACTGGAGCAAAGTGTTTAAAACATATTAGCCGTATGAACACCAGCAGACGTCCCTATTCAAATCCAAATAAGTGGAACAGGGCCAGACTGCAATCATTGCTACAAACCTATTTCTTCAAAATAAATGAAAAGATATACAAAAGTGTAAAAAAAAAAAAAAAAAAAAATATATATATATATATATATATATATATATAGACTAATGTATTATTCTGTGTACTTATTGTGAAATGTAAGACCACCACAGCCAAATCAATCAAGAAAAAAGCAATATAAAGATTACCACTTATTTTTAAAATCGTTTCGGGGGCCTGGTTAATCCTAGAACACTTTAGCTATAAAAAGTTCCACCAGCACTTTTGCCGGGTCATAAAAAAATAGATCAAATATGACCACTTGATAAATGTATTTTCAACTGTGGTATGTGTAACAAAAAGGAAAATAAAAACATAGGAAGATCCTACAAACATGCTTGAAAATTACTGAACATTTTGATTTTGAGAAAAAAAATCCTAAAAAAAAAAAAAAAAAACTGATACAGGAAACTTGGTGTTTGGTCGACGTGTGAGACGTCCCTGGTGAAGCACAGACTGCTGGGCACAGCTCCAGGAGAGAGGAACAAAAAATAGTATTTTTTCAGTGTAAAATGACCACTTGATTAAAATATTGTTTTTACCATCAGAATTCATTTTGAAATCACCACTTTGTGATATAGATTCATAATTCATAATAAACAGCTAGCTACATAATGTAGCTTTTGGCAAAAAAAAAAAAAAAAGAGAGATCTTAAGAGCTAACAAAGTTAAAGGGGACCTATTCTGTCAAATTTACTTTTCTAAGTTTTTAACCTTGTTATAACGGCTCCTTTATCATTAGTTTACTCAAAGTTATATTTGAATTGATTCAATCATGTTTGAGTAATCTTGTTTTGTTCTTCAGCTGCAGCTCAAGTGTTTCACCTACCACCTATCCCCTCCCACTTGTCTGTATTTACATGATATAATTCAAAAGATTAATATTCAAAGTGAAGCATAAATGGTTCAATACTGTCCCATATTCACTTTCCAACAATAGAAAATAGTTTTTAAAAATCGGTTGCTTTTTACAGTTAAATTTTAAAACAAAGAGGCGGGGCTTATCAGATCTGCAGTTTTGAACAGGAAGTCAGTAGAGCTGTTTCGATTTTTAAGTTGTTTTAGATCAACTTTGTGTTTTACAATGAACAAAAGGTCAATTACTGATCTGCATGTGTTCTAGTTTCTTACTAAATAATAAAAAAACACAATAGGACCCCTTAAATAAACCTATGTGTTCCTCACTCGCTGAGACGTCAGAGACACTGATCCTGCCACAGAATGAAGCTGTTGTTGACGAGGGACAGTAAATATGATGAGCCTTGACATGTGGCAGGATCATTTGATTTTAAACACTAACACTATCACCCAAAAGGTACATTTCCCTCTTTCACTATCGCCGGGTGAAAATCACCTGAAAGCAATTAATCCTGTAGGACAAAGTGAGCTTTGGGGAAACACTCACACCTTCATAGATTCAAAAACAATGATGAAGCTACCCAGGGACTCATGACACTCAGAAAAATGCAACATATTGAAAATCCTGTAAATACATTTGCTCTGGTGAAAATCCCCCGGCGATAGTGCTCTAGGTCTGGCCCATGTCGACTTATGGGTTTCAGAAAAACTAAAGATTAAAACAGCTAATCGGACTCTGCTGACATTTTGTAAAACTCCGGGGACTTTTCTGCCTGTTCCCACTGAGCCTTGTGGAGAAAACAAACTTCCTGCTCGTAATTTAACGGATTCGACACGAATTAAAAAACAATCAATCTCCAGTTTGTCCGTAACGACTCGCACAGCCTGGTTTGTGTTCGGAAAAACCCTCTTCTTATTCCAAACAAACACTCGCAGCCATTAGCCAAACGCGATTACAGCGGCTGAAGCTAATGCGCTAATGCTCGCTATGTGGAAAATGTCCCTCCTCAGCCTCCTTCCACGGCTCTAACTCTATCACAGGGACATTTGTCTCTCGTTCAGAGCTGATTTGAGCTGCTTTCTTTGTCTTGAATGACGAGCGTATAATCCCAGGCTTGTGCTGCGCGTCATGTGGACAGAAAACACCGGAACAGAGTTAAAGCAGCGCGAAGAAGAAGAAGAGACTCAGAGAAACTTGAAAATGACATTAGTTTTATGCCAGATGTAAGATTATGCCAGATTTATTACAATAGCATCAATATTCTCTCTAGCACAGGTTTTGTTAATGTTTTGTTGCTAAATCAAGTTTGAATTTTATTGCTCTACAAAGCTTCTAAACACGGCTGAAATACAATTCAACAAGGACCAGATTAGTACTAAGACAATCTTAGCATTAAACCAGAACTAAACTAGGACCAAACAAGGTCTAAAGCAGAATTAAACCTGGACTAAACCAGGACCAAATCAATAAGGTATTGTAGCCCAGTTTTAAACCGGCAAGCAAGAGAAAGTTTATTTTTATAATATTTAGAAAATGGGTCAGAACAAATCTTTGGGCCTTAAGTTGAATAGGCCTGTTTACAGCAGCACCTGAAGCAGCTCAGCAGAAGAGATTTGAGAACACTTGGTGCCTCAACCTCTGATCAACATCAGGCGTTCCCTTTGCCTGGAAAATCCAGACGATATATATAAAATATAATGTGTTGGACTATGGAGACCTTTTGTATAGACATGCTCCAGCCCAAGCTTTGCGTTCACTGGATTCAGTGTTTCATGCTTCTTTGCGCTTTATAACAAACTGTGGTGCACGGACCCATCACTGTGACCTGTACTCTGGTGTTGGACGTCCTGCTTTAGCCACGCGGCGGCTCACACACTGGTACAGGTTTATATACAAAGGACTTGTTGGTCTACTTCCTTCATACCTGAGTGTGTATCTTCAGCGTAGGCCTGATGGACCTCATCAGTTATGTTCTCAGGATGTCTACTCATTGATTGTTCCCAATGTTAGAACAGAAAAAGGAAAAATGTCTTTTCAGTACTGTGCTCCCACAGATTGGAATTCTTTACAGAGAGTTTTTAAACTCCAAACTCTTGTCTCTATGGCTAGTTTTGACTCTCTTCTGAAAGACCTGGAAATGCAATCATTAACCTGTAACTGTTTTTAATTATGTCTTTAGTGTTTATTTTAAAATGTCTGTGTTTTGGGTTGTGTGTGTTGGAGCCTCTTGGCCAGGACACCCTTGAAAAAGAGATCTCCGAATCTCAATGGGACTTTTCTGGTTAAATAAAATAAAAATAAAATAAAGTTAAGCTAAACACGCTGTCAGAGACTGACTCCACCCACAACTGAACCTCAAACAGACTCGCTGAAGTGGGAGATGTAGGAGGACTTTTAAGAGACGCCCAGTGGGTGTGAACAGACTTTGATTGACAGCTCCAAACATGTACAGTGAGCCTGTGAGTGATGTGAGTTTTGTGTGGGAGTGATCCTGACGTGAGGAGAAGTTCACAGCTCTGAGGCTGTGCACAGGGAGAGTTTCTTACTCACGTCAAGATTCTTTTTTTTAACTTTACAGACACATGTATGAAGCCTTTGCTTTAGCTGACATCATTTCTAAAATGGAAAATGAGAAAAATAAAACAACGAAACGAGGATTGAACCTGCGCACCTTCAGCGACCACTTTCCAGTTTGTCTTAGCAGTGGTGTCAGAAGGAGGAGTTTATATATTATATAACTGAAAATGCACTGACAGAGTTTAACCATTGCACAGTTGGGGTTTTTGCACACATAATTGTAAAATTAGCGAGTTTGGACAAAAATGTCCAAAAAAGTCCTGGAAACAGTAAATAATTGACTCTTTGCATGGAAGCTGTTTATTTTCAAATCCTCAGACTTTAGCGTTAGCATTGACAGACAAACACATCATTTTATAAACACACTTTGGTGAAATATTCTCTTCTTTTGTATTTAACATGTTTTCAGAGAAAATCACCAACTGCTCACTGTTCACCGCCTGATCTTTAGTCATTTTTCATTTTAGGCTGAGGTTGTGAAAACCTCATAGAAATGAACTAAACAGGAAATGAACCTGCCGGCAAGAAGTTAGCATTTTTGAAAATAAATACTCTTGTGCACAGAGTCAATTCTAGGTGATTCTGCATTTAGTTTCTCTTTAAGATCTTACTGTTCAGTTTTCACATGATCAGGGACCCCCAGTTTGAGAATCAAGCGGACACCTTTCTCCTGAATTAGATGAAGCAAAGTGAAGGCATCTGAACGGAAAAAAGCAGAATCAAATGTGACATGGAAACAAAGCCGATGTGTGAAAACTGTCCACGTGTTTCTGGGACTTCCTCAGACATTTCTGCAGAAAAAAACTGAAGAACCGAGGACAAGAGGAAGTGAGGAAAGACAAACGAGACTCTCAAACTGTTTAGCACCCGTGTAAATACTTCTGAGTTGATTTTCTGCTCCCAGAGGATGAACGGACGTGTGGAGAGAAGCAGGAGAGAAGCAGGAGAGGAGGAGGTGAGGGCGGAGGGGAACACGAGGGGGAGCAGTAAAACGGACGGACCTCTGTGACCTCTGCCCCAAGAGCAGAGCCATAAAACATCAGTCAAACCAACGCAAACCAAACAAGACGGCTTCATTTACAGCAGAAGAGTCAGAGGAGCCTGTGTTCAGTTTGCCTGTTTCTCCTCGGGTCTTAGAGTGTAATGCTGCTTTCACATCGGACAGTGTTTAAGCGTCACAATTCGTGTGCTAAAACGTATTTTGACGCAGAACATTTTCGATGCTGACGCCCAAACATTCACCCAAAATGCCCCGATGCGCGTCGAGGCGTCGAGGGACAAGGACACTCTTTACGCCCTGACGTGCTTCTTTGCGTTCCCGCTTGTTTGCAAAAGGTTTATTTTGCTCGTAGACCGGTTGAACACGTCTGAAGATGGATTTTCCCAACTCCTGCGGCGGCTGCAGCTTTGTGCGAAGTTGCATTTGGCGCAGGTTTGAGCTTCCAATCTGCAAGACGCCGCAAATTCACTTGAGCGCTCAAGACGCTCGAGGGTTTACATTGACTTAACATTGAAAATGGATGCAAAACGCCAATGTACTGTCGCACCATGAGTCAAATAATGAATCTTAACCAATTCCAAAGCCCAGACCTAAGCTATTATTAATCAGGGTTTCTGCAGAGATGGACAGGTCAAAGTTAAGACTTTTAAGAGCTTTGTAAATAAAAAAAAATATATATTGAAACCAAATCCGGCTGCACACTGTCAGAGTTTAAGATGTTTGGTGATTTTTAGACTTTTTAGGTTTCTCTCTTGTGTCGAGAAACCACAAAACATCTCTTACTCTGGCCACGCCTCCTGAACTCTGGCCACGCCTCCTGAACTCTGGCCACGCCTCCTGAACTCTGGCCACGCCTCCTGAACTCAGAGAAAGAAACATCGGGATTAAAATCGGGACAAAACTCCTGAAGTCTGCAGAAGGCTTTAGGGAATTTTGTGCTCCATATGACAAAATGAGACCACTGTGTGGCTCCACCACCGGGCGACACGGTGGCGGAGCGATTAGCTCTCTGGCCTCATAGCAAGAAGGTTCTGGGTTCAACTCCCAGTCATACCAGGGCCTTTCTATGTGGAGTTTGCATGTTCTTCCCGTGTCTATGTAGGTTTCCTCCGGGTACTCCGGTTTCCTCCTACAACTAAAACATGTGCATTAATGCCTCCCCTGACCCTTCCCCCAGGGCTCCCCTGCAAAAGAGATTCTGAATCTGTGGGACTTCCCTGGTTAAATAAAGGTCAATTAAACAATCAATCAATCAATTGAAAAATAAAGATTTTAGTTCTAATCAGGAGACAAATGCAGCGCTCTGATTGGCTGAGCTTGATGGTCCAGTTTCACTTTGTTGTTTGCAAAAAGAAGTTTATAAGTGATAATTTTAACCAAAATGAATACATGTCGATGTTAACGATGATGTTTTAATAATGATTTACTGAGGTTTTAAAGTGACAATGTGATACCAAATCAACAAGAAAATAGTTTGAAAAAATCTGTGGACAATGTTGGTCAAATACAGGCTTAAGAAAGATTAACAGAAAAACAGTGTGAACACGTAGTAAAAGTGAGAGAGAACTGGTCAAATATAACTTGATTTAGTCTTGTTCTAACCCAGTCTTAGTCCAACTCTCATATCTACAACTGCTCTTCCATTATACTTGAGTTTATTAGCGTCTTTACAAACACGAAGTCACATATTCAGGGTCAAAAACACTTAAACATCAAACAAACCACACGGACTTGACATTAACTCTGCACTTTCGGATTTAAACCTCCACATTTTCCCGTTTTTGTCGCTCTTCAGGCAGAGATCGGGTCAAACCGGGTCCGACGCAGAGGTTAATGATGTTTTAGCGTCTGTGTTTTAGCGTCTGTGTTTTAGCGTGGAGGTCGGGCCGCGGCGGAGGCACTCTAAATGTAAATAAGTGTGTCGGAATCACAGACGCAGATAAAACCAGGGCAGAGCAAATTAACCCGGAGACGCAGCAGAAATGGAACGTTTTACCTTAAAGTCAGATTAAACTCAAATTAAAGAAGAGTTTAGGTCGATATGAGTCAGGTTTTGAAAAATTTACCTCGAGCAGAAGCAGATTATTGTTAAAGCATTATTGGAGATTCTACGTCAGGAATAACAGTGAAGAAGGTATATTATTACAATATTAAAGTTGGCAGTAAATGATACTAACTAAATAAAATCCAACAACGTCACTGGAAATTGATCCAGACAAATAAAATAAAATAAACCTAAGGCTGGTCAGTACATTGAAGGTGAAGGCAAAGTTCCAGCATATTCACATTTCTTTTATGATGCCTATATATAGAGACTATCCATCTTATTTGGCCCGCCCACTTTTTCTACCGTTACACACAGAACTCGGAAACGCACTTCCGGTCAGCTCCTCCCCCGTTCATTTAATTGACGTAACCTGCTGAGAAAACTTGCGGCAAACAATATTTCAGGTAGGTTATTTTTTCCACATACGCTATGGTCATGTGACCAACAAATAAGCAAGACATATTTTCTCTGGATCACTTAAAAAACGACCGCTAAAGTGTTTAAATAAACGTTTACCGGTCGGATCGCTGCGATAGCCCGCGGTTAGCCTGTAAGTACATTAGCCACAAACAAACATCACATGTACTGATCACACACAGATAATATACACATGCTGTACCTTGTTTTAAAGCTTAGGACCTGTAGAATTCAGTCTCTGGGTTTGTTTTAACTGTCAGTGTCTCTAAATGAGATTAATCTACGAGATAGCACAGCTACAGCGTTAGCTACCACCTTCTTGTTTATCTCCTTTATGGAGCATCTGAAACACTGTTTATTACACCAGCACTAACAGTGTGACTTAACACCCGAGTATATGACGTGTAAAGCCGACAGCTGAAGACAAAAAAGGCACAAATTGTGTGAAAGAGTGTAGCTAAAAGGGATAAACAAGAAGGTAGCTAACGCTGTAGCTGTGAGGGAGGAGCTGACCGGAAGTGCGTTTCCGAGTTCTGTGTGTAAAAGTGGGCGGGACGAAATAAGCTGGATAGAGACGAGATTGATAGTTTTTGTACATGGTGCTCAGACAATGCGTTGATTTTAAACAAATAAGACCAAAGAACTAATAATGCAGGTGGAGCTTGGCAATGCACTTATTGAAATCGTGCTGAAATGAAGTACCTTGGCACAATCATCGATGACAAGCTAAACTGGAACAGCAACATTTGCAAAGACACAACAACGCCTGTACTTTTTAAGAAAAATGCGCACTTTTAATGTGGATAAGACAATAATGAGACTGTTTTATAAAAGTTTTATTGAAAGTATTTTGGCCATCTGGACGAAGGTTTGCAATGCCAAGATGGAGACCAGAAGATGCATCACATCCTTTGTTCCACGAAGTATCCAGCTTCTCAACAAACTCTGATGTAGATGTTTTTATGCCTAATATTTTAATATAATTGTGTTTATTTTTTTATTTCTTTATCCCCCTTGTGCTCTGTGTGTGCAAGACAAATTCCCCATTGGGGCAATAAAGGTTTCATTCATTCATGCCAAATGTAATCTTGTCATATTTTAGGTTCATTAGTCAACTGCAGAGATGGCAAACGTACAGAAGTTCACTAGTTCAGTAAAAGTACAGTTACTTGTTAGATAAATGTCTCTGGTAAAAGTCAAAGTCCTGCTGAAACTCTTTTACTTGAGTAAAAGTACAAAAGCAAAACATTGTCAATTAACTTGAATAAAAAATAAAAAAAGACAAACATGGTGTTAGCTTCAACTCAAATTAATTTATTTTTGCATAGCCCAAAATCACAACAACAGTCGTCACTTAAGATGCCAAGATTGTTAATTTAGCAAACATGAATAGTAAAAAATAGAACACGGGTGATGTGTGCCACCTGCCTGTAGAAAGAGCCGTCGCTCATAAACACAAACAGTGAATCAAGTGTAAAAAGCTCTGTTGTCAGTAACTACAAGAGTTTATCTGTGAGAAAACTAAAGTTCTGCTGCTAAATCAACATTTGTGAATGAAACTCCACCTACGACCCTTAAAAGTGACATTCAGGTGAAAAACACAGACGTCTGCCAGACTGGTTCAGACCTGATCCAAACAGCTGAGAGCAGACTGTGGCCTTGTTTTATTCAAACTAGTTTCCCCAGCTAAGCAGATGGAGAGGAGCGCCATGCGCAGTGGAGCGAAAAGTCACATTGACCGAAAATCCCTCTATAAAACCAACAGCGTCAGGGAGAAGAGGGAACAGAGGTAGGTTATTAACGGCATTTTGGACTGAGTTTTGTGTGAATTATGTGTGGAACAGAGAGACAGAGAGAGTGAGTGTGTGAAGCAGGAAACAGAAGGATGTGAGCGGAATCAGGCCAAACGGAGCTTCAGGAGCTGAAGGGCATCAGCAAACGGAGAGATAAGAAGAGAAGGAACAAGATCTGTATCTGATTTTCACCTGCAGCAGCAATCTAAATGACATCAGGACCAGAGAGAGAGAAGAGAGAGAGAGGAGAGGGGGAGAGAGAGAGAGGAGAGGGGGAGAGAGGAGAGAGAGAGAGGGAGAGAGAAAGAGAAGGAGAAGAGGGAGGGGAGAAGAGAGAGGGAGAGAGAGGAAAAGAGAGAGAGAGAAAAGGGAGAGAAAGAGAGGGCAAGGGGAAGAGGGGAGGGAGGGGGAGAAAACAGAGAGAGAGAGAGGGGGGGGTGTGAAGAGAGGAGGGGGAAAGAGAAGAAGAGAGAGGGAATAAAGGGGGAGAGAGAGGGAGAGAGAGAGAAGAGAAAGAGAGAGAGAAGAGAGAGGGAGGGAGAGAGAGAAAGGGAGAGATAAAAGAGGGGGAGGGAGAGAGAGAGAGAGAAAGAGAGCGAGAAGAGACAGGGAGAGAGAGAGAGAGAGAGAAAAAAGAAGAGAGGGAGGGAGAGGAGAGAGAGAGGGAGGGAGAGAGAGGGGGGTAAAGACAAAGAGAGAGGGGGAGGGAGAGAGAGGAGAGAAAAAAGAGAGGGAAAAAGAGAAAAGAGAGAGGGGGAGGGAGAGAGAGAAAGGGGGAGCTGCACACACACACAGAAAGAGAGGTGGGAAGAGGAGAGGGAGCCAAAGAGAGAGAGGGAGAGAGAGAAAACAGAGAGGGAGAGAATAGAGAGAGAGGGGAAAGAGAGAAAAAAAGAGGGAAGTGAGAAAGAGGGAGAGAAAGTGAAGAAAAAAGGGATGGGGCAAGGGGGCGATAGGAAGACGGAGAAAAGAGAGAGGGAGGGGGAGAGGGAAGGAGAAGAGATGGGGTGTCTGTGTTTCATTCTGTGCAGAAACATTATTAAGGTTATGTAAAGATTAAATCAAACTGAAAAGACACAAACGTTTGTTATCATTTAGATTAACTTATTTTATTTATATAGAGCTGGTCTGTGTGTCTGAATGTAACTGTCTTTACCTAAAACAAACATTCAAACTCCAGAAGCAGCCCGCGCACCACAGTTTGAGAAGCAGGTTAAAGTATTATAGCTTAAGTTTTGTTTTATTGTCCTCAAAGGGAAATGTGTCTCTGCATTGACCAGATCTTCCCAGGCGTAGCTGAAGGATTTGACTGAACCAGGACTAAACCAGGACTGAACCAGGTCTAAACCAGGACTAAACCAGGACTGAACCAGGTCTAGACCAAAAGAGCAGCTCGTCTCCAGAGAAACATTTGAAAAAGGAAGTTCATATTTTTACACTTCAGCTGCAAAATTCATCCGACGACTTCTCCCGGTGTTTACAGAAATGTTTGAGTCATTTGGACAAACGAGAAGAAAGAAAGAGAGGAAGGGGGGAGAGAAAGAGAGAGGGAGAGGGAGAGAGAGAGAGAGAGAAAAGGAAGAGAGAAAGAGAGGAGAGAGAGAGGACAGAGAGAGAGAGAGAAGGGAGAGAGAGAGAGAGAGAGGGAGGGAGGTGGTGATGGAGGGATGAGGCCTCAGGTGCTCGTAGATTAAGTTGTGCTTCCAGATGTTTGTGTCGTTAACGTCTCTGTAAGAATAAAGAGACGAGAAAGAGGAAGAGACAGAGGTTGCCTTTGATTCCAAAAAAGAAGAATTTGCAAATTCACAGTCGTGTGCATTTTGAACATGGTCCATTGATAATTTGGGACAAATTTCACTCTGTTCGTCGCAGTTACCATTGTTTTTACACGTTTTTGTTCTGAAAAGTTTGTTCTCTTCACGGTCAATAATCGGTTAACCGAACACGTTAACACAGTACTTTTTTATTGCTGTTATTTTCACTGAAGGTGTTATAATTAGACACAGCAGCGCTACGAGAGTGAACGCAGAGCAACGAGTCAGCGACATTAAACTGGGCACAACACGACTGAATAGAAGCCTCTATAAAAACTGTTTTAATGCACTTTTGCCCTATGTATTATATAAAACTACTCTCAAATAAGGAGTCATGTTTTAAAGTTGATGCTAACGTTAGCTGCTTACCTTAACTAGCCTTGAACAGGTGAAACATCGATAGTTTCCCAGGCATGTTAAAGTTAATAAATCCTGCATGGTTGATATTAGTTCATAAACACTGCAGTGTCGCAGGTTTGCTCAACCCTTCTGAGATAAACAGTGTTTTTGCAGTTTTAGATTTTTTTCCTTTTCTGACAAACGCCAGAACTGTTCAGGGGCAGTTAGCGCCATCTGCTGGAGCAATTGAATATGTGTCAGTTAACAGGTGAAAGACGTCTCACTCGGTCAAGACAATAGTCACGGTTAACTGGTTAATAGGTTAACCATGAACATCGATTTTAACTAATCTCGACTGGACTGATGGGACTTTCGACTCTTCAACCTGCCTCAACCTCAACCTGCCCGCATGAAATATAATTTGTTTGACCTTTGAGTCCAAAGACAACGGCAGTAAGCGGAGCGTGCGTACATGTTAACGTGATGTATCGTTGTGTAAACGATACGCACTGTGTCTGACGAGACACCAGGTGTTCTCTGTACTCGCACATTTGAGTGAGAAAAACTCTTCTTGTCCCTGTATTTGTTGTTGTTTCCTCTCCATTGAGGAAATGAATCGTTCAGCTCCATGACTTGACTTTCATCGTTCACAGTGAGGAGTCGTTTAAAAGAATCGTTCACAAATTTAACATCACTAGACTGGACGTGACTAAGTGTGACATGGGACAAAGAGTCGTGTAGTGTGTGGCAGCTTTAATCGAGATTAGTCGAAGTTGTGTTCGGTGTTTGCGACTGGACTCATTATTAATTGCTCTGCGGACAGAATAATCGTGTTTTCAGTCTCAGTCGTGTCGTGTGGATTAAAGATCTGTATTCTGATTGGAAGTCGTGCAGTGTGTGTCCAAAGAGAGAGATGGAAACAGGAGTGTGTGAGGTTTCTCCAGATGTTTCTCCAGACAAACATGTTCCTCTCCAGAGACCTGAGCTTCAGTCCAACTCCTCACACTTTCTGCAGCTTCATTTAGACGTTTCAGTGTAAAAACAGACACACAGACAGAAGACTTTATCTGGTCTGTAGGAATGACAGACTGTGGGCTTTAGGCTGCCACAATAAAAGGACACTGTTCAGGTTCAGGTTTAGCTCAGCACAATGAGACTAATGGAGAGTGTGAATGAGGAATGTTTACCAGAGCTGTTCTCTTCTCTCTCTTTTCTCTCTCTCTATATTCTCTCTCTTCTCTTTTCTGTCTCTTCTCTCTTTCTCTCCTGCTGCTGCCCCCCACTCTCATGCTTATCTTTCTCCCTCTCCCTTCTTCTTTATCTCTTCTCTCCCTCACTCTCTCTCCTCTCTCTCTTCCTCCCCCTCCCACTCCCTCTTCTCTGTTCCTCTTCTTCCTTTTCTCTCTCTTTCTCTCCTCCCTGCTGCCCCCTCTCTCATCCATATCTTTCCTCCCTCTCCCTTCTTCTTTATCTCTTCTCTCCCTCTCTCTCCCTCCCTCTCTCTCCTCCTCTCTCTCCCTCTCTCTCTCTCCCTCCCTCTCTCTCCCTCCCTCCATCTCTCTCTCTTTTTCACTCTTGTTTTTATGTCCCGTTTTCCTGCCTCTTTGTGCCATTCCCACGCTGCGGAAAAACGTCGACTCCGGCCGGCTTTTCTCGCTCCGGGCCGTGTGTGTTTTGGGTCTTTTGTGGCCGATTGAAGCGCGGCCCCTCCTGCCACTCCCGGAGCCCATTACGAGCGGGTTCCAATAAAACATTTATATTTGAGGAGAAAAGAGGAAGGGACAAAGGAGTCTGGAGTGGGGTTCAGAAGGAGCTTTGTGTCAGAGGAGGAGGAGAGGGAGGAGACCATTAGGACTTACAGTGAGAGAGAGAGAGAGAGGAGAAGAGGAGAGAGAGAAAGAGAGGAGAAGAGAAAGAGAGAGGAGAGGAAGAGGAAAAAAAAGAGAGAGAAGAGAAGAGGAGAAAGAGAGGAGGAAGAGAGAAGAGAGAAGAGAAGAAAAGGAGAGAGGGGAAGGAGGATTGGGGAAGGAAGACCATTAGGAGTCTGTAATGAGGGAAGAGGAGGGAGGAAAAGAGAAAGGGAGAGAGAGAGGGAGAGAAAAGAGGAGGGCTGAGGAAGAAGAAGAAAGAGAACGAGGGAGAGAGAGGGAAAAGAAGAAGGAGAGGGGGAAGAAGAATAGAACAAGAACGAGGGAAGAGAGAGGGGAGAAGAGAGAGAAAGAGAGAGAGAGAAGAGAGAGAAGAGAGAGAGGGAGAGCAGAGGAGGAGAGAGAAGGAGGGCGGGGGAAGGAAGACTCATTAGGCCCTTATACTGTAGTATACGAGGGAAGAGAGGAAATAGAGAGAGAGAAGTGGGGGAGGAGAAAGAGAGAAGGAGAGGAGAGAGAAAGAGGGAAGAGAAGAGAGAGAGAGAAGAGAAAGAGAGGGAATAGAAGAGAGAGAGAGAGAGAAAGAGGGAATAGAAGAGAGAGAGAGAGAGAAGGACTAAAGAGATTCCTTTGTAGGGCAGCATACAGGCTCACACCGCATCCAGTCCAACTCTGGTGCAGCCACCGGACCGGTCTTACTACGGTGGGTGCTCACATTAGCTCTGGAGGTCTACAGTCCTGCTACAGCCACAGGCTTCTTGCTGACAACGCAAGACCCCGAACTCACGGAGGTTCACGCTCAACGTGGGAGATTACGCGATCGCTGACACATGTATGCTGCCCTACAAAGGAAAAAGCAGTATCTGTGCTTTCAGTTAAACTGAGAAAAATGGCTTTAAAGTTTAGACGCTGTCCATTCTGTGTTTGTCAGAGCTACACTAAGGTTTGTGTGTTTATATTTGCAGTTACTGTGATTTGAGCCAAATTCTCCCGTTAAACAAAGGAAAAAAGAGCAGTTAACTGAAGCTGGGAATGTTCTAACTGATGGTTTCAAACACAGTTACTGCACTTTTCCTGTTTTACTGAGGAATGTACTGTTACTGCAATTTTAACATTAAGATTTCTCAAAAACAGTTGAGCCATAAAACCTTTACAGTAAGTAAAACAGGTGATATGAAACCGATTTTTGGTCTTAACTCAATTTTGATAAAATGCCAGTTACTGCTTTTTCCTCAGTATGGCAGAAAAGTAAACAACAACTCATGTATATGTAAACAAAGAACATGTATATGTAAACATAACCATATATGTAACATAGAACAATGTATATGTAAACATAAGACACATGTATATGTAAACAAAGAACATGTATATGTAAACATAGAACAGAATGTTAACTGGCGTGCATTATTATCGTATATACGCACACGTAGTTCGGCAGGTTAAATCACTTACATATCAGTGCGCTGAATACGTCTCCACAGCAACGCACAACATCTGATCAAAACCAATGAACTTTAGACAGGCCGAGATGGAAGAGAAGAGTCTCTGATAGCGCTGTCGCTGTCTGACTCTTTCATAATAAAACTTTGCTTTCAGCAGGATTATGTTGAGGCTTTTATTGTGCAGACACACAGGAAGGATACTTTTGGTTGACGGTGACTTGACCGTCTTGACACAACTAATGTTAAGTTAGCAGCGCGGAACTTTCTTGAAAGATACACTATAGGTGCCGTCTAGTATTGGCCCGCTGCAGGGTGTTCTTGAAAGAATCAGCCAGATGTCAAAGGTGAGTATTTATTGAATCCACAGTTGGGGTAGGTGGGTGTGTGGTTCTACAAACAGAAACACAAAAAAGACATTTACTATATACATATTTACAGTTACACAGGCCTACTAAATAAACTACTATCTATATACTATACTAATCAAAACTCAATCAAACTAATCACAAACAATCTAAAACACTATGTTATACACAAATATATACATAAAGATACATAAAAGAAACCAAAAGACTATATTACAATCAGTAACAAACATTACTGGCACTGCTGAGGTTGCCATAGCAACCACAGGGCCCAGCGCGCAGATGGGGCCACTGCCCCTTTAAGAGGGAACAGCGTCGGTGCTATGTCTCGGCTAGCGCGCTTGGTTCGACACACAGCTCGGCTACAGAGCTTCACAGTCACCGTTATGCTATAAAACACAGTCAAATAACAACATGCATTCACACAGGTACTACTAAAAGTGGAATTATATGACTAACATATAAAAAAATAAGGCACACAGCATTAACAGCAACTCAAGGAACAAACAAACAAGCAGTCTTTACTTACATTCGTCATGCACGCACACGATACACCAAACGGCCCAAAAATAGTCCCAACACGCAACTAACTACTATAAAACAGTTTGAACTGACTAACTATCATGCTCTTCATGTAATCGCTCCGATGTCCATCCGACTCTCACGGACTACAGTACCTGACTCAGCCTCGCACGCTGGAGCTCGAACCCGATTGGCTGAGGCAGGTAGGATCGGGTTACAAACCGGAAGTCAGGCCTGAGAGCTTGGCCTGATTGGTTGGCAACCAACTATGTCAATCGCTGGGCAGAATTGGCAGAGGCGTTAGCCCGAAAATGGAGGGCCTTTTCAACAGCCGCCCCAGATTTCTGTGGAAATCTGAACACACGAGAAAAGGCCTTAGTCTGGAATAGCTGGAAGTTGAATAACTCTTGCCACTGGACGATGTAGCTGTTGTCTCCAACTTTGACTTCTACAGTCCTTATGCGCTCATCCTGTCCTGGAAAACATTTTGTAATCCTCCGACTGGCCACTGAGCCCGAGGCAACTGGTGGTCCACGATCATAACAGGCGTGCCAATCTGAAGATCTGGGGTTTCAGTGGTCCATTTTTGGCGTGTCTGTAATCCAGGCAGATAACATTTCACAAAATGTCTCCAAAAATGATCCGCAAGAAGCTGACTGTGGCGCCAACGTTTCCGGCTGAGAAGTTCTGACTCCGGGTAGACAACCTGGGGCAGTGATGAGTCTGGCGGCCCAAGAGCAGGCTGTTGGGGTAACTGGGTCCAAATCAGCTATGTCCGACGACACATATCCAAGGGGCTTGGAGTTTAGCATGCCCTCTATTTCAACAAGCACAGTCCGTAGTACTCTTCAGTTACTGATTGGGAGCCCAGAGTTACTTGAAGTGCCTGTTTCAGGGAGCGAATCTCTCTCTCCCAACACCCTCCAAAATGTGGGGCATGGGGGATTGAAATGAATTCAACCTGTGCTTTGGCTAGTTGGGCTTGTAACTCTGGGTGCAGGGCAGCAAAGGTTTCACGTAACTCACGTTCACCTCCACGAAAGTTAGTGCCTTGGTCGGATATCAGCTCAAAAGGTTTCCCTCTTCTGGCAGAAAACCTCGAAACGCCATGAGGAAAGAGTCTGTGTCAAGTGAGGACAACAAATCCAAATGAACTGCTCGTGTCGTCATGCATTTGAAAATTATGCCCCATCGTTTCTCTCGTCGTCGTCCTATGGGTTGCTTTGATAGGGCTCAACCGAAACAGTCCATTGCCACGAATTGAGTCAAAATGCCCTTGGTCCTCATGTAACCGCAAGTCCACCATCAGAGAGAGCGGAGGGGGTTACCAGAAGGGCAGTCTGGCCATGCGGCGTGGTACTATTCTAGGTTGTTGACGAGCACTGCCAAGTAGTATGTGTGCCAGAGCACAAACAATCGATTCACTTCAAACAACGGATGGCCGGGACTGAATCATAGTCCGCATCATAGCAACCAATTAGATGTCTGAAAGCCACAAAGTACGCGAATAGACTCTACTCGATCCTGTCTTGTAAGATCACCAGGAATTTTCGCCCGGACCTCAGCAACAGACAAATACCGCTCAGGATACCAGCATGCACCGATTCAGAGTCTCTATTCATCCCAATCGTCATCTTGACATAACTACGGTTGGGCTTGCATAGAGCCCGGAAGATAGTTTTATAGTCTTCCAACACTAGCTAAGGACGTGCCACTCTGTGTCCGGATGGGCTGAGGTGTGGGCTATGACGCAGACGCCCACCAACTCGGATGAGTTGGGCAGAGTCCAGTTCAGGAGCTAGCTTGAGCAGTCGGCTATTGTTAGCGAGGGCCTTACCAGCTTTCAGGTGTGCCAACTCTGAGGGAAAGCTATCTTCTTGAGCTTGTTGTATCAGCTGTTTCTCAGCTTCCCTGTAATCACCGGCAGAAGGAACATAATCAGCCGCCCCATGAGAAGCTTTGATGGTAGCCTCAATGAGGTCAGCTAATGAGGCAAAGGGCGCTAGC